>CM023359.1:50892299-51019729 GCA_013282895.1 Eriosoma lanigerum
GTCGAAATCATATAAAATCAGATATATCGCAGAGCTCATTATTTGAAGATTTTGAACAGTTCTCGTTATTGGTGAACAATATGGACGATAGATCCCCTGCCTTGACATATTTTTCGAATACTGATATAAAATAAGTTATTTTGTATACCTATATCTATAAGAATAAGAAATTAAAGAAAATAAGAATATGGAAATTGCAACCCTTTAACGCGCATTGTTTGCGATGTGAGAGAATAGTGGGAACTCACCTTGGCTAATAAAATATTGCCATCGCATATCATCCTATTGACAAAATCCTAAATACGCCACTGGAATATCATAAATTATAATCATACAGTTAAATGTTATGAAATCCGGAAAATACAAATTTCTATACGGTATTTTTCTTCTAAACATAATCGTGCGGTCAATTAACATATTATTGGTTGAACGATGACGTCAGGACACGCGTGATGGTAATATATTATAATAAAACACACATTTCCCGACGTGTAATTATCGTTCGCGGCTAATGCAACGTACGGTGTCACCCGTTTGGCGTCGAATATAATATATATTAATAATAATATAAATATATGCTCGTTTTGATCCTTGTTATTAGGTATTTTTTTGTTTTCGCTTCGATCGTTTTCGTCCAAGTTTCTATTAAATTATATATTTTTATACGTAATCTATCGAAGCGTGTTGGTCACACGCATATAGCGTTGATTTAGGCGAAGGAAACGTAATGTGAACAGTATACTTTTCGGTTAGCTTTCGGGCGAAACGGCGCCGTGGGCATCATATTTAATAAAGAAAAAATTGCGTACACGAGAATTTTGGACGGTGCCCAACGGACGTCGTTATACAACGCGCGTGCCGCAAATCGTTTCCACACGACGAAATGCCTAAACGTTTATTTTGTAATACGCGCGCGCGTGTACCAATATAACATATATACATAAGTAACTGGTAACGTGGTAACTGGTTCCGAGGAATCGTGACCGAACTCGAGAGATTTACACTGGTGACCGAATGTATCTCCGCCGTCCCGCGATACAAAAGTAATAACTAATATAAATGCGCATTATGATATGAGTATAATATGTGTATAACACACTGTTTTCACTCGGCAAATTCGTAATTTTTTAACGATGAAATATCAATAAGAACAGCGGAAAAAGTAAGTTTCAGTCGTCTGGTGTATATCATTATTATATTATTTTATACATTTTATATTATATTATTATAGGTGTTATTTATAGGTTTGCAGGTCTGCAATATTTTATAGCACATGATAAATTACGGCATGATACTGTAAATTATAAATGTTAAAAATTATAATTGATTAGGGGGTGGGGTAATCGTTAAAACCAGTGAAATATTGAATATAAAATATATTTTTATATTTAATTTTTTACGAGAAAAATAATAAATAATGAAATTGTTAAAAACCATAATAATGACCTCGTATTATTATAATACTGTTGTAGGCCACAGCTGCAGCCACACGATGTTTTATGAAACGAACTTTTATGTTATGACTGCGTTAAGTGTCAGACCGGAAGAAGGAAACCCGCTCGACGGGAAGAGCTACATGGATCCCCGAGAGATGACCGCATCCTTTACGGACGTGGGGATTGTTATCGGTGGTGTATACTATCACGAGGGTGGCTCGTTTATCTGTCCGAAGGGTTTTAACCGGAGAAAAGGTCTTATCTTCTATATAATACCGCACCCTCCTTTTACGATTTCGCGAAGAATTCCACTGGTTTTATTCAAATCGCCTAAACGTGCGTGTTACGGAGGGGTAAAACATTATACTTAAATATATATATACGCGCGATACGATGAGATTGCGACACGACCGCGCGCGGTACCATTTTTGAACTGCGGAGTGTAATAATGTATACACGAACGGGCATCGCTTATTGTCGTGATCGACGTTAATAATAGCGTTTATTAACGTTTTTTGAAATAGAAAACGAAACATTCCGTTATTTGCGCGATGTAGTTGATATTATACGATTTCTATATATATATATATATGATATTATATTCTATGACCGAGTTTTTTTCGACTTCAATGTATTTCTCCGAATTCGTAACAATCAATTGTTTTATATTATTATACTATACAATTATTATTATTATTATTATTATACCGTGGTCGTGTAATATAGTGATAAATGAAATGGTATAACCGCATAATATGTGACTCGACGACTATTGCAGGGTCTTTTTTTGTCAAATTGAGTTATATACATTATACATTGTTCAGTTACGTTATAAAAAGCGACAGAACGATTATCATTATCAGATGGAATGAAAAAGGCATCTACTAACTATTTATTATAAAAACAAAAATACAATTTTAAATTTATCAACGTGTTTAAAATATAATGGCATAATATGGTTTAATATGTAAAATATTTATATTACACTTATATTTACTTATTCTAATTACCAAAATTCGGTAGATACTGAACCGTAAAATAGATAATAATTTACATATTATTTTAATACTGAAATATTTAAAATTTTAGGGTAATTTTTATGTTTATAGAATAATTTTCATAGTATTTAAATTTTTTTACAAACATTAGTTATTAAAAATAATGATACCTATAGTAAATTAGTAATAAACCAAAACCACAATTTATTATTATCATTATAATATATAACAATTATCATGTAGGTCCAGAAAAGTCATAATGATGGGATTTAATTACTTTTTCAAATTTTTATTTCATATTGAAAAGTCGGAAGATAGAAGTTACTAATAGATAATTAATTAATTGAAATATAATTAAACAAACGTAAAAAAATGAATTTTTAATCAAATTATTTTTATATAATATAATATTCTATATACTCGTATAATAATTAAAGTGTTAACGCATTTTTTAGATTATTAAGTTGTTATTAAATTTTTTAGGTGATTAAAATCTCTGCGATTCCGAGTATAACGTTCATTATTATATGTACTAATTAGTGTTATTATTTTATAATCTATATTAATATAGATATCGTAAATCAGTTTGGACTTCAGATGCAAATTAAATTGATAAATTTTAATAGTTTCTTTTTAATAGGTATTTTTTGTTTAGGATGCAATAATATAGCCAAAGGCATCATAATGCAGCAAACAATTTATTATTATTATTATTTTTATAGAAAAGAAACTGTAGATTATCGACGCGTATATCATACTCGCGCGTTACCTGGTTAGGTAAGGTAGGTATATTTTAATAAACATATATTAATATACTGCGCGACTCGGACACATCCGGCGGGGGCGTTTGGGGAAACGTCTCTGCCGCGGTCGGTGTGACTTTCGTTCCTGTACGATGCCGCCGGCGACGTCCGCGTGAACGAACGCCGTATTCGTTTTCTTTTGCCATGTCTAATCGCGCGCAATTAATCTCGTCTCGACAGCGGTGGTTTATGTTAATTGGTCTGTGCGCGCAAAAAAAAAAAAAAACACATTATATATAGTCACTTGCGCCCACGCTTTCGCCATCGAACGCGTGTAAGCAGAGTAGTCGTAATAATAATATTATTATCAGACAGAATATTTATTACGTTTAAATATCGATTTGTCCGTTGACAAAATAAAACGGTCAATTATGTTCGAAATCGAATTTTTACCGTTCTTAAGACGCTTGTTTTGAGTCGAAAACGGATTTTATATGTCCATTATTATGCGGTGCGCCCGTTTTTCACCGATAAAATCACTTAGCGAGGAAAAAAAAAGGTGATATTTCCGACACCATATGGATAAATGACAATTTTATCTGTGAACTGACACAGACAGCAGATTTTTTTAAAGTCTTTAGCGGTTAAAATTATTGTTTTTTTAGTTTTATTTAATTAGTTAGTATTTTTAAAAAAAAAAAATTAAAGGACAGGTATGTAACCTGCACCTAAAATAATCTTCCAGGTATAAATTTAAAATTGAATTACCATAAATAATATTAAACTTTGGTCGAGACTACGATAGACATCCACTTCAGTCAGAAACAATAACTTAAAACCCCAAACAAATACAGCAATAGCATGGACCAACCGAATATAATTTACAACCCACAGTACAATAAATTACATCTAACCAATTTCGATCACAAACTAATTAAATTAATTTTTTACTGGCAAAGGCCGTCTGAATAGGTTTACAACCTAAATTATGTTTATCAGAATGGCATAGTAAAAATGATGAAAAATCGATAAAAATCGATAAAAATCGTATAGAATAGATAATTATTTTAGACGAAGTTTATTCTATAATAATAAAGACTATTGAATTTTTTTAAAAAAAAAAAATGTTTATACAATGTATGTTTTTATAAATGTAATTCTGCAGTTTAGAAGAATATTTAGAAATTTAATTATCTACGTTAATACATAATATAATATTACGAATTTTAATATCGTATATGTAAAAAATAAAATCTACTTTAAAGGTATATTTTTAAGACCGACAATTTATTGCGCGTCGCATAGTCGCAAAATAAAAAATAGATACTTCGGCTTACACGCGGGAACGGTTACACTGAAGAAATAAATAATTACTCATTTTTTTGTTAAAAAAGTTTGATATCTGCATTAGATTTTTTTAGCTTTAAAACGATATCTAAAATGTATTTAAAATTTAAATCCATGTGCATATTATTAATGTATACTTTATATGTAAATCTTATAAGTAATTTTAATAGAAATTAATAATAAACATATTATACAAACACTATAAGGTTATTAAAATAAGATTGTAAACAGACTTTTTGTACGTTTCTACCCACGTTTTACATTACTAGATCAGCCCCTGTTACTATTACACGTGTGTAAACACGATTGTTGCTCGACAATTTAGTCATCAGTTCGACACACATACAATGCAATGCGACAAACAATATTATATATATTATTATTATTATTATTATTATCTGCGTGTCGGAGGGCGAACCGTGTCCGATCCGGCGTGTCCGTCAGGGGCCGACCGACGACGACGTCGGGTTGACGGAGGCGACCGCGCGCGATGTTAACACGCCCGCGATTCGTTCGCCGCTGGCTTTACCATCACCGTGACGCTGACACGTCCGAACAATTTGACCATATCGTGAGAACCCAATTTGTTTTTTTTTTTTTTTATCTTCGTCTTCTTCTTTCCCGATCCAAGCGGAATATAATATATATATATATATCTTTCTGTTTTCCGACACGGACGCACACGTGACCTTTTTTACGCGCGCGTATATATATGTATATATAAATATTATATACGTGCGATCTATAATATTTTTATATCGTACATGGTATAAACTCGCCTCGAGGACGACCGTAAATTATATACCAATAACGTATAGGTATATAATAATAATGTGCTGCTCCCGTTCGTCGCGTTTTCGTCACCTATAATAATATATGTGCGTATATTATGACGTGTCGTCGGACAACAATATAGAATATACCCAATAATAATATAATAATAGTAAAATCGTGTCGTTGTCGTGCATTGTTCCTCCGCCGCCGCCGGCGTAATATTGGTCGTGGGCGTGTGAAACCATTTTATTCCGTGAAATCGCACATTTTTTTCCATCGTCTATTTACAGGTAGGTACATATAATATATGTTATTGCGTTTCGTGCGTATAATATATATATATATATATATAGATACACACACAATACGCACATGTCACAACACGTCTCTGACGAACAAAAGGAATATCACCAGCATATAACCTGGGTATAAGTGCGGTAATGGTTTTTGGTTAACTAAAACTTCATGTTCTAGTCAACCAAGAAGCCATCTTCGACCCCTCGACATCATGTCATTGTGCCAATCGGAGAGCATGTCGTTAGAAGAAATCGAATAAGTACAAAATGAAGATTCAGATGATTAAGCATCATCTGGTAATAATAATACTATAGGTAAATTATATATAGGTACAAAAAGATTCGCCAAACGTGCCAAATTACACCACGATTTTTAGCTTTAATTATTTGACAATGTAAGTTTAAATCTATATCTAGATTTTTAAGTCTATCAACGTTAAGAGCGGATACAAGAAAGGCAGTCTATTCCTTAAACAATATTTCTCTGTTTATTTTTCGATGTTATTAAATTACGGTAATAAATTAAAAAAGAATAATACAAAAATACTTATACAAATTTAAAATTTTGATATTAATATAGAATATTTCAAAAAAAAATTAACTGAATTTGTCGAAAAAGAGGTAAAGTTTTCATTTGAAAAAAACTTGCATTTCCATATTGCCTACTTAAATTTTCAAAATAATATTTCAACAATATTATTTACATAATTAGAGCTAAAAAGTGGTATACACACGTTTTATAGATCACCTACAGTAAATATGAGTGGTAATCAATTAAAACTATAGATATAGTAAAATCTGTTCGATCTCCATCGATTCCAGGACCTTACTATGATATTTTAATATAAAACTATATCCGAAACAATTTTCCAAGAAACGTGCATTAGTATCATTCTATTTGCGTCCAGTACTTGGTATATTATTTCAACAATTAATCTCGATGCTCCTACAACCATCATTATTGAATGTCTCGATATTTGTCTGCTCGCCACACACACACACTGCATTAAGGTGTTGGCGTAATAAAATATACTACTGCTTTGGTCGACCAAAAGACGAACGCGAGAAACTGAGTGATAGCCACGGAGAGAGTGAGAGAGCTGAAGAGAGAATATAACATTTCGATCGCAAACCGTATAATAATAAGTATTTAATGAGCGTAGAATACGGTCTCGGTGAAAGGATACGGTTATTTTTTTTCATCCGATCGTCTTTTTATGCCGAGGATAATACGTATGTAGGTACGTATATTTCTGTCGGATGAGACGATGAACCACCAATTAGAAAAAAAGTCAATATTAACTCATTTTCTCGTAAATCGGTTAGAATTTCAACTATCTAACCGTAAATAATTTGACAGGATAATAACCGCTATAGGCGATCACACTTGGCTGATCACAAATCTTACACAAATAATGAATTAACGATAATTAAAATTTATTATTAAAACATTGATTTTCAACAATGTGCAGCAAATTTTTTAAAAAAAAAAGTCATTCATTAATTAATTAAAAAATCAATTGTGTTTTCACAAAATTGTAGAATATACTCGTATGTGTATAGTATGATTTCCAGGTTTTGAATTTCGACCAACGGAATAAAATGAGTAAACTTTAATATTTTATTTATTTATTTTTGTATAAACGCCGTACTAGTTCAATTTAGAATTTATTCTTCGTTGATGATTTAGATTTATTTATATTTATATTCTTGCGATTATATCTGGCTTAAAATACTCTACTTTCCACAGTGTGCACATGATCATTAAAATTGTAATTACAATTTTTAAAAAAAATAATAGAAGCTATAATATATGTTATTATGGTTATACGCAGTTACGGTTTTAACTTGTTACTGTAAATTTGTTGTAAATAATTAGGTATACAAACCAACAGAGAGGAAACAAAATACGTTTACTATTATTATTTGTATATTAAAATACGCGTGGTTCATATGGTTGAGGTCTGCGTCACGAGCTCTTTGCTCTTTGGACTTGAGACGACCGTCACAGCTGAATTTTAAAATCCCCACTTACTATAACAGCGGAATAATATTGCACGTATACTCAAAATAGTGACGATTAGACATTTTCTATTTGTATTGGTTATACGAATAATGTGCATTACAAACTTTGATACAATATATCACAATAGTTCGAATAATAACAATATTTCGTGGTTTTTGTGGTGGCGCAGGAAAATGTCTCAATAGACGCGCTGCTGATATTGTTCACAAATTCGTTCAGTCAGTTGACGCCAATAGATGAGCATTGAAGTCTTAACGCATATAACATTTTAATACGATACACCCAACGGTAATTTTTCGACCTCGTATTAATACTAAATTGTGAACGTTCAAACGGTATCCAACGGATTCGATTTAATTGAACAATAATAGTAAGAGTAATAATACACGAATATCATGCGATGATAAAAAGTCCGGTCGGGCACGCGCGTAAATACGTATACCTGTGTAATATAAAACGCGTTTAACGGTTGGCGTCGGGTCGTTTGTTCCAAGTTATATATACCTTTACGAGTGTATTTATATAAAAAATATATATATATATATATATAAATATTACACACACGTATATAATATATAATATAATAATAATAATAATAATAATAATGCGCAGAAGCCATGATACACCTGTACGCCCACGACTCCGTTCTGCGGTGTGGCGCTGCTGACCTCTACGCTGCTGTCGGACTGGGTCACAGAGATTTATCGAGTAATAACGCCGTCGCGCGGTCGTTAGGTCGTTTTTAACCCGGAGCAATGAAAACTAGAATACGCGCCGTATATTATAACGATGATAACAATATTATTATTATTATTATTATTATTATTATTATATTATAGAAGTAGTAGTAGTAGTAGTTTTTAGCGGTAAGTATATAATAATAGTAGTGACGACCGATACGCACGTTATTATATACGATATAGAATAATAATTATTATACATATATTATGCGCGTGATTTAGGTGTAAAACGTGTGTTTGCGCGCGAACGCTGCCATTACATTATTATAAACTGCAGCTACCACCGTTGTATATGATGTCTTCGGGCGGGTACTTTACGCGTGTTTGGACTTTATATTACGAGATTACGTTATAATGTTATTTTTGCATATTCGAAATTTCGATCCGTCAATCGATCGTCTTCACAATACGCGTTGTATAACATTATATTTATCATTTTGATGCGCATAGTATATATAGACGCGCGGCTTAAGAGATTTTTACAAATTCACATCGAAGTAGCGTTAAAGTCTCGTATTATAATGTATGTTACGCGGCAAAACGATATAAATGTCGACGATTCGTGTTCGTCCGAAAGTCTTCGGCAAAGTCTTAGGTACGACTATACTTTTTTTGGAATTTTTGAACCAATACAATATCACATCGAAGGGTCCATCGAAAACCGAATAGTTTGCATTTTTTAATGGTATATAATATACCGATTATTTTAAATAGGTAGATAATTTTTCTCTTCATTTAAATTAAATTCTAAATAACTAAGAATCGTAAATTTTTTGATATAATATTATAGTTTTTCCGTAGGTCACTGTGGGGGTTTTAACCCTTTACACCTTCCCTAAATATACGTCACTGAATTTATGCTTATATTCACTAGAAAAAACGAGGAGCATTATGGCGAGCAAGGGGAAACCGATCTCATTATATAGACCAACGCGTTCATCGGGTGTGGAAACAAAAGAACCATCGACAGTTTAACCATTAATGACCCGTTGTCGTGGAGGTGCGGAAGAATATGGTATATTGTCTGGGGGGCAGAAGTTATTTATTATAGTAGTCGTTGTGTTATTATTTCTATAAGCTATAACGCTCGGAGTCCGATGTATGACCAGTGTGTTGCAGTGTGCAACAACTGGTTTCACGCAAGCCCTCGCAAATAATTGAAAATAAAAATCAGTCCCGTGTAAATTTATTGACTGCACGAGGCGGTGCAATATTACTATATACTAACCTACCGGTACTCGTATTTTGTTTTGTTTTCAAAATGTCGTACGCAAAGCGTATATTAAATTATTATTATTAATAAATTTCGATAATTTAAAACGCTTTCAAAATATTATATATATATATATATTAATACAATTTGCGTTTTCGACAACCATTTATTCCCATAAAAATAATATTTATAGGTAATATATTGTTACGTATATTTATTTCGTCCAACTGTAAAAAATAACGTCACGGACGTGTAAAACTACATATATATTATAATCAGAGCTAGTAAGCTCATGCACTAAAAAACGCATAAATAAACATGTAATAATGCACCAAAATATGTACTAAAAAGTTCCGAAATATGAATTAATAGTGTATTATATAAATCTAAAACTATGAACTTGAAATATTCGTAGATAGGTAATAAGAAAAATCATAAGCAAATTTTGAAATAAAATTTAATACTCTAAGTAAAAAATTAACACATTTTGTGAAGTTCAAAGCTTTGTCATCTTTATCAATAAGCGATAACGTTGTTACGTGGTACTGCGTAAGACATATCAAACCCATACATATACATACTTACACTGTAAAACGATCTTCCTAAATTTATAGAAAATCATATGCGCTAATAAGTTCAAAAATTAACTATGCCAAATATGCCAATGCGCTCGAAATATGCATAAATATGCACTATTAAACTTTATATTTTTATTACTATTGTTATGAAACGGATTAGTACCTCACTTAGCATGTTGTTTCACGTACGAAAAACCATTTTACATTAAATACTCTCACACCTCGTGAAATAATCGGATTTCGATTATTGTTTTCGAAAGAGAAAAACACGGTGTTAATTTGGACTGGGATTTATTTATTTATTTATTTTTTTAATATCACAGTTTTATACTTATCGGACCGTCAAGTCAACTTGAGCGATTTTAATTTTGAAAATTAAAATCCGAGCGAGCGACCGGCGAAGAATCGTATTTCGAATAAAAATCTGACGAGTTCGCGATGGATTTTCTTCGCTAAATAATATATTATGTTTCCGTACCGAACGCAGCGCGTCGGCACCTTGTGACGGGCTCATATTATAGTCGCGTGCGTAGGCCGTGGGAATATTTATTATCGGTACCTGTATTATAATATATTGTTATAATATTATAACAATATGTAGGACGCGCGGTCGACGATTGCGATCTCCGACGGATCCGGGATGATCGCGCTCGCGGAAAAGTAGAACGCGACGCGCGTGCGGGCGGTCGGCCGGCGTACAACAACAAACGGTCCGGCCGAGCAACCACGTGAAGACGGCCAAAATGCGTACACGCGCGGAAACGATGTCTACTCGGTAGGTACGTCATGACCGTGGCCGGCGGCCGTCGTGACCCGTAATCGGCACAGAGGTTATGTTATTATTAAACGTTTGCGCAGACGCGTCGGCCGGAGATGATCGACGCTACCCTTGATCGCGCCGGGTTCGCGCGACGCGTAGTGCTTGTCGCTCGCACTAAGCACACTAAGTTCACACGTAGTCGTGTATGGTATTAGTGAATAGTAATAATAGTTGATAGCAAATGATGGAGGCTGATAACTAAAGTCCGGATTTATATGCACTAAAAAAGCTTAAAATAATATGCAAAAATGTACTCTTATCCAATATATATATATATATATATTTCTTCTAATTATTTTATATTTTTAAAAAATCAAGTGAAAAATGTAAAAATTAATAAACTTTTTAATTTATATAAAGATATGCCATTTATTAGAAAAAACTATTTAGGTTAGGTTAGGTTAATAAATATTAACCTAACTTATTGGTTTTATTCAGTCCTTTTTTTTCCTATGCATTCATTGTTAAACAAATCGTCGACATTTCTGACACCCACCAAACTGCATAATCTAAAAGAAAACTATGCAATTGCATACAATTCCGGACTTTAGTGATAACAATATAAAGATAATAGATATAATAATTTTCATTATTAATATTATTGTTAATAATATAGTCACAAAGCAGAAGTATATTGAATACAGATTAATAAAATGGACCGTCGTCGTATGATGAAACAAAATTTTAAATATTATTCAAATATAACAATATCAGCATTAATTAGATGAACTAGAAACTGAATTAAGAATAAAGCAAAAACGATTATGGACGAGCAAATGGCTTAATCGGAAAGATACATACGGTACTAATTCTATCATCAGGAGGTCACACGCTACGAGTGCATTGGCGAGTAGAGTAGAGTCATGGAGGGGGAAGCTACTTGTCGTTAGTAAATAGAACTCGCACTCTCGGTTTTACTAATACTAAGCACTATTTTTATTGTTTACAAGCAAGGTGCGAGTACAAGTGACAAGTATAATGACAAGTATAACGAAACGTATAAACCAGGCATTACACGTTGAATATGACATCGCGACATTATACATAACGCACGCACTTGTGGCGTAGCTAGTCAACAGGTATAAAAACCCGCGATTAAGCACGGAGCTTTTAGGGTTTTGGGACATAAAACATCGAGTTTAAATATATTTGTCGACGTTAATATAATTAATTTCTAAATTTTAAATTTTTCATAATTCTTATCCATACATCTTAATTTTATTCGTTCTCGAAGACAGTTTAATGTCTTTAATTTCGCGTCAAATTAAGTCAATATATTTCTTATGAGTCAAATCGCAAAATGTAATATTTACTGTGTTCTTAGATTAGAGTAACGTTTTATTTTTATATACATTTGTAGACGTCACGGTGTTTCATTCGTTTCGCTCATACAATTAGGTTTGTGCCTATATCGAAATATAATAATATATAGATACCTAACTATAAATACAGCGTTATACTATACGGATTCACATAACAAAACGATCGAGACTGATTTTATCATCTTCGATACTCATCACAATCGGTATATTATTATTATTATTTCTGTTCTTCTATAATATTATGTAGATATAAAGATTGTATTATTGATTGATTATTAATTATGACTTCTAATACTTGGTTAATAATATAAAACCACATCCAGTCCAAAGCAACTTAGTGGGCAACTTTGTTGTTAATAACTTTTAATTATTGTTCCCAACAAAGTTGTCAATATTGTAAAAAAACTTGTACGTCCAGAGTCCAGATCAAATAAAAAACATAGTATGCAAAATTTTATTTAGTGTTATTTACTAAATTAAATATTTTTACAATATGGTGTTATTGAAGATTTCACTAAATATTTAATTTATTTTTCTTTTATGTTTACTAAAATATTTTATGTTATAATTAAGCAATAATAAAGATGATTAAATCTATGATGATAATAACAAAAACTGATTTCGACCAGAAATGTTGTCAACAAAATTGTAAAAAAACAACTTTCTTTGATCTTTACCGCCTCGATGTAAAAATACAATTTTATGGCCCAACGGACAAAGTACACTTAGGTGAAAAACATAAAAATCGCTAACTTTTAGAAACATTTTACAGAATATGATGCCAACAATGTGGCATTTAGGTACGTATTGTCCACAATTTTTTTTTTAATCATGACGCGTCTCAATATCCATTTTACAGTATTATACCATTGCAATTTACATGATTAACGTTGATCTTCATGGAGATACTATTTTCGACCCTTGTTAGGAGAGTTGTGACGTGCGTAAATCAGCCATATATAGAATATTCATATAATAGGACAAGCTTGCAAGTAAATACCTCGTACTTTGGAATCGTCCTCGGGATGACGTTTTGCCACCCGAGTGAAAGCGGTCATAGACGGACACGATTTGCGTGCCCACCGGCCAAACGAAGACGATGTTACTTATTGTAATTTAAAATATTATTAATATTATATTGTTAAAACGGTTCTCGTGGACTTTCTATGTATACTTACTGCAATGTAAGTACAGTAAACGTCGCGCGTTATCGTTTTCCGACTTTAGGCGACGTGACTGTATAAATCTCACAACACAACGTGGCACGTAGTTGTTGGCGGTGCGTAGTGCCATTCGTCAAAAAATAAAAGACAATAATTTACTTTCTAAATAACTACCTATATATTATGTGATAATACCGCGAGTATTGTCGATTGCGATTTGCGGCACATTATCTGTACAATAATACGAATTAAAAGCGATATCATCATAAAATATAACTATACTATACAGAGTACAATTTTTTAATTGTTATATTATTATACAACAAAAATCAAAATGTAAACGAGTTTAAAGTTAGTGCTAAGTTTGCACTTTGCGTAATAGTTATTTTTAGTTTCAAATATTAATGCGATTGTCAAAAGTAAAAATGAAATTTATTAGTATACAAATTGACTCGTTATATCTATCAAATTATAGTACCTACACGAAAAAATATTGGTCGAGTTAAAACATTTTAATCAATTTAACTTTGAATATTTTAACTCATCCATCGTTGACGTAATAAAACTGTTGAATATTCTAATGTATTTATAGACTTACCGGTGGTGAACAGAACGATTGCTTTTAGACAGCTGTATTCGGCAGCATCCACGTGCAAAGCTTTGAGCTTTTCCACCTGCTCCTGGAATATGCGTATATGATCCATGAAGGCGACCACGCGATCCGCGGCCATCGGAGACGCGTGCAGTCCGGCAGCAGCCAACAGAGGAGCAACGTGTAGGGGCATCGAACATTGAGATGCGTTCAGAACAAACAGTTCGCTCCAGACGAGCCTCAGCAAGGCCACTTGGTCGGTCACCTAAAACGCCCAAAATTATACATTTCCTCGATGTTATAAAATCACGTTATTTCTATGAATCAAAGACGCGGTAAAACGTGTGATCTACCGATAAACAAAGTAGGTACTCATGCTGACATGATGTGTGTATCGTTTAATATTATGTTAAAAAAATATACCCATAGGCGATATGTATGAAGACGGTATTTGGAAAATTGAAAAGTCTAAAGAAAATAAATTTTTTTTTTTAATGGAAAATAAGAAAAACTTTGGGCAAAAAAATGCAATTAAATTGTATAACAAAATTATTATTATTGCAGCGTTATCAATAATATTATTAACGTTCATAATGTTCATAATGTAAGACATTATATGATAATAATCGCATAGGATTTTTTTTTTTCAATTTTTTTAACGTCTTATTGAAAAAACACCCCGTTCTCTTCAATTATTCTAACGTCAAATTCTCTGATAATTTTTTGCTAGTTTCGCCCTGAACTCTATAATTTCCGATCGCAGCACATATCTGTATATCTGTTGCACTCACCTGTAGGTCGGGGAAGAACGGTATGTTTCGGGCCCATTCGACCGCGCTGAACAATAGCCTGGCAGCCAGCTCGCATATGTTATCAATGCCCATAATGTTGTTTGGTTGCATGCACTGGCCGTACCTTGAAGTCGGGTACGGTTCGGCGCGCAACAGTAGCGATATATAAGACGACAGGTATGAGTGACCGTTAAGACCGACGGCTCCCATTGTCGCGGCAGCGGCTGCAGACGCGTCGCCGTTGGTCAGGCACAGTTGACCTGGCAGTCCCGTCAGACCCAGGGGCTGACTGGCCGGAACTCGACCTCTTTGCACGGCTGCGAAAAACATTTGGAAAATATTGTTAATTGTTCATTAAAGACGATGACGGATTGAATCGTCATTAAATTTATTTCACAATTTACACCCAAACAAATTGTTAACTACGTCTGTTTACAAATAGTTAATTTTTCCAGAAGAGCGCATTTAAACTACAAATCAAAAAAATAAATCAACGTTTTGATATGATTATTTAACCCTAATAATCAATACGTATAAAATATATTAAGATCCCATTCAGAGAACAATATTATTTCATCTTAAAAAAACATGTTAAAAATTAAGATTTTTATCGATAACATTTTACGATCGTTAACATTTTGTTTTTCATTATTTTATTCAAATGATTAGGTATTTGATTAACACTATGATTTTAAAACAAAACCAATTGTCCGTATCATTAAATCTTATTTTGTAGGTAGATATTAACGAAAAACAACAGTTTAATAATTCTTTAATGACATTCTAAAATTATTTTTTCTGGTCTCAAACTATAGACAATATTATAAACTAAATCAAAATAATATTATATAAAAAAAGAATTTAGTTAGCACCTTTTGGGAATGAGTTCACAAAGTAGAATATTTTTAGTGTATAATAAAAGATAAAATGTAATTTGTATTTGTTAGCATCAATAATAGTATAGTAATATTGTCTTGTCTCCGATAAAAATAAATAATCACTACATCACGTATAAAAGTCGTCAGATTTTAATCTAACCGCGTTTTAATTTAACACATTACACTATACTAATATACTATATATTGTACCGTTTTGTAAATTGTTTTGAAATGTATAAAAAAAATTAGCTTCTTAAAATATTAAAATAATATATATTATATTTTTCATTATTATTATTATTATTTTTTTTTTTTTTATCAATAATTTATTTGCACACATTTTGAGGATTGTTAAGATTGAACAATTCGTCCACAGTACTGTAGTAGAGTTTGTACCTAAATTATTGTTTACAGATGATTAATTTTTTTTTTTTTTACGTAATATTATAAATAGTAAAGATTGGAAATCTTTAGCTTTGTCAAACGTATAATATATTAAAAAAAATATTTATCATTTTAATCATTATTATTATGTTTATGCTAATATACGTGTCTTATTATAATGACGGTGCAAATAATGCCATTGATAAATAAATACTATAAATTATAGCTCATCGAGCCATTTTTTGTGGGTTCTGAAAATAAATCTCAATAGGTGGTGATGACTCATGACTGTCCAAAAATTCATTCAGTCGCTATATTTTTATTAATTCATAAATATGCTTAAGTGGGAAATTAAAATAGACCATTGGGGTTTCTAACATAAAAATCCACGGAGATAAAATACCAATAGTACCCTTTCGTATTTACAAAATCGTATTAAAATAAGTAGGTATTCAGTTGAACAATATTGTGGTAAAACTTAAACGTGTTTTAAAAATTGTTTTCAATACCTCGTTCTACTACTATTCATAGACATTATTATATATTAGACTTTCGATACGTATAAGTAAACACTTGCCGGCGTCTGAATACCATCCACACGATCAGGTAGATAACAATAGATGTGAAACCCAACCCTTTTTGTCGATATATTATGTACGTGCAGGGACGCAGGGTGCAGCTGCAGTTGTCGTTGGTGGAACGCGTCCGGTTTTTTCGATCGATTCCCGTATTATGCTTAATACATACCTATCTAAAACGAGCTGCGTAAAACCGATCGAACGAGTTCGAACCCTATATCGGCCTGCAAAACCAAAGTTGTCCCGTGTGAAGACGTCCCGTATGGGAATTTAATAATAATACAGAATGATTTCTGCGCCGATCGCATGAACCCGTTTAGATCCAGTTATCGATCCCACGGAACAGAGACCACTGGTCACGATTGGTAACCTATATTACACTTATATAGTATATACGTATTGTAATACATATTATATAGCGTTTAACACTACTCGGATCGACGACTACATAATAACGCGCCCTTACATAAGCGGTGGTGGTTATTGTTTTCTCCAGAATTCGAGTTTTCGCCTAACGTGTTTTCTCTATTGTACATTATAACATTAGACACATTAAATATCATACATATTGACATGGGTAGTACGGTCCGATTAAGTATCGGTCGAAATCCGTTACATCGCGATAAAAGAAAAAAAAATGATAAAAGATCGTCACCTCTGTCAGTCTCTGACCATCCCTCGTGGGATATACCTAATATTTTATACCACTATCCCGGGGCTAGCGTTGAAAAAACTAACGATGAGTATTTTACAACCCCTCCGAAGACGTTCCACCAGATTTGCTCAAAATCTCCCCCATGGTGTATAAATTAACGTGTCAAACGTCGTATCAGTATAGTTATTATTTTTAACGTCTGAGTTCCCGCGGGACCGATAATGTCCCTGAAGAATCGAGAGCTAAAAAAATACTATTCGTTTTATTTTTCAGATTTGATCTCATACGATGAAATATTATATCATATAATAACCTAGCCGATCTCTAAACTTACACAAGTAAGAAAAAACAAACAATAAACGATATGATGTGCTAACGGTAGCTGTCGTCGATGTTCTGTAAACATTGATGACGTATATATTTGATAAAATGAGAATAATGAAATTAAATAACCTAACTTAAGCCAACCTACAAATAAAAACAATAAATAAATAACGCGATACTGTATCTTTTTTTGGAAACCCATGGTAATATATAAACAGGTTATCTGGATGACTTATATGGCAACCGGTCAAAATTATATATCTACTAATAATATATTTTAATGGTTTGTCATTTTTTAACCATTTTATTGGTTTTCATAATTATTAACAATTAAATAAATTATTTAATATTAAAATGTATAGTATTATATTACAAAATAGGTATAAGTCATCGACAATACAAATAATATAATATTATGTTATACTATTAATATACGTTTTATATGTCCATACATTGTTATACTACAATGTCTTTCATGTAAATAGTAACATTAAATATTTCAACTAGATGACCTCTTAGATTGAGATGAAGATTTTTCATAATGTTA
Source organism: Eriosoma lanigerum (assembly GCA_013282895.1). Taxonomy (NCBI): domain Eukaryota; kingdom Metazoa; phylum Arthropoda; class Insecta; order Hemiptera; family Aphididae; genus Eriosoma; species Eriosoma lanigerum. Next base: position 50,910,505 of record CM023359.1, read on the forward strand.
GAAGTATACCAGCGCTTTGCGTAAATTTTGCATTACTTTTCAAAGATATAGCTTTTTCGGTGTGCGCGCATACGTTATAAGACATTTTAATATTAAGACTTATAACTTTAATATTAAGACGTTATAAGACTTAATTTTTTAAATGGAAACATCTATATTTTTTTATTAAATCCCAATAGATCTATTTTTTTGAAGCAACTTTGATAATTAATAATTTTTTTATTTTATAAAATCGACTAACTTACCACCAATTTATTTAAAAATAAAAATACATTTTTTCAATAATTTGAATAACACTAAATATTTTAGTTGATGATACTATGTTTCATTACGTATGTGCACGCCGAGAGAGCTAAAATTTAGAAAAGTGGCGCAAAATGTGAAATACCACCAAGAAAAAATTTTCATCTCGATATAAGGATATGCGGCTGAAAAATTGTTGTGTCATCTAAAGAGTAAGAGTAATTAGTTTTTATTTGTATATTAAAACGGCGCAGTAAATCAGTCAATTTTCAAGATAAAAAAAAGTTTAAATACTCGTATTAAAGTGACAAGGTTTAAAAATAGTTCTTTTCGAATGTAATAAAAAAAATTAGATGTTATCGTTTAAAAAAAATTATGCTTTATTACGCAAATGCACACCGAAAGAGCTAAAATTTTAAAAAGTGGATCAAAATATGAGCTGGTACGATTTAATGTCATCCGGCAGAAATATATGGTGTTACTATTAAAGTGAAGCACACTGTATATTTTGTTGTAACTATATGATATAAATAATTTTGAAGTATCAAATTTTTCCCCTCCCTCCGAAATAATATAAAGTGGTCAATGGCCCCCTTTGCCCCTTCTCCTACGACACTGCTCACTTTGAACAGGGACGCCAAATATATAATTGCCCTAGGGCGTAAATTATAGTTAACACTGACTGTATATCGTTATAAATTATAATAGTGTGTAAATTGACGAAAAACCTAATAGTCATGGTTCACCCAATTAACGTTTTTTTTTTTCTGTTGTTGTTCGTTGGTTGGATTATATTTATAATAGATAATTAGAAAAAAAAAAAAAAAACACACAAAATGTATTTAAACCAAAGTAATGAAATTGTGCTCGATCACCGCGTGTTTAACTAGTTTTTTTTATTTTTTATAAATATTTAACACGTGTTATAAAACGATAATAAGACGTTGAGAGAGATACACTGTGAACTTTTATGCAAAGACAATGGGAAATCGCCGAAAAAGGTCCGTTCCGTCCATTACGCGCGCGCGTTATGTTTTTAACGAGACCGTCGTCGTCGTCGGTAAATGTTATGACGTTATAAGTATCCACCGGACAATGGTCGGCGCGCGATTTTAATGTCCTTCAGAATTCGTATACATAACTTACGTGTAAGACCCCTTCGCTGTTCCCAGTTTATGGCGCTAATGAAAGCCTATATACAACAACTCACGTTATATTATTATTATTATTATTATTATACGCGTAAATCGTCGTCGTCGTTACGGTCATCGGCGGTATATAAAGTGCGGTATCGTTATGCCGGCCATCCCTATAACACAATAAAACCGTGAATAAAAATATCGCTCATGAATGCCATTTATATTATTATTATTATGTTATTCGAAAAATGGGCGCCTCCATAACATCATGATATTATTATAACTACTGCTGTAATGTAAGTTATAGTTATATGCGATCTACCGCCATCCGCGATAAATACACAAACCGAGAAACGAGACTTGACGAAACCCAATTAAAGATAAGAATGAGAATACAAATAATATTGAGGTTTTACAAGAGGAGTAGTGATGATATCTGTGCACAGCGATCAAATATATAATTAAATCCCTTTTACGGAAGTCATAAAAGCCCAAATTTAAAAAATGTATAAAAAAAAGAAATAATCAAAAACTATTTTCCGGATGCTGGTAGTTGGTTTTCTTTTTTTGCCAAAATTACAGTATTCGACTGATTGCGATTCGTTCAGCGTCAATACGCTTTTCGTTTGGACGGTCCTGACTAGCAGGGGGAGACGGTCCCCATTACGGAGTGTCGTTTCGGTTTCGAGTATAGATGTGTAATAAGGTGTACAAAACCGTGTTCGAATCGATTCGAATGATGTCGTCGTCGTTGTCGACACCGTGGGTGGCCATATCTCATTTAAGCTGTCATAATACGACGACGACGTACCTAAACAATATATTAAATAAAAAAAAATACGGACATAATATTGTGTTATATTATACGCTCGCAACGATATGGTATCCCATCGTCGACCATTTGTATTATCATATTATAATGCACGAGATTTATTTCTTTGACGAGTGAGTGAGTGACGCGACACGTTGTCGTTTTTCGCATGAAGAATTCGATTTTTCACAGCACGCAAAGACCGCGACGCGACTAATCAAAATGGTTGACGACCGCGTGTACAGGACAACGAGAAAAGCATAACGACTATTTATAGTATAATAGCTATCATTTTTATACGATTTAACCCTGTCTGTAAATATATAATATATTATATTATTATATGTCACTATAAAGACACAATATAGAAATAATATATTTAATTCGGTATCGTACACCTCTTCGTATAACCACTCGTTTATTGTCTCGCTCTAAATTCTTATCCTTTGTGTGTTTGGATTTAATTTGCATTCTTAATTCATAAACACATATGCCACAATCTCATCGTTTCACTTATTTTTTGTTATTCTTCATCCGATGTTTCGCTTATTTTTAATTCCCTCTCACTTCGTGTCACAGATCCTTTAAATATTTTTTCACATTGTTGTTAACAATAACTATTATAGAATTATATTTAGTTTATTGTTTAAAAATTGGAAATTTTACTTGCTTGCAGAGTAAGCTTTCCTACCTTGTTTGATTTGTATTTTTATGTGTTTATCTTCCATTTTACTTTAACGTCATATCCCATATGATATGTATCATTAATAGTAAAAATATATACAAGTATATTAGTAATTTAATTCTTTGATTTGTTCTATTGTTGTATTGATCTGTTTTGATTATCGACTAGTTTTAGAAGTGAATATGATATGGATCTATTGTATACACATAAGTTAATTAAAATTGTATTAGTCTTACTTTTTTACTTATATTTTTTAATGTAGTCGTATTATGGATATTATAGTAAGTATGTTTTAGGGTATCATTTTACTATATTTACAGCAGTTGAGAACTGTAAATGTTTGTATGATGATTGTAAATGTCCATCATCATAATACACGCACATTCATTAGCTGTCTGTTGTTGACCTAAGGGTGTCGTTATGGATATCGTTTCTAATTGTTATCATTATGTCTTATTCTTTCTTTTATACGATCCAAAATAATAAACAATAAAAATGAATATTGTACACGATTCGTTCTCTGACGTGCGTCTTACACAAGTGTGTGCACATCATGCATCTTCATAATGCATAAGGCACATCGCCGAGATGATAACAACTCGCGCGTAGCAGCGCGTGAGAGCGCGTTTCTGCGGCCTTCACCTTCGTTTAAAAACAGGTTCAACTGCTCTCTGCCGCCACTGCGAAGACACGATCCACGGGCGGCGATATATGGCTACCTCAGACCATAATACTATCACTTTCGATTTTCTTTTCGTTTTTACGATCCGTCGCCGTCAACTAGCACCCGATACGGGCGTGCATAATAATAATATTATACCAGGTGGCCAAATTATTCAAATAGTAATATTAATAATTCAGTCTGATTAAGTAGTCGGAATTGTAAAAATTGTATTCAACGTCACATAACAGCAGTTTATGCAAGCACTACGTATAACGAGAAAGTTTTTCGATTATATTTTTGTTGAATAATTTACTTATTTAGTGCAGTGTCATACTCGAATTTGTAAACTTTGTTAATCTATGAACTATTGTTTATATTATATCACGAAAATACGCAAGTGTAATCGTTTTTCGCGTATAACAATGATTATTATAATATACACTTATCTAATATAAACGATTCTTATGAATCGGAATGGCATCGTTTTTTGTTGACCGTAATCAACATTTTCTGTAAACACGAGGATAAAAATCTTTTTGGGAGACCGGATCGCAAAACTACATGTTGCGTTATCACGGTTGATCGTTATTAAGTATATTATATGCGTATAAATTATAATACGGAAACGACTACATAGTTTTATTAATATTGTATACCAACGTCGTTTTTTTTTTTTGCGAATTTATTATGTTATTATATATCGCGATATATTCTTGAACGCTGAGTGACTAATAAGTGACTAATAATAAACTTTGATTAGTGCACAAAAGATTTCGCCGGTCAGATAACAATATATAATAATAATGTGGTACCTCCACGAAAACGAAAGACAATATTGTAGTATATAAGATGATACATCACTCGTATGATAATTACTATACGCTTATTATTATATACACGATTTATGCTCAAGTCTAGAGTTACTCATATAGTCATATACCATTTTCACGTCACATCATGTTCACAATACCACATGATATTTATAATATATTTCCATGACAAAAAAAAAATACTAGTTGGTATCCTAAAATTGGTCGTGATTTACAGATTGAGAATCATTATTACAGTATACTGCAACGAATTACGATAAATTTAATGATCATCGTCGTCGGGTTTAATATTTGTTCTCTCTTTCCGCGTTTACATTAATACATTTTTCACATGGAATCACCAAACTATCAAAATGTAATATTCCGTGATTGACTTCATTTATATAATTATAGGTACGCAATTATAATACGAGTGTTTTTTACTTTCATCGTCAATACGTTAAAATTAGAAATTAATAATGCGAAATAGTATATTATTCCGAACACCTTAAATTATATATATTAACCATTGAGAAACAAGTTGACCTGACTCGTACTTGTGTTCCAGTATCAAACACACATATTTCCATAATTCTATATTAGAACCTTCGTAATATGTTCAATGTAAATCATGCTAAGTCATCCACAAATATGGATGCATACAAGGCGATGATAAATGAATACCGTTTTTGTAATACGATTTTTTGATCACTCTGTATAATAAATTAAATTTTTGTCGATAAAGTATTTCAATAGTTCGCGAATATAATAGGTATTAATATGGTTTTGATCATAAAGGGACAAACATCGTTTTAATATTATATTCAAGTCAGTCTAGTAAAATATAGAATAGCTTATAGAAAAAAACAACCAAAGAATATGATTTTATGGAAATAAAAATGTAAATATTTCTGTTTTCCGTAGTATGTAACATTGTAATAAATAATAATATAATAGAACATATAATATGAATAAGTGTATAAGTTTCCAATAGGTTAGGTAGGTATATGTGTGTTCAATTTAAAATATTCTAATAGTTTTACTCAAATACCATTCATGATCGATTCGAACAGACATTAAAATATTATGATTATATTGTGTTGACGTGCTCGCGCGTTGTGTATGTTATGCCGCTGCGGAGTCATTCGAGATGGACTATGGCATAATATATAATGCATATTATATAGTAATATAGAGGTAGTTCTATTTTATGGCGTTTGACTGTTTGAGCGTAGAAATGAATTTAATTTGCAAATTTATATATCAGGAGGAGGCAAATTATATTATGTTTTAGGATCAATGCAACGCGATCGAGAGAAAACAAAATAATAACGATAATATTACCTATACATAATATTATATGCTTGACGTATTGTGTATATTATAAGTATACGGAAAAAATGTGTACATTGTATAGATACATACAAATATAACTGTTCTTTTTTCGACCGAGTTTTTCAAAACCCGAATCGCGCGCGAACCAGTGTGGTAATCGTACACCTTATAACGGTACATAAACGAAATATCGCCCACGCATTAGCATTACACACACCACACTTATTATTATGATTATTATTGGTCGAGTGGTCGACGATACAGCGGTTGCACAACGTTCATGTACAATGGTAATGGTAATAATAATAATAATTGTTAAACATATTATATTATACGTAACTATAGTTGGCCGCCGCCGGTTGATTTTTAGCGCGCGTATCGTGAGAGAAAGAAAGATAAAGATAAACGATAAACGCGATTCATCCGACAAATACGCACCGCCGACGCGGCCGCAGATTGTTACAACGGCGGTGCGTTCGGACGGGTTGTGACGTAATACCATTTTTCTGTCACGATCGTAAGAAAAAAAAAAAAAATAGCAAAAATACTTTAGAAAAAAATATGTACGCGTTTGTCTGTAATGCGTGAGAAATTCAAATTTCTATACATAATATTGTATACAGAATGATGGAAATTATAATATATTATGTTATTTGTTTCATTAATATGCGAGAAAAATAATATATAAGATTAATGAACAAATTTAATTTGAAAACCATAAAAACTAAATAAAAAATGTTTTATCGAGATTTTAAGTCTACCTTCTTCCTTTTGCTTTACATAATCATACTTATAGACACTAAATGGCTGAAAATATAATTAGATAAGTATCGTATCGTACTTTTTTTTTCATTACAGCTTTGGTAATAATATGGTATATTGTCCATGAATACCAATAATTATAAAAGAAAATTAATGCGACGAGAGCGAAAAATTAAATTTGTACAAATGTTCCAATACCCTTTAAAAGCAGTCTGAGAAGCACGTGGTTTAAATGATGTAAACGGTTGATAAAATTAGATGGTAATCTTTAGTTTTAGATTTAAGAACATAAAAATTTAGACATCCTACATACATCTCTATTCCCCATTGCGTCCATGTCCTGGCTCGTATTATTGATGCGGTATATTACTAGAGAATTAGTTGATATTATTCATATTGATGTTTTATAATATTTTTATTTTAGCATTTAGACCTGACGAGTTGATACAATATTGATAAATAATTGTTATATTGTACAAAATACATTTAGAAACCGCGAATCTAGCACGCTCGCATCGTGCACGGCTTTCGTAACTCGTTTTCGCCGTAATGTGAAATTTTGATCACTCCGTATAATAAACCTCCATAAATGATAAAAAATACAACCAACCGTGGTATAAAACATGTTATATGCGGTATGAGTACAGGTTTAAGCATATATACCTAATATTCACTTTGCGCCGATATAATAATATCGCGTTGCGTTTCTTTTCCTTTTTACATTATATTATAAATATATACGATTTATGGATAATATACAATTCGATAACGTATATAATATAAAACAATACTGCGCTGTACACAGAAGCCGGATAAAAGGTATATGGTATAGTATCCACTAGGGCGGCGGCGGCGTAGGAGTGTGACCGGCCGCGGGGGCGACGCTAGCTCGAGGGAAACCGCTGGCCCCGCGTGACGCGAATAGAGTAAAAGTCCACAAGACAGATTAGATATTATTATTATATTATTATAATATAATATTATGTACATACGGCGGTGGAATTTCTATTGCACGTGCATACACATACAGGGCGATCGGAATATTGCGTTAGAAAAATATAAATGGAAATAAATACGTCGTCGTCGAACGGAATCACGCGAAATTCTGATCACTCTGTATGATATTAACGCGGACGGGCTGCGTGACTCGAACAATTAACGGGTTATACTCTTAATGTAATATATATATATATATACGACGCGTGAGTGCGAGCACACGCACAATATCTCGGTTTTCACAAACATCGTTTTTTTAATTTTTTTTTTATCTTCTACAGCAGTCCGCGCGCGAATTATTCGGTTTATTATTCCCCCCCCCACACTCCATCACAAATAATATATATTATAATAATTGGTTTTGCAGATAGAAGACGCGCGCTCTCGACGATCGTCCGTCCGTCCGTCGTGCTTGGAAAGCGGATAAGAGAAACAACCTGACCGCTGCCGCGGTATATACCTGTGTATAATACAACCTATACCTGTATAATATAATACGGTGTATGTATACCGCGAGTAGAAGAGTGCGCACGACGACAAGAGGAGTGAAGGGAGTAGAAAAAAAAATACAAATTAAATATAAAACGATTGTGTGTGAGATGAGAATCTCCGTCTAGAGACCAACATAATAATAAAATAATTTAATATTTCCACGCAGAGTTTTAGAACGTTTTAGTTCTGGTTTGCTATGCACACTAATCATATATTGTCTACATAACCCTCTAAAACAAGTCGTTATTATTTTACCGTTTGCATAAATACATGTATATGAATATCAAAAGTTAAATATATTAAAACTATATTATCGTAATAGGTATGCGTATCTCTCTCACTTTTTCTTTGCTATCAGGATCTGGCAGTTATGGTTTTGACATCATTTCAAGAGGGTTGGGGAAGGCTGAGGTGATTTATATATAGAATTAATGTTTTTTTAAGCCGAGAGGAGGGGTCTATCGCCTACTTGTTTTAGTGGTATTGGTGGTAGGAGAAGTATGGAAAATGTGAAAATTCTGTTTACTGATTAGCAGGGTTCAGATTTTATAGCATTTGCATAATATTTGTGTACCTATAGGATCAATATAAAAATAGCTAAGTGGGATAAAAATGTATTTCGTAATATACAATCAATTAAAATATAGCATTTTATTTTGTATATTTTACCATTTAAAATTTTTTAAGATTATTTTATTATTGTTTTTAGCTATTTTAACAAAAATTTTATTGCTCATATTTGAGTACTTTTATTAGTACAATAAAATCCCAGACCTACTGATTAGTATATTATAATATTATAATATATTATCATGGTGGACGTCGGGCACGTCTTCCCTAGTTAACACAAACTCATGCCGCCGCCGTCGCCGCAGCCGACCTTCTTGAATCGGACGATTTCACGGATATTGCCCTCACCGGTGCGGACAGGTCCCAGTAGACCGTAGCGTTTGGAAGATGCAGTTATCGGCGTGTGTGTGTATAAAAAACGAGTACATATATGTTATACTAGTTTTAAAAAACAAAATAACAAAATATTTCTTGTTTCATTCACCTCGTAGAGAATCCATGAAATCGTGTTTAATAATAATATATAATATTATAATAGATTATCGCACCACTGCGCTGTACCGCACGCGGTCGGTTGCGGGGGAGGGAATGGAAAAAAATTGTCTACGATGACTAGTTGAAATCTTCTATACGCCTATAATCTATAATAGGTATACATATCGCGGTATATACCACGTTAGTATATAATATTATATAGTATATAAATCTAGGTTTATATACGTACCTATATATATATATACTTTTACGGCTATACAAACGTTCTAACCTCCCCGCGCGGGTCCATGAATTATAATCGATATTTTTTTTTTTTTTACTTTGGCAATGATCTTGAGTATCTGATAATATTAAACATTATAATATTATGTTTTCAGTGATAATCTACCAAGATAATATAATATAAAATATTTTATAATGTACGCACTTTATATACCTATGTATATTATAATATAGATATTTTTAAATTACTTCCCACGTTCTCATTTATACCTAAATTTATTATTTGATGTAAATATTATAAAATTTTATGTCACAATATTATTAAAATTTCGTATAAAAATCAATAATGATTTTGTAAAAGCATGTTTTACCAAACTCGTTAATATTTTAATATAAAAACCAAAACAAACAATTCAAATATTTTTGAAAACGACAAATTTAACAGTATTTTCTAGGCTCTCTAGAGAACAGATATCTCAGACGTACCAGATGACATTCTGGATGTAATGGTCTGTTCGAAATTTGAATATATTATAATATTATGTGATTGGAAATCAATATTTTAATTAAATTTATCTATGAAATATTAAACCGTATCTTATTTTTATATTTCTTTAGACTTTCACGTGTTTACCTAATCTTGTTATATTATAGTTTATATAGATATGCATTTCGCAGGAATTGAAAACAAAAAATAGTGGATCCAACTAGGATGTTTCAAGAATAATATTTTTATTTTTTTCGGACGCAGCTTATAATATATACGTCATAATATATAATATATTATGTACGTTTTAGTTCTCACGTTTTATTATTATTATTCCTCGAGACAATTTGATTGAAACCCATACACGACGAACACTTTTACGGCGACGACGACCGTACCAATGGACCGGAGATTTGACACGGTGCGTCTTTATATCGACGGTCGGATCTCTATTATAATTGCTATTCACGTTACCAAGATTCTAGCACCCACCCCCGCCTGCTCACCGTCGCTACAGTCATTTCCCTTTCTCTCCCTCTCATCATCGATACCTCGTTATTATATTATTATTGTACATTATAACATAATAATTATTATCGTCGTGGGACGGTATAATTTATTATTTTATTATATTCATACCTTCTCTGCGCATGCCCATTTTCAGACACTTTTTCAGTCGGCAGTACTGACATTGGTTCCGATGATGTTGGTCAATTGGACAGTTTCGACTACCTCTGCAGGAATATGTGAGATTCCGGCGAACACTTCTCTTGAAAAAACTCTTACAGCCTAAAAACAGAAAGAAAGAAAGAAGAACCTATGTTAATATTATACACTTTTGAGACAATTTATTATTTTTTTTAATACAGAGATATCAGTTGCAACACAAAATGAGAAACATATTCTTATATAACCCATATAATATAATATTACATCAAACTTTATAATAATAATAACATGTTACACGCGCGTATAACAATTATTATCATAATATTTTGTAGTTTGACAAGTATATCAAGTTACGTTTCATACACCTGTCTGTTAACCGCGAGTGTACTATATTTAGTGATTAAGACATTTAATGGTCAACTAATTTCTACGTATTATTATTCAATTACTATTATGTACTTTGTGCGTTATAACGTTTAAATCTTTACATACAATCGAATTTATAAGGATATCAATAAAGTTTTTTATAATACCTACAATATTATTATTATTATTATTATATAGGTATTATGTGTACCGTCTAAAATGTACTGTATACGCCTAAACTTTAATAGAAACTATAATTATTAATATCGCATAAAGAGTTTTTGACCTATAGAACGAGAAAATCAGCTGTATATTATAGTGCACACTTCAATCTCACTATTATTCCTCGTTCGATAATGTAATTTTATTGTGCGCAATGAAAAATAATAAATTACTATTTTTTAGATGTCAATCATTATCATATAGGGTGTCTATAATAAAAAACGGGTTTTATAGTGGTTGTAATGTTGTATACACAGTGTGATCAGAATAGTATGTAACAAAACAATGGAGATAACACTGAAATTCCCATCATTTTTATTGTAACATGAAATTCTGAACACCTTGTATGTAATAATATATACGTACTTATTAGATATCGAACAAATGTATTTCTTTGGAATATTTACCTGGGTCATTATAATGATTCATATTGTTATGTCAATGTTTAAAACTGATGTATAATGATATATATATATATATGTGTGTGTGTGTGTATTTATAATTTTTTTTGGTCTTTGGGATATTGTACTAAGGCCGACATGCACTTTAATGGTGTAACATAATAATATCAAAATTAGATAGACACTTGAACAGAAAGTAAAATATGATTTCTATATAGGTATATATTTCTATTATTTGTATAATGAACTTATTTATAAGAGGAAGGTATATGGTATATATGGATTTATTTCTTATACATTATCAATTCATAACATTAAATAATATAGACCAAAATTTTAAATATTATTTCATTTCCTCCTCGTGTATTAAAAATAAGTGTAATATATGAATAAATACTTTATGCTAACGAACAGAGGGTATTGTATTTAAATTTCATTAATATGCTCGCAACAAACAAATAAGCACCACGGTTTGATTGTATATCAATATTTACGCGTTAATATGTTTATGACATAAATTAATCAAGAATAATAATTATTTTTTGCATAATTATTTAACATCAATTTTATATTATATAAATTATACAGTCGTAATATATTTTTAAACAATAGATATCATATCCAACTATGAACTGAATATAAAATTTGTTGTTCCAATTTCGAAAATTATAATAATTTATACACCATTACAGTACCTAATAATAAAATTAAATTTGCCACAGTCATACTCGTATAATATAATAATAATTAGTTAATTTACTATTGAAGCTATATTTTAATGTACCTATATGAATATTAAATACATTAATAGATAATATATTATATTGTTAAGCATTCTCTTAAGATCTAAAAACGATCTAAACGATATCTAGAGAAACAAAGATAAGACAATATTATAAGGTAAACTCTCATCTATATGGTCGTGAACTCCGAAGTATGAATGATAGATATAAAAAAAAATTGAAGAAATTTGGAATGGAATCTATGGACATAACATAAATGAAGCAACAGGAAACTGACGAAGGATAGATGTGCGATACGATGAAATTAGCGATCGTGATAATAGATTCGTTAAGGAACAAATGATTATAATAATGAGTAGAAAAAAAAAAGGTGACAATGGTTACACTATTATCGGAACAGACTGAGAAAGAGATGAATCGACATAGTGGAAAACTATTTTAGAAGTTTTAAAGTCAAGAACTGGAGAGAGATCGTTCAAGATGAGATGAATAGTAAAGGATATAAATATAGTGATGACGACAAAAACTTTAAAAAAGTATTTCAAAAGAAAAAACAAATTAATACAAATTGCCTAATTTCTATTTTTCCCCTTTTTTAGGTTAGGTTATTAGACATCTCTAATCCCAATTATGTCTATGATCTTTCCATCCATTATATATTACGCAACATGCTATACATTATTTGATATCTATTGTTGATATGGTTAGTAAAAAGAGAGACATTCATTTTGTTGTTTAGAAACCGGGAATTTAACATTTTTTTAACTTGTTTATTTTTATCGCTTTGTTATAAGTCTCTTTTGATTAAACATTTTTAATTCATTTTTTAACGAGGAGTTTTAGAAAATTCTATGTCAAAAATATATTATAATATTAAATCTTATATAGAATATCCAAATATATCTTTAAATTATTATTTCATAGCAGTATCCGCGTGTAAAGAAAATACACACATAGTTTGCGGGTTGCTATATGTATTATACGTATAATGTATAAAGCGTAAAATGGTTGATTCGACTTGATTGACGAAATACGTTTTCGTGGGGTAAATAGTAAATACTGTGCGAACCTGTGAAATTTATTTAATAATAACGCGAAACATTATGGGAAAAAATAATACCAACGGCTACAACGACAGTGGTGGTCACATCAGGAAATATCACCTACAAGACGTAATAACAATAAAATGATAGTTAAGAAAACGTGTCCATTAACCAGCGTCCACCATTGTACCTATATATCATATTCATATATACCTATACAGAGTGATTAGAATTTCGTGTCATAAAAATAATAGAAACAACATTGATGTATTTCCTTTCCCATTCCTATTCTCGTCGTTTTTGTAACATGAAACATTGTTCACCCTGTATATATGTATTTTTGACATTTATAATATTACGTCCACCGCCGCGTGAAATAACGTTTATATTATAATATTTTAAAATTTGCATAAGTAACAATATTGATATGTTTTTTTAATTTTACTCGAAAGCGATTCGGGTTATTTTTAATTATACGCACGTGTCGGCGATTTCTCTGCATTACGCTAAACGTGAATCAAACTTGTATAATTATTAATTTATAATATTGACTAGGTACTCAAATTTCGGGTCGATACGCGTCATTTCGACATTCATCAATTTCGTTGATAACATCAACATTTTTTTTACATATTACTATACCATCGTAAATTCGTAAGACTTTATGCACAAAACAATAATCGTGTGTGTATCGTAATAATAAAATTATATTCCGATCACTCTGTATACACACACGAATAAGACGTACACAATGGGGACCCAAGCCGAGACCGGTTCCCACGGCGTCATCGCGGTCGCGCGCGCCGTCGTCTAGTCTCCTTTCGTTCGTCCTCCTCAACAGGTTTCGGGACTCGCGCCGCTCATCCGCGCACTTGCATCGCAAACTTGTGCGCTGCGGCGGTAGACCGCGTGGTATAGGTATAAACAACAATAATGATAATGGTTTTAAATGATAATGATATATATTATGTATTATGTTACGACGACGTGCACCGCAGTACATAATGTATAAATAGGTATATGGTATAAAATATCTGGTATATAATGTGCTACAGACGCGGACCACGGTATACCGCGGTGTATCTCCAGGAATGATTTTTATACGCATTTCTCCGACCTCACAAACACTATGCATACGAGTATAGGACCGCCGCCCTCGTTTCATTCCACCATCGTCGTCGCCGACAACAATAAGCCTCTCTAGATTTTATTATTGTTATTATTTTACATATATGCGCGCATTCTTCGATATTATATTATACACTTTTTTTTTAAATTTTATTTTCATCATTTCAGCCCTCTATTTTATATAAGTGTATAATATACGTACGTGTGTCGGTAAAAAAGTAAATTATATAAGTTTGAAATAAACTTATATGTTGTTGTAATTAAGTCTGAAACACTGCGAATTACTGCTGATTTCATTAACATATATATACACTACAGTGTTTTATTTTAATAATTGTTAAACAAAATTCGAAACCTCGCTTATAATAAGTAGGTAATCGGTAGTATATATATTATTTTTTTATAAAAAACTTAATGACATTTATTATATTATAAAATTGTTTGTCCTCTATAACATTATGATCTTTATCATTCACTGTTATGTATAGGTGTTATATAGTCATATAGGTATAACTTTAAAATATTTTATTTTAGTCATTCTAGAAAAAAAATGATTTTTTTTATTATAGCGATATTTTTATTATTATTATAGAACCTTCATATATATTGATGATTATCAATACAATAAAGAATATCTAAATTCTAGATAGGTATATTATTATAAATTGCCTATAATTTAATAATCAATTTTTCTTATTGATGCGATTTCACAGGATAATTTGAGTTTTCATATAAACAATGGATTAAAAAAAAATAATAATAATTTATATTAAATCTTAAAAGTATAAAGATATACTTATAAATGATAATTTTAGTACGTATTTATAAATAAAATCGATCATATGAATATTTCGAGAAGATTTTTAAATGTTGTCTCCTATACATTATGACGTTAAGTTAACAAATAGAAAAATAATTTTAAATATTTCGGGAGAATAACACTGTTGGCATATGATTTTATTATGTTTTTCGGTTAATATATTGTTGTGTCTTAAAATAATAAAACAATAACCAGTAGATTTATAAATCTAAAACAAAAATACAATTGAAAAAAATGCGTACATTTTGGACGTCCCGTGATTTTAATTATTAAGGTGACGGTGATAAAATCTGAAAAGGGTTGCTTGTGTATAACTGTATTATAGATATTATACACAAATATATTATTAATGTTAATATAGGTAATGTAGTTAATATATTGTAATAGTATATTATAATTACGATAGGTACTAATATCATAATTATATTATCGATTTTTGGCCTGTAGGTACGACTTAATATACTTAATCATGTTTTTTAAACAACTAACAAGCCAAATATAATTGATTACGTGCGTGTAAAGATATATATGAAAAAAATGAAGATGACGTTATAAATTATAAACAATAAAGAAATTACGAACCTTGTTCCGTTAAAACATTTCAAAAGGTCTTGCTGTGAGTATAACCAACTCAGGTATTATTATGATAAATTATTGATTAATTTGTGCGCACGCTACCGAAACTTATAGTTTAGATACATGTTATATACATGACCGTCATATTATCATCTCGCCTATTGAATATACCTAATATTATATATGGTGATTATTTTATCTTACAACATTATTATTTGTATTGATCAATATTGTTATAAATTTAAAAAATTATCATTTGATACTAAAACAATTATTCAAATTACTGAAAAAATAAATAATTTAATTATGGGATATTAATTGACCGACAAAGTAGTTAGTATGAGATAAAATAATCACTCTGTATATTATAATAAAAATATTTTGCATATTTTAAAGGTGAAACGTCATCTCACTATGTAGGTTTAGCCGTTTAAGTAGTCATACCTAATTAAAAACGTATATTTTGTGTTTTGCGAATTCAGAAATTTTAAGAACACTATCATATATTATACGCAGTATGACTTATTTAATTTGAGTTTTAAATGTATTGCATCACAAAAAAATGTACTAAAAAATAATATACAATAAATAAACAGGTAGGTACGATATTTATATAATATATACGACAATAAAAATAGAGGTTTTAGGAGACGACATATTATTATCATATTATATTTATGTAATGGAATCGTTAAATATCGATTTAATGATCTAACTGTAACTTGTAAATACCTTTAAAAGTGTCGAATACGCAAAATGCAAAATAGGTTTTCAATTATAAACGTCCAATTATTAATTATATTCCGGGCTAATTTCGAATTTTTATTGATAAAAAACATTCTGTATATTTTCTAATATTTATTATTTAGGTACATATACACTGTCGTATTGTCAGGTTAAGGAATTTATTTTATTTCATATCTCATAATATTTAATTATATAACATCGGTATATGACACAAAAATATACTTTTGCTAACATTTTTTTCTCGTAAAAAAAATATATTTTTGTATTAGTCTTTGTGATAAGAGTAAAAATAGATATACTGTCGTATTATTTATTTATAATATTTTCAAGTTTAATATATCTTACTAATTTACATTACCTAACAGACGTCTCGTGTGCAGACCATGGTGTGATTATGGTGTGCGTATTTGATAAGTTTTTATGCGCTGACCGTCGTCGCCACGCAATTTGCGATTGTATGATTACGCGAAATTAACATTTTTAATCTGTAGTTTCGCACTCGTTTTATTTTATTTTTTTTTTTTTTTTTGTTTCTCGTCGCGCGAACCCGACGGACGGGGACGACGAGACAACGATGACGACTTTAAACGCAATAATAATATATAATATAATATACATCATCACACATACGCATTTTTCCCCTTTTTTTTCTGTATACACACATAGTATTGTGACCCTTTTTACCGTTTTTTTTATTTTTATTTTTATCACGGTCAGATTTTTGTTCTTCAATTCTCTCTTTCGCCCTCTCTTTTACACGCTCTACCGCCGCTCTTATACACAAACCACCGTATATTATTATATTATATATACCCCACATTTAAACACTGTATATAGTCATCATCACGCAGCTTATTCCCTCGACGTTTAATGTTACACGATTCGTGCAGGCTAATTAAGATACAACCGCGCGTTGACAAAATTAATATATATATATATATACGACACAATTAAAAACTCGACTTTTATATGTATACTATTATGCAAACAAAAAACTGTATATAATAATATATAGAACGCGGTAACTGTGTTATAGGTGTATATAATTGCGATGCGTCGGACTCGTGCTGTGTGGACGGTCCTGAGTTCTGCAGAGGGGCGATATGCGAGACGAAGGGACGGAAAACGAAAAAAAAGATCGCGTTGACGAATAAATAGAAATAATAATAAAATCAGGGACGGGGTAAAAGACGTGGATATATTTATGAACTTAGAGCTCCGCTTTACGATAATGAAGGGTATATATAATAAATATATACACAAAAATACATAAAAAGAGTTTAAACGCAATCGTCGTTATAAAACATTTTTATTACAGTTGTATAATATAATATATGTTCATTATAATATGTACCTATTATACAAAACGAAAACCGTCCAAATGTTGCAGTTACCTTATAAATGACGTTTAATTAGGTAGGTATTATAGGTATACCTAAATTATAAAATATTAATATTATAGTATTTTAAGTTAAACTAGCGTTGGTTTTTTATTGAAATTTTAACGAATTCATAAAAAACTATATAAAACTTATCGACAGGCGATAATCCAGGAATTGTAAACGTTGAGGGATGGTTTATACTGAGGTATGATTAAATAATAACCTAAATTTTTTTATTATTTATAATATTAGAATCTAGATTAAAACGTTTATTTCAATAAATGTATAGAAAAAAATAATATTATAAATTGTACGAAGTAAATATACATGAACAAATATTATAGAATCCAAAAATTATTTATGATGCTTTTGACCAATCTTCTACTTGCATCTGTCTTGTTTTCTCTCGGAAAACCCTATTTATGATATAATCTATATATCAATATGTATTTGTTTATATGTATTATTAAGTATCTACTACCGATCCATTTAGTCTGTCTTCTGACATTGTTGAACTCGTGTAATTTTTTACTTTAAAATATTAATTATTGTGTATAAAAAAATAGGTAGGTACTAAATAATATAATGATTCTACACAGAAAATTTTTTACATAGCAATCCTAGTAAAATAATTTATCATTTTTACATTTTACTGATAATATAATTGTTGGATTCAATCGGGATGGTTCAGCAAAGAGAAAATATATTTAGGTAAAATATAATCCAGACCAAAACGAACGAATATTTTGTTCGTGAAACAAGTTTTATTTTTCTGTTTCCGAGTTTCCGATTCGATACAGCATCATTATCGTGTATATAGTTTGTATGTTATGATCATATAGGTATACCTGTTGCGCACAAATAAATAATATAATATAAAAGGTTAATGCGGAGAAAATTAACATTTCCATCGGAAATCGACAAATCATCGCCACGCCATCGAGGGGTTAACACGGCTGTTCACCGCATAATATATAATAACATTATAGCTTAGCAGCAACAGGTATAGTTTTTTATATGTATACATAATATATAGAAAAAATGTATACAACACTGCATCATAGGCTTCCCGCGAGAGCATCTGAACGCAATATAATTTACATATATGTGCGCCCATAAGACAATTTCCTAGGGGGAGGACAAAATTTTAATTTATTAATCTATTTATAGATAGGTTTAGCTACAAGATAGGGAGGGTTATTATAGCTTATATTGTACACATGTTATACTATTGTACTATGTAAACCAAATTGTAAAATTATGAGAAATATTAATTCATTCATACAAATAATTTATTGAATTTAAACTCATGATTTTCTAATTTTCTATATTTTCCAGGGGAGGACACATCACTCCTTTGTTATCCCATATGGATGCGCTCTTGTTCACATATGCACACATTAATAATACACCAAGTGTAATGTATCATATTATATCTGTGGCTCGAATCTAAAATAACTTTCTATATTTTTTGCGGGAATATTTGATTTAAAATATTTGTAAATGTTTGATGTATTATTAAATACGTAGGTATTTTACAATGTCGAACTTTTTTCCATACAATAATCATTATCTCAACTACAAAGGATAATATATAATATAGTTATCACTCCCTTTTAACATGTGAAAATAAAGCGCATTAAATTTAACACTCTTTAAACTCAATTAGATCAAAAATTATGATTTGCCATTTTAGATCGGAAACACAGATATAAACATCTCATTATTTCCTATCTTTTTCCGGCGAATATTAAAAATAATATGACAATGATTATTGTCTAAACAGTCATTTTTAAATTCATACTACATTGTATTATTATTATAAAGTATATGCGTTGAGCAATGAAATTGTTTTTTTCATAGATATTGAGTTTTAGAAAGTATCGGGGTGAAAATATTAAAAAAAACTTTTGCTTCACTTTAAACGAAAATATTGTGCGATCGGGTGCATTGCGCAGGTTTATACGGAAATTTAAACATGCGATTAAAAACCAAAACGAGTTTATTTGCGATGAATCATTTTTTCCTAAATCATTACAAACGGACAAATTTATATTATTTAAGGTGGCTACCGGTAGACGGGTATTTATGATAATCACATATATATTAAAATAATACCTATAATATAAACATAATATTACATATTGTGTGTTTAATCTGAAGCAAACGCTATGGTGACAAATTGGACACGGTCTACCGCGAGTATATTTTTATTTTATTATCTATATTATACGAAAGACGCATTATATTTACATTTGTCCCACTGATTTTTTATGCGAGAATAAAATGTTATTGTGATCGAGGCCGTTACTCGAACGTTTCTAAACGATGTGGTTAAATGCGCGGAATTAAAAATATAAAAAACTAATATATCATTTTACTAAGGTTCTTTTTTATAAAATATATATATATATATATAAATTAAAACACAGTATCCTATAACACGAAATATTACAAATGTTAATTTAAATTGTTAAATAATATATATTTTACATTTCAAAATATTACAAAGATATATTTAAGTTATAATAATAATATTATAGTTAATTTACAATATTTACGAGTAAATCGATATTTTTTCTCAATACTTATAATATAGTCATTATTATTATGCTCATTTATGGTTTATATTAAACTATTTAATATAATAATATGTTTAGATACATTATAATATTATTATAAAATAAATTTAATTTTCAAAATTCGATTGGAACTGTAACCTGTAATATCTAAGTAGGTACGATAAATGTTTGTTTAAAAATTAGATGCACTTTTATAATATATTTATTTAAATTAGTTATTTTTTCGACGAACGTCGAATAACGATGCAGTGTCGCGTTTTATTTTATGCTTTTGGGATATTTTAAATACCTATATAATATTTATTTATTATCTAAAAATTAAAAATAAAACGTGTTTTTAAATTGATGTCATAACGTTTTTAAGCATATTATATTATTTCTGAATTTATTACAAACGTGCATACCATTATTGTACACATTAGCCTCTCTCAATAGAAATTATTATTTATTATGTATGATATATTATATAGTATTAGTATAAGATGTATAGTATAGTTATTACATAGTTAGATAATAATATATAATATATTATTTACTGTTATATTGACGTCTATAAACGTATTGTGAAATTTAACATTTTGTATTATTATATGGGCTATGCCAGTATTTAGGTTCTGGTATAATAGTATACCCAAGTATAAACCAGCTGGTTACCTGCATTTATAACCTAACTTACTTATAATATACCAAGAAGTACGATATTATAAGAAACGAAATATAAATCATCATTGTTCGATATTTATTGTCTTTTATTACAAATATATTATGTATACAATACAATTTGTCACCGATTTTGTACTGTTATATAGATACTTAATACGCCTAGTATATTTATACAGTTGTTGCGTAATATGATATTACACACTTCGGGATCATATCGCATTTATTATACCGCGTTCACGTAATGTTTACATTTTCGAGGGTCCTGCGGGAACGGCGTTGACGGATTTAAAAATTATTATTCGCGCACTTATTGTTATCACGATAATATACCGGAGTTATTATTATACCTATACTTATATTTATAATATATTATGTGACCATAATCGGGTGTTGGGCAAACACAAAATAATAAAAAAAAAAAAACACTCGGCGGCGGTAGACACACGTCGGGTTATGACCCGCCGACCGGTTGACCCAAAGGAATCCGGTTCTGGCGCGTACCGTTCTGGCGCGCGTATTATTAATATATAATAATAATAATAATATATACGCGTGTGTGCAGCATCCCGCGACGGCCGTCCGTTATTATTATCATCATCATCATAATATCATTATTAGGTATACCTATATATTAGGTTTATTAATTTATTATAATATTATCATCGTAGTAATTACATATAATATACTAATTAATGAAATTAAATAAGATTAAAACGGGAACACTGTGTAAAAGACGTTAAAAAAAAAAAATAGAACTAGAAGTCAGTTGGAGAGAAGCATCAGAAGACAGGGACAGATGATAAGTTTTATATTTGGCGGTATGGTCTTGAAGGCCAAAACCACGAAAGAAGAACAATAATAATTCGACTATAATATTTATCCGGCGATGTTTCTATAGTTTAATTTTTTTAATTTTTAATTTTTATTCCATTTAAGTTTTTATTTTATTTCTGGCGCCGTTTTTTGCAAAACTTTAAACAAAAACCGTTATAATATGAGTGTGGGTACATAATATGATAATAATACGATTTGTTTATTATTAAATTTAATATCCGAAAATGATGACAAATATCATTATATACTTACATAAATAGTTAATTTTGTTTTTAATTGGGTTTAATAATATATTTTATAGTTTTAGCGCGAAGTGATAGAATATTTATTATTTTTCCCGCCATTCAGCCGCGGAATACCGTCTAAATGTAACAATAATATTTATTTTATAGCAAAAATAAACCGAATGTGTGATTAAAATTTGTCACAGACAAATTTATATAATTTTATAGTATTTATGGAAAAATTTACGATTTGATGAAATAAATTATATAAATACTTATTATTATAAAAAATATTATTTTTCGGTAAATTATAACAATATTTCGTACAGAATTTTTTTATTTTTTTTATCGACTATTTAAAGTATTTTAATCTGATTTACCTATATAAGGTGGTTAAAAAATGTTTACATTTTTTTTACGTTTAATTATTTTTTGTTTTTGTAATTTGTAAAGCAGGACTTGTGTATATATTTTATATAGTCCTATAATAATTATTATTACAAGTACACCTAAGTATACAATTTAATACGTCGCGGAAATCGCAATTTCGCACATTTCTTATTACCCATTATGAAACTAATCATATCACAATCATAATAACAATATTATCGACTAACCTTCACACGTGAATTGTCCGTAGTGTTTTCCACTGCTTTTGTCGCCACACACGACACACTCAATGTGCTGTCCGTTCTTGTTGTCGCACTGGCCGCCGAGTGCGGACAGCGTACCGCCGGACTGCAGCGAGCTGACCGTGCCCGGCGTGGTGCTCTGCTGCGGCTCGTCCAGGTGGTGTCCGCCGCCGCCTGCGCCCGGCGGGTCGCGCCACGCCGGAGTCACCAGCGCCATGGTACGCGTGAAACCGCCGAGGTCGTGGTGGTGTCCTCCGGCCAGCTGGTCCGGCGGACCACCGTGCGGCGGGCCCTGGAGTAGCGGCGGCGCGGCCGATCCGCCAATTGGCCCGCCGACGCCGCCCGTCATGCCGGGACCGCCACCCCCGGACACTGTGCATAGTCCGCCGACCGCCGCGCGACACACCGCGAGGCCGTTATGCGGAATAATAATGGTGCTTGCCGGCGAAGACCTGAGCTTCCGCTGAAACTGTCGGGCCCGGGACCCGACTTCGCGGCGCCGGTCGCGTTCCGGTAATTGACGAGCACACAAAATTCTGTAGCGGGTCGACCCGCGGGGTTATCGATGAATATGACGGAGAAAAAAAAAATATAAATAATAATAACAATAAAAATATTTAGAAAAAAAAAAAAAAACGCCGAGAAAATTGTAAAATTTCCGTCCGAAAAGAGACGGTGAAATTTTTTTCCGTTTTACTCGATCGATTTAAAAATCACTTATATAAATCACGCGTATTCGATGTATAATATAATATTATATTATTATTACGAATTCCCACGCGCGAAAAAAATGATCGCGACCACAAATACGGCGACGACGATCGTTTCGGATTTTTGACCTTTCGGAGACCTGGCGGCCGCGATCCCAGATCGGAGTGAACTGACCCGCGGGCCACCGGGTTAGGTTAGTAGACCCGACCGGGGACCGGTGCGCGGCGGCGTGCGGCGTGCGTACACGACGACGGCGGTCGGCGACGGTGCTGCTGCTAACCTGCTCCCCGCCACCGCCGTAACCGTGGTTACCGCGGCGACCGGTACGCTGCCATTGGCTCCCCGACCCGGCCACCTCTGACCAATTCACACGCGCGGTCGCGGCCCCCGGTGACACGGATCGTCTCGACGACGGGCGAAAAACCCTGTCTGCTCCCGCGACATGTTACTCCCCCGCTCGCTAGACGCCCACCGCGCAGCCCCGACACCCCCTTTTTGATCGTTTTTCTTTTCACTATATTCTTATTATTGCGCATGTGAATTCCGCCGCAATAATTAACACGAGTGCTGCAATTCTGCCGCTGCTCGCTGACGGAGCTCCGTTCAGTTACATTAGGTATATATATATAATATTATATTGTGTACGTGCCTCTTCCCCTTACCTCCCACCATCGATTTTTTTCTTCTGTTCGCTGCTGGTATATATATATAATAATATATTTACGCGTGTTCGTCTATACGGCATGTACATAGGAATAGTTAGTACTTACAACAGACACATTTTTGGACACTCATTATTGGTTTATTCTTTTCGTTCTTTTTACTTTTTCGGATAGTATAACAATAGTCCGATCAGTGGCGTGGTGAAAAGGTATTTAAGAAGCAGTTGCTCCTTCAAAATTTTAAATGGACATAGGTACCAGGTAGTATCAATGAAATGAAGACTAGATCAAATTAATAGTATTAATGTATAATCCGAACAAAAACGTTTTATTAACAAAGTTGTAAATTTGTTTATAAACATATATTAAAAAAAAATATACAAGATGTTTTAGAAACGTAGTTATACAAGACTCAACATTTTTTTATAAATACTTACCTGCTATTATGTAATTATTTACGTGGCTATAAATATTTGGAACTGTCATAACTATTTTAAATATATAATTTAGAGGTTTAAAATACTTTATATAATTTGTAACTTTAAACTATATACCTATATTATTTAAGAAAATATGAAATTTTAGGTATTTATGGAAAGTGCTATTATGAAAATATGTTTGCTTTTTCTTAGATTCTTATAAAAGTGAAACTTTTTGGTGGACTTTAATAAATAGTTAAGCTACCAGAAATTATATTTACTATTTTACGCTCATTCTTATACTGTTTTAATATTAATTATATACCTATATTATACCTACGACGTATATGTACATATAAATGTAGACAAAGTACAATATAGAACATTATATTATTATTGTTTTGTCTAAATAATATCATAAAGAAATAGAAACTTTCAGTTTCATCAGTTATATACGAATTTATTTTAAATTAACTTTATTTTAATATTTTATTCTGACGTAAACGTTATAATATTATGATAGCGTCACAATTTTCTCTCTTTTTCTATAAATGTCTATATTATGTTGTATGCAACATATTATATCATAATAATTATCTTATGCAGAACGAAAATCATTATGTTTATAGAGCATGCATTTATTAGAACTACGCATAATACTTACTCGTATTAGGTATAAGTAATATTATTATATACGACATTATACGCGTACATAAAGTGAATATATATGATTGTGATTTAAATTTATTGTGATTTATTTGTCATCATTATATATCAGGTTAGTCATAATTTAGCAGAAAAAATCTCTGAAAACAAATAATAATAAATGTGATTATAGTAATAGTTTTTTTTATAAATTAATACGAGTAGTAATATTATAATATGAATATAGGTACTTATACACGTGCTAGTTTTTTGAATTAAATAAATATTTGACTGGAGATAATATATAATAAGATTTTGGGGGGAATATATAGTGGTCATTAATGTAGATGATTTAACTTATTTTTTTGTCCTCGTTACCATTTATATTTAACTAATTATATTATACCTAATATAAATTTGTTATCAATTATATGGTTTCTTATATAATATTAAAAGGACGTCATACCCGTATGACGCAAGTTCTGTCACCATCTTTCTAACGAGGATTATATACAATTCACGGAAACGCAGAACTAAAATTGTGATGCTTATAGATTGATCTTAGAACATAAACAATCCGTTTACAAATTTAAATAGGAGACAGATAAGTTACTACGTGTTAATACAATTGATTAAATTAGCAATTAATATAAAACTTTAATACGTTATAGCTTTTTTGTCAGGTTAGATAGTTAGTTTTGCGTTGCTGTGAGTTTGTTATAATCCTCTCGTTATATAAACAGATAAAGAATATATATTATAATGGGTATGACGTCCTTCTAATAGAATTATAAATATATAACATTATACTATATAATACTATAATAATAATAATAATATAGATTTTGTTATAATATATTTTATTTACTGCAGTCTCGTTCAAAATTTAAAAATATATATATTATTATATTATGGGAAAAACTATTTTTTTAATTTTAAAAACCAGCACGTCTAAAAAAATTATCAAAGTTAATACCTACTGGGCTACCGTATTACTAATTTTAAATTACAATGAAAATATATTGAATACGATTTGTGAACAAAATAACAAATTTCTTATTATTTCAGATTTTTGTGATAAAACAAAATCACTCTGTATATTTATATTTACATATATCATTAACATAAGAGTAACTAGGATTAAAGGTGGGTTATAGCCCTGACTCGAGAATATTTTAAGAGACACATAAACTTGATCAACTAGTTTTTCGTACAATTTAAATATTAGAGATAATAATATTTAGATACTTTTTTTGGGTTTATACGTTGAATATGTTTAAAATATTATAGCTATCTGCAATCTCTTGCACATATTTAAATAACATATAATTTTTAAGGGGTTTATAGAAACATTTTTAAGGGTGTTATCGTTAATATATATGCAAAGTGTCCCTGATTTATTTACTATATAATAATTATATATTATTAGTTATATTATAGTAAATATAATATATGTATCACCCTGTATATTAACGGTAAAACTTAAAATGGCTTAAATTGTATTGATAGAAAACCATAATTATATATCTGATGCATTCATGTCGATTTATATAATAAATTATAATTACACTAGTACATTGAACTGTTTTGTCAATATAAAAGTATATAACATGGTAATGTGGTATATGCATTCGCCCTATACAATATTATTACCTATGAAATCCGATACCTGCAGAAATTGTATATTTCATAGATATAACTAGGAAAAATCATGATGGGCACCTTTTATGTGATTGGAAAGATGGGGCATTTCCTTACTTGTACTTTATTATCCACGGGTACCTATGATTTTTTTTAGGTGAGCATATTAATTTAAACCTAAAAATTGATCTAGATAACACGTAAAAAGCTAAAACAAAACTTAAATAAAAACATTTTATTAATATAATAATAATATTATATGATATTTATTTCAAAAAGTTTTTAAACATTAAATAATCCTTTAACATACTATTTGACCCAATCTTTAAGAAAACTTGTTTTAGGTTGGGTGAGTCTTGATATAACAACTTCAGTTACATTATTAAAATGATTACAATAACATCTTAATTTAAAACTATAATACATAAATACACTTTACACATTATAATAATATATGAAATTAAAAATTAAACTAAGAAATTAAATTAATTTTTTAATATACATTTTAAAATTATTAACAGAATGAAATAAGTTAATATTAATATTTTTTTCACGTAATAGATTAACTCCTATATGTTTAGAGGTGACATGAGTCTAAATAACTTATTACATTTAGGGGAGTTAACATTTTTCTTTTCCTTATATCTAGTATTCAAATTATGATTGCGTTTATTAATAAGATGTTTAAATTTATAAAATATTATTTTGGGAGAGCCAAACTCTTGTACCCGCGCCTGTTACCTTTTTGAGGAAAAACATATTTTTTACTTTTTAGATTATCTTTCTTCTATGTATAGGCGATTCAAAAAATATATCCAACTATAATAATATATGTAATAAATTATGCTTAACCTATTTTAAATTTATAATATTATCAATAATCATATACCTAT
This sequence comes from Eriosoma lanigerum, assembly GCA_013282895.1. Taxonomy (NCBI): domain Eukaryota; kingdom Metazoa; phylum Arthropoda; class Insecta; order Hemiptera; family Aphididae; genus Eriosoma; species Eriosoma lanigerum. Next base: position 50,938,218 of record CM023359.1, read on the forward strand.
AGAGAATAATGTATATTTAATATTTATAAATGCAATATATTAAATTATATATATATTATTATATTATGCGTCCCTTTATATATTTGACTTGACAATATTATTTATTTGCATGAGCCAATAATCTTCTACATGGTTTTATACCTATACCTATTATATAACATTGCATTTACTCATTTTAATATTATTTAGTATAATAATAATTAGAATATAGAAAAATGTTTATTAAGTGTAATATTTGGATCATCATATTATAATCTAAAACTATTACGTATGGTTTCACTATATTTAATAGTTTCTTTCGATGATAAAAATTGAATTCATGAAAATTGTAACATAAAATGTTGATAAACGAATAACAAAAAGTATAGGAATATACATAATGTTACTATATAGGACTACAGAATGACCCAATTGTTTATACGATTTCCGTTATTATCAATATACGCAAACAATTTAGTGTACTCGTATAATCGATTATTCGGTGCAGCAATAGTAGGTAGAAATATTAAAAAAATTATAATTATTATTGACGAGTATTTTTTAAATGTTTAAACAAAGACGTGAAATATATGGACGAATATTATTATGTTAGAGAACGGGTGTAAGTTTTACTTTGAGGTCATATTCAAATTATGAAATGTTGACGGTAACCTACCTATATTATTATTATTATTATTTATTCTGTATATATGTAATATCTACTACGATACCTACATATATTACAATATAAGAGACTTCTTTATTATATCTATATCTATTATAGGTACTACTGTATATTAAAATTGAAAGCCATTGTTACCCCGTATGGTTACAGAAAACAAAAAAAAAAACAGATACATTATTCATTTATGCAGAACAGTTGATATAATTTCCACTGATATTATATACGTACAAACACTAAATATAAAATACTACTCTATATATATATACATTGTTAATATATGCAACTTTTATTAATTTTAATTGCTAAAAGTTTTTAACATTCAATACAATGGATTAAAATTTCAGTACATATAGAGCATAATAATATATACATCTTTAAGTGTTTCTTTATTTTGAAATTTAAAATCATTATACATAATATATATGTAAATAATATGACTATAATTGTATAACAAAATGTATATTATTTAAATTTTAAATCGGTTATATAAACAAATATATTATATAACATTTAATATTTGGCATGATAGTAATATATTATAATATTTAAATTATTATTCATAATTATTTTTTACTATTGTCATCGTATAGAATTTATTACTTATATATTATGATTAATTTTAATAGGATTTTAAAAATATTTCTGCACAATTATAGGATGTATATTCATTATAATATACCTAGCTAATATTAATATTCAAATTTGTGTTCCAAAGTTATGTGGCGATAATAATATAGGAACCAAATAGTATAAAAAAATAATTATATATATACACAATATACACATGATTTGGAACAATAATTCTTATAAATACCTCGCATCTAATAGTAAAATTATTTATAATTAAATAATGAGTCACATAATTAATTATTATAATAATATAATTATAGTATTTTATGATCAATTATACGCTTATCTTGGAATTATGAAGTGCTGAAAGGAAAAACGATAATATAGGTATAGTCAATATTTCTAAAATGTTTAATATTACAAATTTAAAATTTCAGATAACGTTATTTTACATTTATAGATTATACTTAAATATTATTAAGTACATATAGGTATTATATGTCTTAACATAAATAAAATGTATTGTTAATTTATTATTATTGTATTATTATTAATTATTATTAATAATACAAATTCATTAACTATTTTATAAATACAAATTTAAACAAATCGAATTTACCTACTTGTTTATTTAGAACATTTTAAAAATTATACAATAAAATTATATTTCCCCGCAGCCCTCATATTATATATTTTATATTATACACCTATATATTTAACACTCGAACGTTTAATTTTGATTTTTCCAGAGGAAAATTATATTTTTGTTTTATTTTTTAAATTTATTGTTTACTTACTTATACGAATATATTGTATAAGCCTCTGTTGAAGAAAGTTTATATATATCTATGAATAGTGTAGTTATATTTGCAACTTGGTATATAACACCATTGATTATAGAATAGATTCTATTCTATAATCAATGATAACACTATATTATATTTAAGGCATGGCTAAATATAAAGGTATGTCAGCAACTTTGTAAAATGTTGTTATAGTTTGCGCATGTATTATTATTCCATGATATTTCATGAAAGAAAATCTCAGCTGACAGTGATCCATAGCGTAGATTATTATTATCTGCTTAAATCATATGAAATATTTCACTCAATATTCACGTGTGACCAATTATTAATTAATGAATTAATTAACCAATTATTGATTATAATTAAGCGTGTTTTCGCGACAGGTATGTTTACAGACTGTTTACTGATACACATTAGTTTAGATAACAAGTTTATGCATTGCTGAAACGAGTAAACATTGATAATAAAAATTTAAATCCTAATCACTTATTAAAATATCTGTTTTATTTCAGGACACTATGATAGTACGAGTGTATAATACAATGTATTTTGTATTATCATTTTTATAATAAGAGGTAACAGAAATACAAAACTGTTGGTAAAGGTGTTTAGTGATAAGAGCAAACATTTTAGTAAACAGTTTCCTTTCGGTACCTTCGCGAAAACACACTTATTGATAATGAATTCACTGCCCGTGGCCGCCATGACACCTGCGTATCACAAAGTTTCTGACATACCAATATATTTTAACCATGATTTAAGGTATATATGTGTAGCCGGACCACAAATTGTGCAGCATATATATATACGACATACCTGCTATTATCTATACTATATTATATTATATACTTATGCATAGTAATACGTGTTCAACCGCCGTCCTTTAATTATTTTCAATGAGTGAAATTACTGTATATATAATTAAGGGGTATATATTATAGTCGAATGATAAAACACGAATATCATTTTTAAGAGTATATTACATTTTTTAGTTACGGGACAGTAAAAAACCAAAAACACATTATTATAATTGTGCACACTGTATATAATTCAATAATTATACCTATATATACGCATGAGTTACGAATTATACTTTATCTACCTACTTCTTTATATATACAAATACGTATAACTTCTATACAAATTGTATGTATTACGAATTAAATACTTTTTTAAAAACAATTAAATAATTAATAAATGCATGTTTATATCCTAATTATTTAATTGCTCGATCTTCGTTTTATTTAACTTATAAAAAGTTCAATGTTGTTGTTTTAAAACACAAATAATAAGTTATTATTATTGTTTAATATTGCTGAGTATAATACTATATGATATATATATATATTATTCGTGTAGGTTTGGTTATTATGTATAGGTGTAAAGCATAATTTAATTTTGCAGGAAAATGTCGCTGACATTTGGATTTCAAATTTTTCACTGGGTAATCGCACGCGGTACGTGAATTATGGTATTTAATAATATTATAATGTGGTAATTAATAATTTTAATTATTATTACTATAATAACAATACGCATATCTCTTGTGTTCCAACTCGATGGCGTATAAGGGTCGACGAAAGCAGATAAATCATATAATGTATAGCGCACAGAATCTCTTTCGTTAGTAAATTATAAACTGTATATACCTAAAGGTCAAAAGATATACGCTCCTATTGCTGCACCCTGTTTACACGGAATACGACCGTTATCTCAGTTACTATCTTTATTTGGTTTATATATATATATGTATATATATTTTACGACAACAGCTGAAAAGTTTTATATTATTTTTTCCTCTTAAAAATATCTCGTCCATTTGCGTACTTATATAATTATAACTCTTCGAGAAAAAAAACATCCATTTATATTATTATATTGTATAAAAACTAAATTTCTGTACAAAAATTTATTTTTTCATGATTAATGAACATTATATTATTATACGTTTTTGTAACGTTACTGCATACGATTTTTTTATACTCTACATATTTTTTTAATACGACATAAAAAAAATATATATATATAATATATAAACGTGCCATATATTATTATTATGTAGTATATAATAAATATATTGTGTAAACCGTTTTGTTTTAAAAGCCTTTATAATTAACTAGGCGGCGGATGAACGATCATCATCGTTGTTATTATTATTATTGACGATAATGTTTTTTTTTTATGTATATTTTTTTATACGTGTACTATATATAGATTTTTTTTTGTTTTAATATTTTTGTGAATCAAAGACTTACCGCGTCCCGTATACATCAAACGGCAACGTGTAAATCGTGAAAAAAAATTATAAATATTATATGTATATATTGTCTCCGATGCACCTTATTGAGCACATTGCAATATAATGTTTAACATCGCGTACAGCGTGTTTTTATGTATAATATTTTCGTGCATCATCTGCTATTGTGTACGCATTTTCGCCCCGTTTGATCGGTCAAAGGCGATTGTTCACCGCCAGAGAATTCCCCGAGGGTTGCCAGCGATGATTTTTTTTTTTGTCGCAGCATATACGCGTATGGTCGTATGACAATACAGGGTGAGCAAAAAGTCATATTACATAACTAGTATATATTATATAATATGCGTGATAATAAAAAATCGTTTTTGCAATACGAATTTCCAAACACTCTGTATATTATCGCGTCTACCGGTTGTTGCGGCAGGCTGTACTAGTGCGTGCGCGTTTATTATTATTTTTTGTGTACATACTTGAAAGTTATTATTCGAATAACTGTAGTAGAAAAACCAACTACATGCATATATTGTACTTGTATATATATATATATATATATATATATAGTTCATGTATTGTCTTCGTTTTCGCGTTAAAGCTATATATATATATATAGCTTTTGAAAATATATGAAAGTTGTACGCGAACAAGGGATGGAGTCATAGTTGAATTTTTTTTTGTTGATTAAAAATAAATCTTTCTTATCGTCGGGCCCCCAAAGGGATTTATACTATCGTAAAAAACTAATAACGCGAACGCGCGTATCATTATGACGTGACGTTGTGTCTTCGACTGCTGCAGTAGAGGAATTTATGTTTTAGTTTTTATCAAAAATTTTAAACACTTCGTTCTACAAGGCAATACTGGCAAGTTAGCTAATTTATTTAAACATTTGTTTTAAAATAAATTTAACTCGTTTAGTTAAAAGTTATTTATCATGTCGCAGTGTTACTCAACTACCTCTCTAAACTCTAAAGTGATGACTTAGAAAAAAAAAATATCAATTTTTCATTTATATGAATGTTATATATGTATATATAATATACGTATGTGCATGGTGACCCAAAATTGGGTTGCAACCCATACTTACATTTAAAACACTGGTACCTATATGCGAATGTTTCCACACATTGTATAATTATTATCATTATTTTTTTAATCGCCTAAAATCAGCCATATCTAAGATAACACTTAATTTTTTTGTTTATAGTTTATATTTTGTATAAAATAATATTAAATTTGTAATAATTTAAACTAAGATGCAGTACTTAAAAAACCACCAATACGATTATCTGGGTTTAATTAATTAACACTCTGACATCGAATATAATGTAAAGCGTTAAATGTTTTCTATGATAACATTGTTTTTTGAACTTATAAGTAATATATTTTTCATAAGTATGTATAGTAGAATATTTTGTATTGTTTGTGGCTAAAATAGTGTCAACAAAACATTATAAATTTAATATATTATTATTACTTTTATCGTTCTACCCAAACAATAAATTAACTTGATAATAACTATCATAGATTTTTAAAAATATCGAAATGTTTAAAAAATTTAGTATTTATAATTTAAGTATAAGTGAATATACTAAACGTATTTCCAAAAAAATAAATGTGTCTCTCAGTATTATTATATTTTATGTACAAAAAAAATAGAATGTGCATCATATATACTGTACATCATATACACATCATTAAAAAATATACATAAATACTAAAATCGTAACTTCGTAACGTAAGTAGTGTACATTTTTGATTTATTGTAGTATAATTTTCTAGTTGGGTACCTACAATTAATTTTTTAGAATATCATCTAAAATAACTAATTTTCCTCTAATTATAATTAGTATTACTACTATATATAAGTATTTTGTAAAAATTAGTTTTTTGCGAATATGAATAGTCAATATAGTTACCTACTGTATATAACTGTATTATATATATTATTCGTCTTAATAAAATTAATAATGTAGTAAATTAAAAGGAGTAAATTAAAATTAAATAAATCTAATAAAATATATGCATATACATTTTGCATCAGCACATATTTTAATGATAACAACAAAACTATAGGGTGTAGAAAAATGCAATATGTTATACATTTGACAAAATTTAACTATAATATTTTAATCATCCTAAAATATTAAGTAGATATATATTACATTATATTATATTACTTTACAGTTTACACACATAATATTATATAGATTGTATTTAAGAAAACTATAATTTATTATAAATTATATACATGACAATAATATCAGATTAATTTTTTTTCATACATTATTTTTAATTAAAAAATACCTATTATATAATTCAGTTATAATGATAAGTAATGGATCAAAATATTATCATAGGTAGGTTTAATCGTTTTAACGCACGAATGTAAAAGAGTGTAAAATAATGTTACCCGCATTATGTTTTAATAAAATATAAAATATTTATAATAAATCAAATATTTTATAATGTTACAAAAATAATTACTTATTATCTCTTTAATTGATAATTAAAAATATTTAAAGTTTTGTCATTGATTACATTGTATTTATATATATATATATTATAATAACCCCCTTTATTTATAATTATGATAAATAATAACTTAAATTCAATATATACTTTACAGTCAGATGTATCTCTCTCAATCTGCAATAATTATTAATTATAAATGCGTATTGTACATAACTGCATAATTGCATATTCGATTATTATATTATTTTTTATCTAATAATAATAATATTATTTTTCAATCAACATTAATAGGTATAAAAAATATTAGGTACGATTATTTTCTTGTTAATTTTCATAACTGTATAATAATGTTATAAATTATTCATATGAAAATTAACAGGTACAGGGTAATTATTGAAAAAGTTTTCGCAGATTTACATCATTGTACATGGTGTATATAATACGTACGATTTGTTTTATTTTCATTATAGTATTAATTTTAGTCATAATATATGGATATTATAATGAAATTTCAATAGAATTTAGTGGTTCAATTGTTATTCATATATTAATTAATATTTTTTTTCCGTTTAGATATAATAATATTAAATAATTATGAACATATATATATATATATATAATGCGTACAGATTTTGTTTTCTAAATAATTATAGTAATTATTATTATGATGATGATGCTAAGCAATACTATCATTGGTGAACGATGGTATAAATTGTTCATTATATATATATATATATTATATTCTACACACGCAGAGCGGAGTGTATGTTACGATAACCCCGAAGCTTGACCCTGCCAGAAGTTGCGTCATATTTTTCAGGCTTTTATAGCTCGTTATCAGTGGGACGTTCGGTGAAGCATAATTATTTTCTTGATCATTTATCATTGAATAAAACTGTCTGTAAGGTTAACCGAAGAAATCTGTTCCGACTCGATACTGCGTATATAATAATATATTATAATAACAATAATATAACACATATATTTTATGTCCGACGCGTTATTCGCCGACATTAAAAAAAAAAAAAAAATACAATCACGTAACTATTTATATAAATATATATATATATATATAATAGTATATAATATAGTAACTATTCACTTGAATTTGTACAATAAATGTCCCATCGAATAAATATGGATTTCGATTATATTGTTTATCGTTTGCACAATGATTTAATTATTTGGTTATAATAGATCTAAATAGTTGGAAAGTTATATGTGATATCGATTTCAACCTTAATTTCTATAAGTACAACTTTATTGTATTGCGTATATAAAAATGTCCCCTTTAAAACAAAATCATTTAAAAATGTAAAACAATGGGTGTGCTGCAAAAATTTAATTTCTAATCAAAGACAAATAAACTTATAAGATAATATTATGTAATAATAAATTTCAATTATACAAATACGATTTTTTGTGATTGAGGTGTAAGACTGGGGTGGCTGACAATATTAAAGTTGGGAGTGAGGTGAGTTAGAAGAAAAATAATGATTACATATATTACTAAATTATAGTTTTATTGTTAAAGAGTTTTTATAATACCTATATGTTATATATTGGCAATAATTGGGATTGATATTATTATAGCTAATTAGCAAACATATTTATAACGATTAGCGAAATAAAAAATATATTAAATTTAAAGTCCAACTCGTTGTTTATTATTGTTCTGAAAAACATAACCGCAGTTGGTCCAAATACATTACCTAATTTAATTTTTAATCCGAATTATTATTTGAATGTAAACCGGTTCACCTATATAATGAGTTGTTAATAAATAAGCATTATATTTTTATATATTTTTTTAACCAATTGCAAACATTAATAATTAAAAAAAAAAAAAAAAAAAATAGTATGCGTATAATCAATAATAGTTTATCTAATTAAAAAAAAAAAAAAAAATATTATGACTAGGTATAATATATAGTCTACAACGAACGTCATAATATTAATTTAATATTAATAATAATGAATAGTAATACATTTAATTATTCAAACGTACTATTATAATTGATAATTATCAAACATAGTTTAGTAATACGATGAAATCGCTGAGAACTAATGTGCTACGTACCTAGGTACATCTATATCTATCAATATATTCGTTATAAAATAATTAGGTACCTATACGAAATAGATTTACTTTGCTATAATATTGAATATTTAATTTTGAATAACGATACTGATTTAAATATAAACTTGCATGAAATGTCTACTAAGAAATGTTTAGACTAAGTATAATATACTATACTAACATACTTATATATAGTATTTAGTTAAATATACATTTGTATCTTTTTATATTATAAAAGATATGCGTTACTCTCGAGACTCGGGCACTATGGAATTTAATTTAATTTAGTTCTTAATTTTGATTGTTTTAATTCTGAGCGAAGTTAGGAATGTATTGGTTTTACTAAGATGTTTCTAGCAAATTGCGTCTAGTTGGTACTTTATTTAACTCATTTTTCGAATTTCTTAAAAGTTTTTCCTTGGGAAAAGAAAAACTACCAAAAAATGGAGGAAAATCGGCAAAATTAGGATTTCATTATTTAAAATTTTTTTTATTCATGATAACTAACCTATCAAAGTAGGTGTTCTACATAAGAAGAAAAAATTGAAAACGATTGGTTGATTTTCTAAATAGTTATAGAACTTTGAAATTTTTTCCAAAAATGTTTAATATTACATACTATTTTGGGTTTAACTGCTTGAAAATTGTATAGAAGCCTGCTCAAATACTACTTAATCTATTCTCAAAATATTTTTAAAATCTTAGTTGACAATTTTTTTTCTATGAGTACTTTAAAATTTGAATATATATTTTGTATGATTGATTGAGTATTATATATTTTTTTTATGTCTGAAGGCACTTTTTTGATAGAAATAATGGTTCGATTACCACAATTGAGAGTATGCTTTCCGTAGAAAATTGCGTCTAGTTGGTACTTTATTTAGCTTTTTTTTTTTTAATTTCTTGAAAGTTTTTCTTTGGGAGAAGAATAATTAATGCAAATACTAACTAATGCAATGTTGAACGTAGGTACTTTAAATTATTATTGAGTTTTCTTATAGGTAGTTTACATACGTGGTACACTTATGGAACGACCTATCAGTATATTATATTGATTTTCGTTTAGAATCGTATTTTCTAATGCAATATTATTGCATTCAAATCTTAATTGTAATAAACCACTAATTTAATGAAACATCCAAAATCGAACTTCCCACTATTTTTATTATATTATTAATAACATAATATTATATATTCACGTATACACAACCAACGTTGATAACTTTAGACGGTCTACATAATAGTATTATCATAATACTTATATGGTATTCAAAACTATTAATTTAAAAAACTTGGGTACTAGTGTAACGTTTAGTTACACTTAGTTTTATATTAGGTTTGAAATTATAATATTAATATTAATTAGGTATTACGTGGACGTTATAATTGTAGAAAAAATTATTCCGTTTTTTGGTTGTTCTTACGCCGTATATTTTCGTCGTGATACTTATCCCTAAATCAGCTATCCGTTGGGAATTCGGTGCCGATTTCGATTTAATTTATCATCGTTCTTTTTCATCACTCACACCGTTGGTTTGTATAAATGGAAACATAAAAAAATTAGTTGTGCGCGGCGACAGATGGGTGTGCCCGTACACGAGCCGACTGTATAATACGACGTTATATTATATAATATATATATATATTTAAAGGCAATCATTCAATTCGTCACCGTCGCGAGAGAAAAAGGGTTTTTTAATTTTAATTTTTTATTCTGTGTGTTTCGCACACGTGGCGTGTGACGGAGCGCGCGTATATGTATATGCATATTATATGGTGAAGTCAATAGACTAGTTAAAAAATATAATATAATGATATAATAACAATAATAAATAATGCGTTCATCTGTATTATATAATATTACGATGATAAAAAAAAAAAAAACGAATTCAAATGCAACCGCATCGTGGCGGCGACCAATTGAAACAATTAAGTCCACGTTCGTACCCGTATAAATTATTATTATTATTATTATTATATAATCGCGCGTGTACAATACCCCGTGATAATTTATTCGTTAACCCCGTGTGACTGTATTATTGTATACGGAGCTGCACACTGGCTGATCGGAAATATATTTTTCACTTACGATCTGTTCATAGGTTAGCACTTGATGGCAACTGACAAATTAGTATATAGTGATGTTACAGGTGTTGAATGCATAACAGTTAGTAGGGTCATTTAATAACTCCTATTTATAAATTTTAAATCCTTTGATATGATCTGATTTTTAGTAGGGGAGTACAGAAATACCATATTGACCCCCCAAAAAAGAAGTGCAACTGTCTTTCGTACCCCTAAATGTTGCCAATACAATCTGTATATGCAAATAATAGTATAATACGTACAAATGTACAATATATAGTCAATAAATAAAAGTCGTGATCGAAGGAACGATAAAGCACATCAATCGATATATCAAAATACATTTTATGTTAATAATTATAAGATTCACGACTAGAAGAATACTCTAAACTAGTTTATTTTAAGGCCCTGTAATATTATATATATGAAATTAGAGGGCTTTTGCATGTAGGATTTAAGTTATTTTGTGCGTTATTAAAGATTTTTTTTTTTGTAATATAAATGAAAAAAAGTTCAGAATGGGTTTAAATTTTCAAATCCTTTTATACTATTTTATAAAATGAAAATATGATGTGCAATCTCTCGAAAATATTTCCATCATTGGTCTTGACAATATTGCAGTATATATTAGAGCTTATAAAAAAATCATTTATAGCGATAGAAAAATAGAGGAGGCAAATCATGCGCTGATATGGAATACATAATCGCATCTAAAACACTATGTTTTTTTGTCTCTTAAACGATATAGACCGCCATAAACGCGTTATTATCACTATTGAATTCAGTATAGCAATATAATAATAGATTTGTGTCATCTTAAGATTTTTACTCGTGGTCTACACAATAAGTCCGCCATATTGAAAAAATCAGCGTTCAACGTTCTTTGAAAAGTCATATTTTATCCTTATTATAGATATTCTACACAGCTATATTTGGAATTATGGTGGCAGTTCTCAGTTGTCATTTATTCTTGTTATCATAGAAGAAAAAAAAAGAAATTAAATCGTAGCGCAGTTGCATGTTGATTAAAAAAAAGTAAACTGTCGCATAATAACTTTATAAATACAAATAAGCTGATAATATAAATGACATAATATACCGTTTTAAATTCCATAAAATAATAACGATAAATAACCAATATAAGTGTTAGGTATATATAATATAATATACTTGTATACATTATTATGATATTTTTATATAAGTAATTTAATAATTAACTATAATACAATTATATAGTCTCGAAATGACATTTTTTAAAACGTAGTGATATCGCACCTAATTAACTTGTGATATTATTTTGTACTTATTCATATCCAAATATATTTACCGCTGAGTTTTCATACAGAAATTAAGTGAAGTTCGAATCAACTTTTTATAGTTCTACAGTAATTCATAACATTAATGTAACATGTATCACATTATGACCATCCCGTACAGAATACTGATGTCTCATAAAAACCAACAGTTTTAATTTATACGTTATTTTTTAAAAAATAAAATATATAAAAAATATTTTTAAATTTCGAAGGCTTATCAAAAATGTTTGAAAAACAAGTTCAGTTGATAGCGTTAAAACACCTGATATAAGTCCAATTGTTCTCTTCGGTTTTAACAACCGAATTAACCTCTGCTATAATCTAATAATTGTGAAATTCACCAAAAGATAAATACATGTTTAGATTCATAAAGAGATTGAAAGATTGAGAGGACATATTTCCGATATTGTCTAATATAATTAAATTTAATATAAATTTTCGAGAAAAATTCAATTATTTATTATTATTATTATTTACACCCACACACACACACACACACATATATATATATATATATATATATTTTTTTTATAAGGGTTAAAACCACCACCATACTAATACATATAAGATAAGGTGCAATAATATATAATAATATATGGTAATTTGGGTTCGGGTTGTTGTAAATTCCTTCCATATTCTATTTCGCCGTCTGTATATTATAATAATATGTCGCCAAAAGCTACATCGACCGTATACATTATTATAAAATATAATAATGACAAGTGAGATCAACTCCTTCGCATCCTATACGTGTCCCTTACATAATGCATCGCATTATTTCCAATCGTAAAATCTAATTTCACGTTTATATGCGATTTGCCGCCGGCTTTTGGTATCGTATCTGTGGTATAAATTCGCATTTGTAAGTACCTAGCTACAATTGTACATATACGACTCGAACGACATACATTACGTGAAAAATCGCGTATTGTCTCGCTGTTAGATATCTATATTATATTCATACCTTTTGTAATACACATTCTGGACGATCGGAATTTAATTTTACAAAAATAACGGAGAAAACGTCGAATCGTGTAGGTTATATATACATAATGCGTATAATTCATTAAAATGCGTTTTTCATAATTTTTTTAAAAACAAATTCTAATTACCCTCTATATATAATATTTATATATAAGCTACGGTAAAAATCGTATATTATTATATATATAAATAATCTTATAAATATAATTTTCACGTCATATCTTATATCGTTGTAACAAAAATTCACGAGGTAAAAAAATTCAAAATAAGCAAAACCGTAATTTTTCAGATTTTCCGCACCTTTTTTGGTAGTTTTTCTTCTTCTAAGGAAAAACTTTTGGTAAATTCGAAAAATGAGCCAAATATCAACTACCAACTAGATGTAATGTTCTACCCAAAACATACTATATTCGTGGCTATAATGGTCCGATTTTATTTCTACCGGAATTGGGGTTTCAGACATAAAAAAAAAACATCTTTGTAAAACAAATATATTCCTCGCTTCGCTCAGCGAATCTAAAATATAATATATTTATATTAATCCTTATTTTAATTAAATTTGTTTCAATGTTATATGTACTCGTTATCAATTTTTCAACTTTTGCAATATGTCGAAGTAATTATCTTACTGAGTACTGTACATAATTTTAATCTTTGATTGGTTTCAAATTTAATCATATTTTTCACTTCGAAGTTAAAACTATATACGAATAAAAATGTAGGTATTAATCGTAAATACCTATATATATGCATACCTATGTAAGAGAAATAGTTCTTAAAATAATTTATTATAATGTACATGCAATTAAATAATTTTAAGAGCTAGGAAGTTTGCGCTCTGATTATGTCGAAGGACTCGATTTAAGCAATTATATTTGGAATAAATGAGTTTTCAGTATAAATATGGGTACTATGTTATTATTATAGTTATACGCCTGTTTAGGTTTTCTATTATTTTTTTTAGAGCTCTATTGTCGAATACATATTATGTTTTCCTTTATAATAATTTGGTTCGTAAATTTTCACAGTTTCTTTATTTATTTGAGTTTGAAATTACTTTAATTATAGTGATACTTGTTAATATTATACTGTATATTATCTAGAATACACATCTCAAATAGTTATGTCAAAAACACTTAATACTTTTACTTAAGCGAATTTATTTTCATTTTATTTTCCTATATATTCTAATATATAATAACAAGCATTACATTTATATATATAAAAAAAAAAGGAATATTACAAAAATACTATTGACAAAGTAAAAACTTTCACCTACACACAGATTATGTTGGAATAGTAGGTAAGTCGTGCGATAGAATTTTTTTTCTTACTATTTTCGTTTTTACTTTTAATTAAATTTTTTATTGTGATTAATATAATATGTTCGGTAATGTATGAATACACGACTAAGAAATAATATTATAATATACGATCATTAATATTATTATTATTTTTTACAATAGAATTTATATTAAATTTATGAACTTCTCTTTTAGATATCTATCGTAAATTGCAATGTTTATCATTTTATCGAGAAAATCTTTAATCACGATTTCAAAAGAACGTCATTTTCGTGTCTGATATAGCCTTGGTCGATTTGAAGTAAATCAGCATGACGTATTACCAGGAAATGTTCCGTTAGAAATTTGTAAAAAAAATATAAATTATACATTTATTATTGTTATAAATTATAAGATTAGAATTATCAATAAATATCTGTAAATAACCATCAATTTTATAACAGATTTAATGACAGTATTATAATAATATAAAGCATTTTAATTAATACATAATATTTATAACACATTATAAATTATAAATAATGCGTGATATTTTTAGTCGCACTAGTCGTTGATAATAAAAACCAAATTAAAAAATCACAAGTATATTATTGTTTATATAATAAATAAAAATTAAATGCTATTGGCATGTGTAGTAGATATGCATCATATAGAATTAATTGTTTTGTTTTATAATTATTAATTCCTAATAATTTTGAATTATTTGATTACAAGAGCCATTATTATGTAAATTTATATGATGAACTAAGTGTATTATAAAAAAATATCCTATAAAGAAAACGGATAATAATATCCGTTTATTGTTTATTTATGTTTTTTTTTCTAAATTTAAAATATAATTTATACTTACTCGTATTAATTATTGCATTTATCGAATATTGCTAGACGGCACTATGACCTATCATCAGTGTTTAAAATTTTAGTAATAATTTACTATATAATTATTAAGACACTCTATCTACATAATGACAAAAACAATTGAGTGAATGATAAAATTACATGTTTATATATACGTATATATTTTAATTTATATTAATAAATTCATATGATAACTTAATTTATTCAATTGTATGTCTGCTGATATTAAAAAGTGTTCGTACAAACTGTAATTCTATACTAAATACTTTCTATTACTATATATAACTATATTAAAAGTATGTCTATATCTATATAGCTTAAAAATGTATAGACTATAACCGAAAGTTTATTCTAGAAAACAAAAAAATTAGAGAGAAAAAAATGTATTTTAAGTTATAAATTTATAATTAAAAAAACTTAAATATTAAAACGTATATTTATTTATAATTGGTTCTTTTAATGAAGTTTCGGTATTCTGCGCAATTGTTAATAGTATATTTATAATCTTGACTTTTTTTTTCAATTGTAAAACATTTGTTTTTATTTTGTAGTAAAAAAAAGTAATAAAATGTGTATATATACTTATAAATAGGTACTTATAAATATAATCATTTTTTGCTCTTTTTTTAAGTAATTAATCTTGCAATTGGTTTGTTGAAACTTAAAACTTTTTACACTGATATTCTTTTTCTGTATTCAATTATTGTTTCATCATTTCTCAAAACATTTTAATTAATAATTTAATTTGAATCTTTTTCTCGATATTTTTCAAAGGTGTGCATATTTTTCACTTAATATTATTATATTTAAATTTGTATTATCTACTGATAATTTATATATTGCTATAATATATGACTGTTATACATTTGTTTGTGGTGATAACTAAATACATTTTAATTTCTTATTTTTTTTTTAATATTTTGTATACCAATACAATAAAACACTAGACAAAAATAGATTTATACATTTATGTTCTTTAATATATGGATGGTAACATCAAGTATATACTAAAATGGATATCGTTTAGACATTAAAATTTTTGTCTAAATTTTATCTACGTATAAATCTATTTGAAAAATATATCATATGTGTGAAGATACGCTAAAATACACTCAAGAAATAACGTTTTTATGAGAGAGGGGATTTGAGAATCAGCAATTTTATCGTGCGATGACATCGTGTACAATATAATAGATATAATATAGATTTTATTATGAGTATAAAAAGTAAAAAAAAAGTGTAGGCGTAATGAAAAAGTATATATAAAAAAAATTAAAACGTTACTTACATTAAGAGGCGGTGTACTAAAAACACAAGGGTTTAAGTGCGATTCGATATTGTTTATGAAGAAATGTAATATACAGGGTGATCAGAATTTCGTGTTACAAAAATGGCAAAGCTGGACACAAACTGTATAGTTAAAAAGTTGAAGTCCAGTTAATTTTAATTAAGTCACATATAACGAGTTACTCTTTTGTAAGAATACATTTTTAATTAACTTAACTAGGTAAATTGTTTCTGAAATGTCAAATTATTATTTTATATGAATTAAAGTTACCTTTAAAAATACTTTTTGAATAATAAGTAAATTTTTTAATAAAATAAAATAATTTTGTATTTAATATAATTTATAACAATAACAGTTGTATAATGTTAATAATTTTTAATTTGTCCATCATAAATAGGTATATGTTATTTAAATAAATGATAAAAACCAAAGGTAAAACGAAACATTTTATAATATATATTTTTAATTAAATTTGTAATTTGTTAATAATTTATTTATTATAGATTTTATTAAAAAATAAAATATTTATCTTTTTAACTTAGTTAAGCTGCTTTTATTTTCATTTTATTTTATTTTAACTTGAATATTTTTTCGAATAACTTATAAGTTATAAAAAATAGTTGAACTCCCATGCATTGACAATTACTATTGACTGCTTATATGTTTTTAATGTTATTTCTATTATTTTTATAACATAATATTCTGATCACCCTGTATATAAAATATATAGTTACTATACGGAAAGAGAGTATAAGTATGCAATGTATCTCTTTATATAATACTAAATAGGCCGCGGTCGTGTAATTCGTGTTAAGTGGCGGGTAATGGACGCGGTCGTTGAAAGGGTTATTATAAAAAATAAAAAAGAGCAGCGCTACATGTTACTATATATACCTGCTGTATCTGTTTCATTTGCTCCTGAAGATGGAGGGATAAAAAAAAAAATATTTGTTTTTTATTTATATTAATATATACGAACATTGTATAATATAATAATAAGACAAAATAGAAATCGAAAAACAAAAGGGATTCTCGTGCACGTGTTTTTCAGAAGGGTACCTAATATACACTGTGTCGGCATGCTTAGACGATTATTTTTGTTTTTAATTTTTTTTAATTCTTCATGCACGTGCTGCCATTATCATTTATTATAGGTAGGTATCACGTATTATAACAATATCATATACAATTAATATATTAAAAGACCCTCGGTAGTTCGCATAATGAATAAGACTATATATGTTTAACTTATATACATTTATACAGAGTGATCGAAATTTCACGTAAACGAAATCAATGCGGATATGGTATTGAAATCGTATATTGTGTATACTTTCTATGATGCGCAACAATATCGAAAACACCGATCGATATATCAAGAAATCGTATTGAACATCATTTTTCATAATATTTCGATCACTTTGTATACATTGTGCTCCATATACCATTAAAAATGTCGGTGATTTTATAGTATATTTATAATTTTATAGTTTCGATATTATTTTGAATATTTTTCTGTTATCATTGATTTTATGATTAATACAGTAATTTATTGAATATAAAAAAAATACGATAATACAATATATTATATAATCTGTAAATTATAATAAATGGTCTATAAAATCTTCATTGATGTAAAAACAAGATACTTGTTGAAATAATACAATATTATTATTGTTAATAAATTTGATTTTATTAATACTTTTTAATAACGCCTATACATTAGTTATCAACAATAAACTATAAACCTTACAACAATATTCAACAAAAAAAGTTTCCTATTATAACAAACATCAAAAATATGTTTTTTCACTTTTGTTAACTGCAATTTTTAATATTATTAATTATTTTATTTAATTAATGTAAAATTTAAATAGTTGAAAGTATTTTAAAATATTATATTATTAAATTGTTTATTGTTCGTTTTATATCTTTTTATAATATACAATTTTACAAACAAACACCTATTAGAATGTTTTTATATTTGTATAAAAAATAAAAAAATATTACATCTCGACGATTATAATATTTATTTAGATATTAATAATAATTTGTTTGATTGATTTTATTGTAACTTACACATATATTAGCTGAAATCATTATTTTATAAGACTTCCAAAAAATATTTATTGTTCATAATGTTTAAACATAATTAAATAAAATTGGATATATTTACTCAGTTTTGACGTTGTTTTATTTAGAAGTGTGCATATTTTTTTTTATTTCAAGAATATCGATTTATAATAATATATTATATCTCTGGACAGTTTAACGAGTCATAAAATAATTGTTATCGATTTAACTATTTATAACAGTATAATGTAATTAGAAATACTATTTAACCAACGGCAACTTGTATATGAAAATATAGAAGGCGTTCAAATTATTGTACATGTTTCAGAAATCGTCTAGGTTTGGATGTTTTAATAAACCATAGTCGTCCATTTCCAAATCACATTGAATCCTCTTTATTCGCTGTAAAATTGAACTCTAATTTCAGATTACAATATTTTACATGATATTAAATTATAATACGAATGCCGTGATGTATTACACAATGTGAATTTCAAGAATCTTTTAATCAAAATATAACTATTTTTCATGTCCGTCAAGTTGGACAACCAAACACATATCAAAAAATTGCTAGGAATTTGCTAGATTTTGCTAGGCGATTTTCAGAATTTTCTAGGTCCCTATTTTTTTTTAGAAAATAAAAAACAAGTTTGCCGTTGCCAACTTGACGCCGCACCGGAACATTGTTCGCTTGTTTCTTCTGACCGTAGTATTATACTGTTTGTGCACATATACTTACTGCGTCTATATATATATATATTAATTCCACCCTTTGGCCATCAGATTTTTGTCCGTTATGATATAGCCATTAATAATATTATTATATATTATGCTAATAAACAATGACGAAAACAATATCGTTCGTGTATATCCAAAAAACGGGTTGTATATATTATATTCGTGTAGCAAGGGGGAAGAGACCGCGCGCGAACGTCTTCGGCGACCAAACAATATATTATAAATATATTCTCACACCGGACACTCGCTGCCGCCGTCACCTAGATCCATTGTCATATACCGAAACGCGCGACTCCGGTCACTGTAATATTATTGTACCACGGTATACCTCTAACCGGGTCCGGTTTCAAACGCAGACCCGTCGCGGTTTGTCCGTTGCTGATTCATTTTTCACTGAACGGTCATGTTGAAAAAGAAATAATAATAATAGTAATAATATTTTTATTATTATAATCGTGTCGATAACCGCGTCCGTGTCCGACGGGGTAAGTTTTTTTTTTTTTTCGGCTGAAAGAGTTTTGACAGCGCGGTGAAGTATTGCTTACACCGTCATCGCGCCGTCATTGTCCATCGAATATTATTATTATTATTATTATTGTTATTGTAATTCGGTCATATAAACACAGTTTCTCATATGATACGAGTATAGCTTGTATTTTATAGTTTACACAATAATATTACATAATTATGTAAATTGTATTAATATGATATACCTACGATAAAATACGTTAAGTCTAATAGATAAAATCTAATTAATGATAAGAGTGATAAGAAATTATACTCAGACATGTAACCATAATAATGATAATAATAATATCTATACATTATATATATATATATAATAATCAATGAATATAACTATAAAGTTACAAATACTAAGTTGAAAGTTAATATAAATATAGGTATAATGATATTTTTCCAATTAAAGAACACATTAAATCTCCATTGCTTATTTAATTTCTTACAGACATTAAAAAATATGAAGGAGAATATAATACAAATATTTATTTGATATTTTCGGTAGTTAGAATATAGTGATTTATAATATATTATCGAATTCTGAAAATTAACAGTTTGGTCACTGTAATAGTTCTGGACAATCTATGGTATTATGTATAAGTATAAAGAATAATTTTAAGTTTAATAATTAAAATTGTATTTTGAAGGTAAAATGTCAATGTCTACAGTAAAATGTGAAAAAAGGTTTATAGTTTGTAATTTATACATTTAATTTGATCTGAGATCAGATGTACAATGAAAATAAATAATATATTTCTAAATATCAATGGATATTGTACTGTCAGAATGGAAGTTAAAGAAATACGTAAAAATGTAGTTATTTAAGCACCTTTCTGCAAATGAAAGAAAAAATGATCAAGAAAAATTGAATTAATATAAATTATATTACAATAAAAATTAAATTATATAGTTCAATAAATTTAATTAGTAAAATAATTAGGTACCTATATAAATATTAAATATAATTCATATTAATTTCTTGCATTTTATATTGTTTAATTGGATAGTTTGGGTATTTTTTCGATCCTTGGACTTTTCATATTATCACTATGTCAAATTTTTTAGCATACTGGTATACTGAATCTTTTTTACGACTTCATCACTGACTTCCACCGATCGTTTTATTATAAAATAAAATGGGGTTTTTAAAGATTTCTGGGGTGGTCCGGACCCCAGGTATGTATAATTAAAAACAGTCGTAAACAACTACGATGTAGTTTATAAGCGCGATAATAAAAATAAAGCGATAATATTATAACATAAAATAATGACTGAAGGTAAGTATCATATCAGACAAGTACTTACCGCTCCCGGTATAAGGTTATGTTAAGTTAGGTATATATAATTGTGGTCTAGAGTCTTAATATAAATGAAATATTCTGCATTTCCTATACGCATTGTTGGCCTTAATACGCCTTTATAAGCATGTAAAGCATACGCATATAATATTATCATAATCACGATACGCCAAAACAGTTTATAAAAGTTTAATTTTATAATTTAGATAAATTGTTCACGTGATAATTTTAGTATTTTACTTTTCGGTTTTAATTTGATTAAATATGCAATTATGTCAACGTAAATAACGTATATTCTTGTTTTGATAAGTAATTTATTATTTTTTAAACAGTCTTCGATATAATATAATGCTCTGCCCTGTAAGTTTAATTCAATTTGTAGGTATATAATTATATTACTACTTATGTATAATCTATATAGACTATATACAATATATAAAATTAAAATATAACAATTGGATAAATTAAAGTGTCTACACCAATTAATTATTATATAATAATTACCAATTTATGATCATATTTAGATAGTTTTCACTCACTGACTCTATTCGTTAAAGTACCTGTTTATTATAATAGAAATAGGTTTAGTAAATTTCAATGAGATAATAGAAGAAGAATAATATACATTTTTTCTTCGTTTCCCATTTTCCGAAATTTAAATACTTATATTATACAATTTTTTTCAATATCTAATGAGGATAATTTTTAGACAGTAATAGCGATGACAGAGATCGTTATATTTTCTTCACTCGTTTGTAGAACAAATAAAACTGTGTACACTTTTATTAGGATGTTTATCTAGCAATTTTACAATTTTTGTTTAGCAATTTTACTTACGATAATACTAAAGGATTTTCTCTTAGATTTTTTATGTTAGTTTCAGACTGATTCCATTGATAATTATTCAAATGTAATTTATCTTTACTTAACTTAACATAATACCTCTCATTATTTTTTTTAAGTCTATATTAATATAATAATATTAGTATACTAAAGTTAATTAAAGATAATTACAAAACATATAATTATAAATTAAAATACATAATTTACTTGATAATAATATTTTCGTATACAACAATGTCTATAAATACGATAAGTATAATTTTAAAGGTTAAATGTAATCTAAATTAGTTGACTTAATTAAAAATTTAGCTTCTTGTTTTGAATTAAAGGTTTGATCGTGTTAGTAATATAATTCCACTTCTTTTCCATTCATAAATTACAAAAAAATCAATAAATATTATACTTTAAGTACATAAAAGTTATTCAGGTATGAAAGAAAACTATTTATACAGGGTGATTAAAATATTATGTTACAAAAGTGGTGATAATTACATAAATTTATAATATTATCTACATGTTTTGATACATGTTAATAGACATTAGACATCAAAAATATAGAAAATCCTATAAATTATTTTAAAGATTCGTCTTCTAAAATATTGACTTAGGTATATTAATTGCATATTATTTAAAAAAACTTAATTTTGTTTCATATTATTTAAATTATAAAGTCTGTATTTATTAAAAAAAAAAAAACGTAAAAATTAATAATAACTTACACGTTGATATAATTTCAGAGTATACTATAAAAACAACTAAACATGAGTGTAATAAAATATAGAACATAAATATTATAATTATTATTCTTAACTTACATATTTGAAATCACACGTGATCTGAAATATAATTGGGATTTTTAGAAGTACCTATAGGTTAGGTATTTAGGTCTAACTATTTAAGTGTAACTCAAGAAGATTTATATCGAGAATAATACATCAAAGTAAAAATTTGGTTTATAGAATTTCACTGTGGTCTGATTTTGTGGGTAACGCTATTTTGCGACCGAAAATCAGCATTTTAATACTATAATATAAAATTAGATTTTTTCTCTAAAAACCAAAAAACGTTTTTGTAATAGTTCTGTGTTATAATACTTTCAATAATAAGTCAAATAAATTTGAATAGAGATTTTAAGAGATTATAGCCATTACTGCAATAATGTTTTATTTTAATAAATTAAAATATAATTTATTGTCTTTTAGGTTTATTCGATTTTATATTCGATAGATTAGTTTTAATATAAAAACACATAAAAACGTAAAATGTATACAATCATAATATATTATTTATACTATTTCGTAGAATATAACGTTATTTATTACAAAGTGTGTTCTTAATTATTAACTATTAATAACGAAATTATATGGTGTAAAATTTTTCTCCGCTTATACAAATCAATTGTTTGTATAGTTTGGATGATTATAGTTTCCGGAAATTGTATCCGTATGATAATATAATAATAAAAAAATTAAAAATATATAGCTTTCTAAGGCTTATCCATTACTATATATAGATAAAACACGTTCTGTACATTAAATTGTACAATAAAATGTAATAATTTTAATTACTTATTTAATGTTATCTATTTACAAAGCACATTCTATATAGGTACTACCCGAGACAGGAAAACATTTGGCCACAATCATATTATATTATGTGGCATACACAATATAAAATTGTATATGCCTATGTGTAGTAAGTATAATCATGTACATTATATATGTATCTTCAAACGGATAACCAATAAATAGGTATCATTATATTGTAGTAATCGAGACGTTACAATATAAGGCCAAAAAGGTCTCGCACATGGTTTTCGAATCATTTTTATGATATCGTTTAAAATTGAATTATTGTTCTGTCGTTGATATCATTATATAGTGTATATGGTTTTATTTATCTTTATGTTGATTTCTTCATAGTATATGTATATAGCTATTGCCATTAGTTGTTTAGATTATTATAAAGATTTATATGATGGTTTTTTTCATTTATATCTATAATGATTAAAATTTGACTAGTTCAAAAGGTGTTAGAAATAATATATATATATACGAACAAATGGACGAGTTAAATAGATAAAATAAAATACTGTAAAAAATAATTAATGATATAAATTATTATCGTACAATAGATAAGAAACAAATTAAAGTGTTTGTAAAATATAAAATAATAATAATGAAATAAAATGGAGGAACGTGTTTATTTCATGATACTCATTGTAGGTATAATAGTAATATAATAATGTAATATATTACACTACAATATTCATTTAAATATGTTTTAGAAATGTTTAATGAATTTTGAAAGGAAGTAGAATTGCGTATTTTATTTGTAGTATTATAATTTTTAATTAACATTTAAAAGTCATATTTTGTATTCCGTGGTGGTCTCAAACACGCTCTATTCAAATTTGTCTAAAGGTACCCTTCGTCTTATATTTTCAGCATTTTATAGCGAAAAAATTTACATAAATATGTAAAATTTTGATTAACAATAGCCAAAAACGATTGAATAAATACATGCCATACACAGTAATATGTATTTTATAAAAATAATTTGATTATGTTTACACGAAAAAAAATACTTTTGTAAACAAATGATTGAAAAAAATAAAATTATTATGTCAAATAACCACTTTAATATTTTATTATAATCTACGGTAGACAACGGATGTGGTCAAGAAGGTCGAGATATGGTCAACGCAAAAACATTAAACAATATTGAACAATTAAAATCAAATCATATTATGATAAAATTGCTTACATGAAACACAAGTAATTACTTATCGCGCGTTAAAATAATAAACTTGTAATAAAAAATTGGTCTTATTCTTGTATTTATTACAAGACTTTTGCTCATCGGTATAATAATCTATTCACAAACAACGAATGATTTATTGTTTTTTTTTTTGTATTATAATTGAATTAATTTCAATAGGTTTGATATACGTATGTAAGATATTATTTAGATATAATTCGCATAGGTATTCGAACGTTTAATTTTATTTAAGTCCGATTTAATTGTTAACATTTTATAAACATAATATTACTATTATTACATTCGTATACAAGAACCCGTAGAATGATCGTTCTCGTTAATATAATATGGATATCAACGACCGTTTATCCGTTGACACCCTATATTAAAAAATTGAAAGAGTAAAATCGCGAAAAATAACCTGTGTGACACCAAAGTGCTTTCAATTATCAATGAGTCCATATAATTTGGCTCGTCGTTATCAACCTCGTACACGCGGAAAGTATATACACGCCAGACGTATACCATGGTACATAATATGTATATATATATTGTATACTTACCGTAAAAAAATTATAAGGGTGAGATTCCGTGGCAGATGCGCACCCTCATTCAATAATATATTATCGGTGCACCCTTAATGACGTGTCCTTGTGTCTTAGGTACTCGAGAACTCGCCGTCGGACAATGTGTGTAGTTGCATCAATGACAGATGTGGGGCAACCACTATTGCACACGAGGACCCCCGCGGGCCATCGAGTATATATTTTTTACAATTATTATTACTTCTACTGTGATACAACGCAATATTGTTTTCGAATGCGGAATGAAAACTATAATATAGTCGCTATATTTCAATAGAATGCGCGTTTTGTTGTGCGTAGTATGATTTTTTTTTCAAGTTTTAATCAGCACATAATACTCATGGCTTTTTGTAAGTAACAATATGCGCGTAATATTATATTCAAATTATTTGTAAATCGTAAATTTGAAAAAATTAATATTTTCATAAATTGAACGGAGTTTGTACATTATTAGTTCCTACAATAGAAACAAATAATGAGAGTTAGCTACTCAATACTTATCATTAGATACAAAAAACACCGTAACAAATTTTTCAATTGTTTTAATATAAATAGGTTTTAAAATACGTTTAATTTTTATTTTAAAATATTTATTCGCATTTTAAATAGTTTGTATCTAACAATAAATTTAATGACATATGCCTTTGAACAATTAAATCATTAATTATCACATTAAAACAATAATTTATAGCTTGTGTTCTTTATAAGTAATATGACTTGTTCCCTTTTTTTATTTAACCAGATATCACTTGTACGCTCAGTTGCATTTGTAAATAATTTGCTCACAAACAATTGCAGGGATAATACAATGTTATAAATAGATCCAACTTAGATTTACTACAAAAATGATAAAATATCCAAAAATGGCCACAATAGATTTGTTCCACTTTTCATGAACTTCGTCCAATTATTACCAATGGTCTAATATTTTTAGATTTTACATAATAATATCCAATGTCATCGGAAATAAAAACCTACAAAATATCAAAGTTATTAAGTAAAAGTTAAGTTGACGTTAACTTATATTTTTCATTATTCCAGCATTACAAAATATAAAAAATATTCAAGTAAAATATATTGTCTCTTTGAGTAAAATCAACTAGATTGACTACTTGAACCTTAAATATATGTAAATAATATTTTCTTACATATATTTAGGTTTTTAGTTATAAATACATATTATAAGCAAGCTAATTATAATTACATAGTTTAACACGATACTTATAAAAAAGTGCATTTTTTTAAAACGTTGCCAAAAAAAATATATTCTTATAGAAACGTAAAATATATTCAAATTATGCATAAATCGAATAATTGCATGAATAAGATAAAGATTTTGCAGTATAATATATATATATATTATATGTACTTGAGTATAAATGTTTATTACTATTCATGTTTCGTTTCGAGTAGAGATTTATTTTTTTCGACAGTTGTGAATCTTTATACAGTTTATACTTTACATAAATTTATTTTAAACCAACATGAATATAAAAATATATAATGTGAAAAACGATTTTCGATTTTATTTTCAACACTCACGATTCTCTGTGGAATAAGATGAGTTTTTACACGTGCATAAAATTGTAAACTCTAAACGCAGAGCGTTTATAAATTATAACACAACATGATGTGTATTTTATAATATAATATAATGTATATGTAAATATATATACGTATTCAGCGTGATCACGATAATTGGACAATACTTAATAATTTTACAAAGACTTATTATAGTTGAACAGTTTTTTTTTTAATTATCCAACAAATTAAATTTTACATTTACTAAAATAATTAGAATAATTTTAAATAAATTTATTTGCGTATGCGCACAATCATTTTTCTTTTTACCTAAGGGAAAACCTACCATTTTTACTGCAAATTATGATTTTTTTTTAAATTTTTCAGTGATAAAATCAACTTAATAAGTTAAAAGTTGGTTGAATTAGAAAAATTTTAATATGAAAATAATCCAAAATTCAAATATCAAGTATTCAAATTCCTCTAACTCGGCCAAATTTTTAATTTATGAAGGTCATTCTACTACTAAATATTATGATAAAAAATAATTTTCAATAGAAATGATAGGGTGTCAGAACTTATTTTGTGTTAAAACTGAGTAAATTTTATACATTTTTATGTATTTTACATATTTTAATACGAAATGTTGATCATACTATATACATTTTTTAAGTTTGCTATATAATTCTACGTAAGTATACATATAATTTTCGTATATTAATATATAATACTATACGTTATTATAATAACGTAGCATGATTTATAGCCCTAATTTGATATAATAGTAGGATCAATACCTTTTTAACTATTCCGATTTATAAATTTACTTTATACGTCTTATATTACATATAACAAAATTTACATTTATTTTATTCAATCAAATTTCAATTAAATCAAAAAGATTATATTTATATTTACATATTATATTTTTAAAATCTTGGGTCTAAAATCTTTTTTATATATATATTTTAATTTCAATAGGTATTTTTTATAATATGAACTTTAAAAGTCAAAGTAGAAGAATGGTATATCGAATACTTATATATAATATTGTAGATGATTGCTTATTACTAATTTTCTGTACTTACCTTCATAACTTACCTGATGCTGTAAAACTTTAAATTGTTAGCTTTTGGTATCTGCAGCAATTTCTTTATAAACAATTTAGAAAACGGACAACGTATTTTTTAAAAATTTTAAACTATTAGTTGCCTAAAAACTAAACCATGTAGTTTTTCCATCCATTATTAATATCTGCTTTTAGCAAACAGAGACATTGTTTTTTTCGCCTCCTCATCACAGAAGAATGACATCTAAGCCATAGCTATATATTCGCAAAACTTTACCCTCGATTATTCAAACATAAACATAATACTTTTAAACACATAATATTATACTTTAAAAAATACCTATGTATACTCGTATTTCAGAATTAATGTTATTATACAGCTTTGGAGTGCAGAAAATTTTATGTAGGTATATATGTAATGTATGTTAATTTAAAAAATATACTATTAAAAGATTTTACACGTTAAACAAAAGAAATATTATAGTAACGTCAATCTTCATTCTGAAATATGTTTTATTCATTTAAATAACTATAAAAAGTATGTATTTTTTGCGATTTATTATATTATATTGGTGAAGGGTACTACGATACCTATATCTATATTATATTATTATAAATGTATGCCATAACTCGCGTTTTATTTTCAATTTTTCGCCGAAATCTAACATATAAAATATACTTATCGATAATATGAACAATATATTATAAAGATATAACATTTTTACGGGGTAATATAATTTGTGAGTTTGACTAGATTGAGCAAAGGCCAAAAGTCACTTTTATATAACGTGGACTATTAAACGATTTATTATTATTATTATACCTTGGTAATAAAATATAATATAACTACTTATAGTTGGGTCTCACTTTGTAATATTATTATTGGCTAGGTCATGGCAGCTTGCAATAATAATAGACTCGAAAGTCACTTAACGTACTTAAACGCACTTTATGAAATAATATTAATAATATATAGTCAAGGCTGAGCAAGTTACCTACATTTTGTTAATTTGTTAAATTTAGGTGTTTTAGAAACTGTAAAACTAATTATACTAAAATTTAAATATATTATTTTTAAAAATGAGTATAGTTATTATATTATGTAATTAAATTTTAAAAAATATATATTTTCGTTTTACTTTCAATTTTTCTCAAATTTTTTAAGAACACATAAAATATATGGACAAATTTAAAAACTATTAAAATATATAACTACTATTGTTGTAGCGAATTAACTTAAATATAAACACATTTTATTTTCAAAAAAAAAAAAAAATTTAATTAAAAATATTATTTTGATATTTTAGGAAAACTTAATCCGTCCACTTAATAGTCAATCTTAAACTAGAGTAATTCGTTATAAAACTATATGGAAATTAATTTAACTTTTTTATTCGATATTGGAGTCTGTATTAATATAAATCAGCATTGATTATTGTTAGTAATTACGAGTAAATTTGAGAACGCGACTTCAGTGTTATATGAAAATAAATCATCGATTCGATAGCAAGTTGATATTATATTATTGTATACTTAGGTACGAGTACACCTAGTCGTTTTTGTACGTCAATACACGGTACAATATTCGTATTATTGTTTCGTTAATTTTCATTATTCGATTTATTTAGTGTAAGTCCCGACTCGATCGAAACGGGTTTCGAACGACATTTTAATATAATATCATTTCCATTTTCCTCCGACGTACATCTGCTACATCATATAACTATAATATACGCTACGTCTATACCTGACAATAATATAATAATGCAAGTACAACGCGGCAAAGTCAGCCGGCACAAATTATATTATTATATACCAGGGTAGCCGCGGGTATATACCTTATTATGTACCGCGGTCGTCTGAGCTAATAAAATCCACGGGACCGTTCATAACCCGATATTATAATACGTCACTGACATTTATACGGCAGCAGTGTGTGGCCACGGGAAATCGCACAGACGACCGCATCATTTCCCCGGGGTATAAATATATATATATATATATATATAATATAAATCCCGCAAGTGACCTTCGGCTATATCGCAAATCCAATCTGGACCCTATATGTACCCGGCGTAACTTGATTAAGGCGGATTCGTAGAAGTCAAATTAAAAAAAAAATAATAATAATAATAATAAAGAGAGAGAGACCGGTATTTGTTCATTCTTTTTAGATAATAGTATTCATTTTTGTCCCAAGCGTTTTTTTTTTCTTTCTGCTTTTTTTTTTTTATACATAACATTTTTTTATTTTTTATTCTGATTCCTGAGGCTGAACAAATAACGCGACAGTCGTATAAATATTTTGTTCCGCACACACTACGTAGTGTAATAAAGTATAGTTTACAAAATGATTTAGGATTATCTGATTCATGATTTTTGATGGAAAACCGTTCTACATTTTGTGTAACACAATGATAGTCAGGTAGGTCAAAACACTTTTGTCGAGTATACCATCATCATCATCATTGTGCAATTACATAATTTTTAAATAAAGATGAGTAGTAGAAGTTAAGAAATTAAAATATAAATAGCTTTAACTAAATACAAAAAAAACATATTTTGTAGATAATATCGTATTCGTTTTGAATACATAATAATTTTTATTTATTTATTTTTTTATCTCTTATAACTATAACTTCTATAACTTTTTTGTCAGACGATATTTTACAATCAAACACATATGAAATTGTCACAAAAAAAAAAAAATGTATCTATTTTAATTTTTTGATAATAGAAGTTTTTATCAAGTTCATCATAAATATATATCACAATTTAGTGACTAATCAAAGAAAATATATTGCAGGGATAAATCAATTGTTTCTTTTTTTCCAAAACATATACTTACCTTATATAATATGAAAATTACAATAATAATAATAACTTTTGTCTCGATAAAAGTGGTATTTTTTTCATTATTCGAATAGAGTTGACTAGCTGTGATGACTGCAGAGCGATGTTTTTAAATATTATCTACGTTCAAAACGCATTCACAAATCACAATATTAAATCGATTTATATTATTTTAGACATATTATAAACACTATCGATCATTCGTTGCAAGTTTATACTACAGTGCGTTTCACGATTATATATATATGTATATAATTAATATCATAAAATATTCTCGTCGTGTGCTAAAAAAAAAAAACTTCGAATTTCTTGGTGGGAGGGATGGAATTTAAAAACTAGCATTTATAATATTGCGTTTAATAATATTTCGATTCGAGACTTGCGGCTATATTAACGAACCTTTATTTAATATTATTACCGTCATCATGTAAAGTCCTCGTCCATGCGTTTTAGCTTTGGGAACGCGTTACCGACGACAGCAGACCCGCACGCTCGTGTATATGTATATATATATATATATATAGTCTGATTGACAGCACAATGGCCGTCGCGGTTGGTCGTATTTTGGAGACGTATATCTACTATAATAATATAACATGGTATACCTGACAGAACCTAGGTATAAATACACTGTACGACACGATATTATACCGCAATATATACACATACCTATAATAATCTATATGCGTATATCATAAAATGGGTGTTCGGCGGAATGATTAGTGTTGTGTACTCGGGTCCCGTTGATTAATGAGACCCGTTGTGGGCTGTGGCTGCCGTTGCCCGCGAGTCTTCCACCGTATAATATACAATATAATAATATTTAGTATTATATATATTTTATACGCGGCTATATAATAGGACGATAGGAATGCAACGCGCATACCGCCGACTGCGAGTAAAACGCTCTCGTCCGCCGCGTCAATTCGCCCGAAACGATGTATACACGACAACGACACTATTGTATATTATTATTATTATTATAATATTGTCCGTGATAATTAATAGTATAACACGATAGTGATTGGATAACAATTATTAAAATATCCTAATGTAAACTGCAGTATATAGGTATGGTGAAGAAAATCGAGTTTATTACCTAAAAACAATCTCGTATTAAATTACAAAAATGTTGTAAGCAAGACTCGAGACTTATAGCTATTGGGTTGGGATTTTAATGCGCTAAATAACCCTGAAAAATGCCTTTAAAAAAATTCAAAAATGACTAGTAATTGTCAAAAAAAACGTGAAAAATACTATTAAAAAAATATTATCAAAAAATATCATTTTTCATTAAAAATATACCACGTTAGTTTTTTATCTTTAAAAAACTTCCCGTTCTTTATCTAAGTTTTGAAATTTCAACAATTGTCCGATAATATACTACGATTTACGAGTGGGTACCTACTTTATTTTTTGTGATACTTATATTTATATAAAAATCATGTTGGTGTATATTAATTTTAAAATTCATAATTTGTATTCAAAAACTCTAATAATACCATAAGAATGAAGAAAATTACCTAAAAACTTAAAATTGTTAAAAAATGTAAAATACATTTTCTTATTCTTACATTCAAAAGTACATGTAACGGATTTGTTTCCAATGGAGCAATGGATAGGAACCTTTAGAAAAAAATGCGAAGTGCATCGAGATCCCAGCCCTACTAAATAAAATGATTAAATATTTGCCATATTTATGGCTTGAAAAAATGAAAAGTATGTCAAATAACATAATCTAAGCAATTTTCAAAATCAATTTTAAACTTTAATTCTGTATAATAATTCCTTTTTTTAACCTAACCTAACCTACCTCATATGACCAATGGATCAGTTTTATTTGTTTTTTGTATGAGTTATACTCGGTAGAGTGGAGTGTATATAATATAGCTTCAATTTTAATCATTTATAATACGGGGTATTATATATGCTTAGGGCACGAGGGGAAGAGTACCGGTGCAGTTCTGTCGCAATAGTTTGGTCCATAAATTACGAGAAATGCTGAACACAAGTATCCGCACAGCAGAGGCGGTTAAACTTACTATACTACCCCGTGTACCAAATAAATCATCGAGAAAACTCAGTCTTACGTCCGCCACCGACAAGCGCGTCTGTAGAAATTTTATACGTACAATTATGTAATATCGGTATACGAGTACAATATTATGGACTATGGTTACGGTATCAATCTGCAGTAACCACTACTAAATACTTACCAACAGTGACATATAATATTATATATGTTATATTGTTATTAATTATTAATCGTCTCGTAGTCGCGCATACTGCTATAATATACAATATACATATTATAATAGCGACGATATAGTATTTAATTGTTTTCTCACGCCGGTTGGTCGGTTTGCACTCGCTAAGAATGTGCTTTTGAATCCCTCACAATCGTCTCCCACGCAATCGTATACACGTATAAACGATAATATAATATTATAAATTTATAATAATGGAGTACTTACGCGTTTAATATGATATAATTTTACTGTAACGTCAATGTATAATAGTTACGTAAACAATAAACATAATAATAATAAGTTATATTATATCGTAATCTTATATAATTATTATTGTACGTCAGCGATGACACAATAATATTATATTATAATTTAGATGAGAATGCATGTGAAAATCTTATAGGTTTTCGTAAAAAAAAAAGGTAATAATAATAAAGTTGGAAATATTTTAAAAATTGTATAAAGATAAATTAAATTATACAATTAATAATCTTTAAAAGAGCACTATTGTGGATTATAATTATATTTAAACACCTAATCCACAACACATAATATCTATAGTTCACGTTTAATAGTAAATACGTATCAATTTCAGTTTAAATTTTATATCTACTAAAGAAAGTAACAATGTGAATTTATATAATTTATAATTATGAGCATTGTAATTATAGAATTTACACATAAAATGTCATAATAGGATATATTATTTTAAGTAATTTGAAGTACTTTAATTTTTGTTGCAAAATATGATAAAAATGGACTACTATTCATGAATTAGTAAAAATGACGACTATCAATCTCTATAAATTATTAATTTATTAAATTATAACCTAACACCTAATCTAACGACTATCACCTCATGTACTTCCTAAAATATTTAATATATAGTTAAGAGGATGTCACAAGCCCACAAGGACCAAGTAGCTATTATATATTCTAAGCAAAGCGAGAAATGCATTGGTTTTGCAATTTTGTGTTCTACATACTTAGGTACACAATAAATAAATTGTTTAAACTTAAATTTATTTTATGGTTTTATATAAATATAATTTCGATTTAAAATAATTTACTTTTCGTTTATTTTACACAATACTATTGTGATAATTATTTTGTTACACTTCGCCGTAAGCATTCATTCTTGTTATTTGACATTTTCTGCAGTTATCAATTAATTATCTATTATCTTAAAAACTATTCATCAAATGTTTTTTTCCGGAGATTTAAACGCTGACATCCATTGTTCTTCAATATAATTCTTTAAATATTATATTTCATCAAGAGTCCATCAAAAACTTACAAAGTCGATACCTACTCCTAAGTTGGTTAAACCTCTTACCACAAGCCATTATTTCTCTAGTGAATATACTAGATCTGCTTCTTCTCAAGATATAAGCTTGTCTGGATCTGTAAGTAAATTTTTTTGTATACTGTATTGACGATGTACCTAATGTCAATTTTATTGTCATCTCGGAACGACAATTCGGCGTCTAATAAAGATCTGTCTGAAGCTCAAACTATCAATTCAATGATCTCAGGAATAATCTTAAGCAATTACCCGTACTCGTGACAGACAAGGAGAACTCCTTATTTCGTATTGAAATTGACCGGCTTAAGAATAAGATAGTGGACATGGAGTCCAAGAAAACATCCGTCAATACGTCAATTATAGTTACTTATGTCCTTCCCGAAAATTGTGAGCTGGAAAGATCTTTAATTAATTTCGTAGTGTATAGTGTCACCGAGTCACCATTTACCTCCATACCTAAATTCATTGAAACTGCCGTGATTCGATCTTAGATTTGATCTTCTCTATTCGCAAAGATTTAGTCATTAAACCTGCTACAGAGCCTCTGATCTCTTTAGATCTGTATAATTTAGCTATTAACATTACTTTCAACATTGTGGCGTCTATATTGCCTTTTGAAATTCTCATAATTTATAATAATTTAATAAAGGTCGATACGATGAAATTAATGATTTTCCATCCTTTTTCAACTGGGAATCTAGATTTTTATGTTTTGATCTTAATACCATCGTTAATACGTTTTTCGATGCACTTCTACTGTTCTTACCTGTGTTTCTAAATTGCGAATTATGAAATTATGTTTCCCTGCCTGGGTATCTAAGGAATTGAAAAATTTTATTTAAAAAAGGGGCTCATGCTTTTTTTAAGACAATCAATAACTTAATCTACTATAGAGTGTTTTCATTACTATGAGCTCATTGTAAATTTGAAGCCAAAAAACGCTTCAGGCAATTTAGATTAGATTCTGAAAAATCGCTATTCAAAGAGCAGAAAATATTTTGGGTGCTTTTTAAGAAACACTAGATTCTTTCGCACATTTCAAAACTATTTGAATCTATTGTATAAAATTCAAACTATCGTAAATCTTATTATTATGGAGGAATAGCATGGGTTCCGATCAGAACGATCTACTACAACGTGAAATGCAGTATTATGCAATCACATATTTAAAGCATATAATGCTAGCTTCTAAGTAGACGTTATATATACGGACTTCCTAAGGCTTTTGATCGCGTTGATTACAAGGCATTTTAAGCGTCTTAAAAGAAACTGGTTTTGGTGAGTCGCTTCTATCATTCTATCAGGTTTCGTACCTTCATTAAAGGTAAGTATCATTGGGTAAACATTCATAAGATTACTTGTGATATCCTTCCTGTTACCTCAGACGTCCCTAAAGATGAGCACCTATTTGCTATCTCCTATATTATTTTCTTTATTTATAAATAGTGCTAACTGAGTTTTGAAACATGCACCTCTAAGTATTTGCAGATAATATAAATTTATTTTATCGTGCAAATACAATAGGCGATTTACTTCCTCTCTAAAGTGAATAAAATAACTTATTTTCCTGGGCTGATAAATTGGAATTACAATTTAATATCGCTAAATGTCATTCTATGATTTTCACACGTGAAAATTTTCCTATCCTATTTAATTATGTTATTAATGGGTCAACTTTAGTATCACTTAACGAGTCTGTTAATGACGTAGGATTTATCTTTGATCCTTTGCTTAATCCTAATTTGCAAATTGAACTAGTGTACTGTAAAGCCTTGAAAATTTTAGGTTTTATTGAACGGGTTACTGCTGAGTTCAATTTAGTGTCTCTATTGAAAACTCTGTATGATCGCTTGTTAGACCTATATTAGAATACGGTTTGGACTTATGGGACCCTCATATAGCGTGTAATTAATTTATGCTTGTACGAGTACAGCACAAGTTTCTAAATTATGCTAGTCATACCTTAAAAATTAATGATCCTACCTATAATTATACACCACTTCTTCAACTTCTTAATTTTGACACTTTAGCTAATCAGAGGCATGTTGCAAACCTCTTTTTTTGTTCAAGTTATTAAAAGGTAAAATTAACTACCATTACTTGTTTTCACAAATTTCTTTTAAGGTTCCAGTTTTGTTCTTCCGACACTTTTCTCAATTCTCACTTAACTTAACTTAACTAATTTTGACCAAAATGAGACGCTACATCGTTGTATGTCTCTCATAAATTATGACTTTTCTTTTTCGTTTTAGTAATTATTAAAAATATTAATATTTAATTGTTATTAGTCTGTTCTGTAAATTTAAATGTAAAAATAATGTAAGATATACAAATCGTAAATTGAGTAATATCCTGTATTGTATTATGAATAAATAAATAATTAATATATCCTATTTCTTCACAAGACGTAAGTATATTATTTTATAATATACTGGTATTTAAATATTTTTATACTAAATAATATAATTAAATTATTATGTATTAGTTAAATCAAATAAAATACTAATAAATAAACATTTTATAATTAATCAGGGTTTCTTGTCGTTTCGGTGGAAAATCGAACCTCATCA
This sequence comes from Eriosoma lanigerum, assembly GCA_013282895.1. NCBI lineage: Eukaryota > Metazoa > Arthropoda > Insecta > Hemiptera > Aphididae > Eriosoma > Eriosoma lanigerum. The sequence continues at coordinate 50,975,285 of CM023359.1, forward strand.
TCGATACGCCATCTTTAAAGAAACTCGACGAGTTATAGGTATAACGCTCGGTCGCAATAAACGTGTGTTATAATTTAATATTATATTGTGTGTACCTAAGTATAAACGTAGTGTTTGCGTTATACAGAACGACGACGACGGCGGAGACGTTCTCAATTGATCGGGTTCGGTGTAAAACAAACATAGTACGATGATAATATAAATGTATATCATGAGATTGAAAGATTATTGTTCGCGCGTTTAAATTTAAACGATACGCCGAGTGCAGATAATAATGATAACATTCACGCGGGTTTCCGATTTATAAACAATGTATACTTTACCGTGTAAATAAGTGTCGCGCGGTCGGACGGGTTTTAAATAATATTCGTGCAGCAGCAGCAGCAGCAGCACTCGCGAAAATGAATTTGTCAACACGATATGCGACGTCGTCGTTTACGATTCACCGTAGAACGGAGGGTGATTGCGAACGCGGTTCCGAGGACGATATATATATATATATTATATTATATTATGGCGAAGTTATTTGTTTTTGGGGTTTGTACCTCCGCGACGGGACAATTTGTACGATATGTCCTTATAATTATTTATATCGCTGTCGCATAACATTATGTCATTATATTAAATAGTAGATTTTTTTATATATATAATTATAACGGTATAATAATACTAATAATCTTATAAGAATAATAAGATCATTTGTTTTTACAAAATTGAATTTAAATTCGATATTCTATAACAGGGATATGAGAAATATACAACAGTATATAGCAATATTTAGAGATCATGCCATTTTAATATAATATAAGAATTCAAACGAGGCTTATCCTTTTAAATGAAACAAAAGTGAGTACTTCTCTCATTTTTAAAAGTCACCAAAACTATATTAAATATAAAATGCATTAAACTAATTTTAAAATAACTTTCATTTGAAATTCAAAAGCCGATTCCAAGACGTTGTGGAGATATTTAGATTAAGAAGATATTGCAATAGTATTGTATCGTTATATTATTAAAAAAATGTTTATTATAATGTTTAATTTAGTGTATATATGTATTATATAAAGTGCCATCCTCAGTCCTCGCTAATAAAAAGGTAGGTAAATGATATGGGTATATCATATTTATGCGAATAAAACAAATAAACACCACGTCCAATTATTATATTATAACAGCTTAAATATAATATGTAAGACAGAACCTCCACAATATGAAAAGTTTTGAATGAATTACATAACAAATTATGATTTTCTAGTAGTAATAGTCGTTGTACGTATGTTATAATATTGCATGCATGTCTATGTCATTTGTTGGATTTTCGACAGAGTCCATGCACAGAAATATATAATACGGTCAATAATCAAATGCATCATTCCAAAAAAATCCTTTTTTGAACAAATAATTTTTCATAACATAATACAACTGATTATTATAATTTATTGGAGCAAATTGTTTAGAATTTTTCTTAAGTAGTTATAATATGTTGTATAATTTTTAGTATCAAGTTTCAACTATATTGTATAGAGAAAATGCTAATATTTTGGTTCCATAAAATATTAGTAACAAAATATACATTTTTCAAAATTTTAATGAACCTTATAAAATTATTTTTTAATTATTTGACATAAATCGTTAATTCAAGTTTCTAGTTACGTTATTTTTAACATTATATTTAAAAATTACAAAAAATAACGAATGGTTGTGTCCTTTTTAATATGTATTATTATATGTAGAAAATACATTATTTTACATGTATTCATTAAATTTGCAGTAGAAAAAAGTAAATTTGTATTCATTATAAATATTTCTTAAAATGTATTACAGATATAAATCAAAGAAAACTTTATGCCATAAACTGATATTCGTTAACAGTGAAATAACTATTCATAAAAATAATAAAATATATAGCTACCCTATTTGTGTTAAAAAACAAATTAAAATTATATCTCGTATTACCTACGTATATAATTTTATCTTATATGATACAAATTGTATACTTAAAGATAATCGTGATGGTCACTTTTTGAGGAAAACGGAAGTTTCCTCATCGAAAATATTTCATTTATAGTTTTTATCGAGAATATATCTTAATGGTAAATGTTTTGAAGTGTAACAAAATCGCATTGATCGAAAAAACACAATGTATTCAAAATGTATTGTGTTTTTTTCCTTTACAACAAACAATAAATCGTTTATAGATAAACTACATTTATCGTATAACTCGTTACGATCATATATTGAAAACTTTAATATTTGAATACGTATTATTTGCTGCAGCGTACATTTTTGAAAATGTTTTATTTTATATATACATATATTAATTTTCTTACGTGACTGAAAATCAATCGCAAAATAATAGCGAGGTCCAATAAAATATTATAGTACATTTTTTTCCAGAAAAATCTTATATATTTATTATATCTATCGTATAATAATATTTCAAGTTATACCTAATAGTATTTTAAAGAATTTCACTATCGGCACATTATATTAATTCTCCATTCGAATTCTTTATAAGTTTGTTTTGTACAATACATATTATTACATACCTATGTATTGATACATTTGCATTGTCTTTACGCTACAACATAATATTATAATGTATGTATGAAGTATATATACGAAACAATACACGAAACAAAAAAATAATATAGTATTGTGTTGTTGAAATTTTTAAACTTCGTGATATTATGAAACCGATAAAATAATGTGGCTATCGTGCATTTCGTATAAATGTAGTTACATTTAAATAATAAAATTGTACATTTCAATCGATTATGCCGTTAAAAAGACGCAAATCAACTTAACGTACCGTATTCACTTCTTATATCTCCTTGTCCCGTGTCCGTTCGTGTCCTAATAGTATATTATATTATATAAATTCATCGAAACGGGTCTACAGATTTTTACGACAATATTCGTTTTCGTGGACCTATGTCCGAAACATATTGTGTTTGTTGGGCTGCGATGAGTAAATCGTAAACGGAAAAAAAAAATATACCATTAAGAAAGATCAGTGAGTGTGAAGAATTCGCGCATTTAGCGTACACAATCGAGGGGGAACGGGAAACAGGTTTCCATTTCTATATAATAATATAATAGTATATGTGTATGTGACGTACGCATTATCCCCGCGAACGGACGTCCGTTTGTTTACACTCAGTATGATATTATGTTAACTCCAGCGGAGAATATATTATAACAAGGTAGGTTTAATATTTCCCTAACTACTTCGAGACTAACTGTTTTGTACCGTCAATCATTTTACAAAACAAAAATCGTTTGAATAATGTCAACGCGCGTTCGAATGTACCTATTATTCTTATAGAATAAAAATTAATAAACTTATTACTTTAGGTGTAATTACTCGATGTGATATTATACTCTTATAAAATTGTGAGTCTAAATGTCTAATAATATATGATACATAATGATAATGGTACAACTAATAATAGTAGGTACCTGTACAGCACGAATTTTCTAGACAAAAGATATCCTTTGTCAAGTTCAGTTGCAGTGTAGAAAAATCGTATATCGCATATAATAATATGATAGGATTGATAAAAGATGAGCGACACAATATTCGTATTTTAATCGCCTTTCTATATTATAGATTTCTGTTTATAAAGCACCGCTAGATTTTATTCCATAATCATTAAGATTAAGCCATAAAGTTACAATATATAGGTACGAAATAATATTAATAACCATATCGGAAACTTAATACCTGGTTTAATTGTATAAAAATAATTAGTTTCTGTGTATCATATTCCACAAGTAGTAGCTTTTATTAAGCATTACATAATTTTTATTTGAAAATCCTCAATTTTTATCAATGATTTTTAATATAATATTATGTTTTCAATGTCCTAAAAAAAAAAAAAAAACATTTGTTTAACATGCAGCGAACGTTAAATTTTCAACTGAATTTGTGTATACAATTTTTTTTTATTTATTAGATAATTTATATATCCGACGTGGACAGTTCGTTACATATTTTATAATATTGTAATATATAAATGTTCACGTGCATCGAGAGTGTATTTTATGGTGTGTTTAATCGATTGTTATTTATAAACGGCTGTATATTAATAGTCGATTTAATTAAAAAACCGACAATAACACAACACTGTCGAGACGCAGAAAAAAAATATACATCGTTATTTGCGCCGAACATATTTTTCTGGTTATACATATCAAATATTCATTTATGTGCGTCCAAAACGTTTCCGTCGTGTGACAACACCTTTCATAAAGTATTATAATATATTACACACGATCCTCGTTATGCGTAAATAACGTTTTATATTATAATTACGTCGTCGTGTATTACGTCGTTGTTATACGAAGAAAGCGACAACAACACCCGACAAAACACGTATGTTTATATATTTCGAGTATGTCAAAAATCTAACATAAACATTGTGCGATATGCGAGTTTTACTATTATTATATTATGATAAAAAAAATATATTATTCGTCATCGAATTTATAGTTCGATTTTACGAAAACGGGTTTGATTCTGACACACTGAAACTACCGATATAATAAAAACTATTTTAAAATACTATAGACATTAGCGGATAACAGCACCTATTTTTTTTTTTAATATGTTTTATAAAAAATCGTACTACAAAAAATTATTTAGTTAAAATAATAATTTTTAATGTTTTTTTAACTTGAAATGTTAATTAGATAATGTGACAGCCAGGGGAGTGCCGAGTGGGAAGTTAGATCTAAAAATCAACTAAACTATTATTTTTATACTTATAGAAACTATAAGATTATTAATTTTTTTTTTACAAAATTATTAGTAATTTGACCAAATAATTATTAAACAAAATAATTTAGTAAATATTTTATTTCGTGCACATTTTTATTGTATCTACAATTAATATTATACAAAAACGTGGGGTGCTGTTTCGTATACTTTTATTGGTATTATTTCATATTATTATAATTTTAAATTATTATTTAACATATTTTGGAAAATATGATCGATAGTGATAATATTATTTTTATATTGCCATACAAATGTATATTTTTGTTATCATAGATTATATAAGTATATTACTTATTAAGAAATTAGAAAATATCAGATAATTGTGTATTCTTTTTTTAAACAAGACTACTTAAAACTGTAATACACATTTACTATTTCAAACTACACAATATGTGTCAGGGTTCACTAAAAAAATAGGGGCTGGCAGATAGTAGGTATAGACGGTATAGTATATTATATTGGGTAATCGTGCATTATACGAGTTTTACCCGTATATTTTGTATTAATGTTGTCTCTGTATAGTTAGGGGAATATGAAAAAAAAGATGTGATGTTGAACTTAAAGTAAAAACTATTCTTCACAAATTGTATAAACTTTATCAATTTCTAAAATATTGTTCGACATAGAAATAACAATATTTTGAAAAAAATAAAAACTCAATGGTCCATAATTTTTTTTACCAGACGAATATCTTACAAAACAGATATGACATTATTTCTAAATATTATAGGGTTATCTTTAAATTTAGTAATAGCTCTTTATACTCTAAGTTCAACCTTCTAAGTTCAATCGTCACAATTTGAGTTCTGAATTTCTGGATGGTTTTAGCGTATATATATATATATATATAAATCATGGTTTTCGTGTAATTTTAATTATTTAATTTTAAATTGAATTTCCACAATATTATATTATATATACAATTTTAATGTAAATATACCTACTTATTTGAATATTTTTCTTTTCGTTTCCAGCAAATTATTGTTCAAAAAGAAAAATACTACATATATTTTAATCCACATATTACTAAAATGTTTATAGGCAAAACCTATTTTGGAAAAATTGTAAATATTTGTGACCCACTCCATATCATATAGACTTTTTTAGGTGTATTTTATTGAGTTAAAAAGATTATTTGATAAGCAATATTAGAGTATTATATAAAAACTGTACTGCACAATATTAACATTAATAGTGAAATATAAAACACATTTAGTTTTTTTTTCATTTCTTAAAAAATGACTTTTAAAATTGTTAACAACCCATCATCAAAATTATTATCGTGACCACTTTTTGGGTTAGATTTTTTTTTCATTTCTTTATGAAATATAATATACATAGAATAATAGTTTAGCTGTAAACTAATAATTGTAATGACGTAAAAATTATTTCAAAAATAATATTATTATTCCCACTACATGACGTTATAATCATAAAACTATTAAAAGTTATAAATCGATGATGAAAAATCTAATAAAAATGTCGTTTTAAATTTATAATTATAATTGCGCTGCTATAATACTTTTTTTGAATTATCCTTGGCGGCCCCTTTAGTATGTATATAAATGTACCTATGTAATGGTATAAACAAAAACGTACAATTATCAGTTTTAATATATAATTTGTAATTTAAATTATAACGTTATAGTATAATATACGATAATCTATCGAAACAGTGATAAATTCTATTTACGTAATTATAATTTATAATATAAGTACGCGGTCGTTTTATTTGTATGTTATAAGCACAATAATTTTTTAGCCTTAATTATCAATTTTTTTTAAGATGTTATTGTAATAAATATTATGATGATTCAGTCGTATGGATGAATATTCAATGATATAATAAAATAATACAATAATTAATATATATATATATATATATATATATTATATCATTGCACATAAGTATAAAGTATGCGTCAGAGATGACTTTTGCGATTGCTTTTATGAAACATGTTCTTATCAGTTGATTGTAATTTACGTTATCACTGATTAGTTATATTATAACGATATTTCGTTTATCGCTAAACCGTAATGTATTGTATGGATACGATTCGAAAAGTCCTGCAGCCTACCCTTCGCTCCTGCAGAGTAGTATATTGGACCAAAACGAGTGCAACCGGTCCGCAGGATCGGTCACGGTCAAGCGACAGTGAAAAAGGGATTTTTTCAAAGTCAGAGCGTAATAATATTATAAAAATGCGACGTGCCGTATTATAATAATAATATAGTGAGTTATCGGCAAAAGCAGTGGTGGTTATCCCGGCCCGGAATACCGGTTGTCGCTGTCTGGACCCTGGGAAATGCTGAAAGATGCGCGTTTAAAGGGGGATAGACGTAAAAATATAATATATTATACATGCCTATATAATCTATAATATATACTGACGGTGCGACCCGTTGTCGTAATTTGAATAAAATCCAATCGATACAAATAATAATAAATATATATATATATATATTGTAATATGCGAAAAATAACCATCGCGGGACGAAAAATTATACGACAAAGAGCACGTTATGTAGAATGAGAGTGAAAGAGAGGAGAAAACGGTCAGTCAGTGTCTTATACGTACCTATTATTATGCAACGGGGAATATTGTACATCTATATGTATATATTATATAGGTAGGTGTAACATGGTATCGGCGTATTATACCGCGGTCGTGGTGGCAGGACGTAGAGAGTCCGTTGTCTATTGTGCATGATTTATTTACATTCTGACGGCGGCCACCCATTGTCCCACGGTCAGTGTGTGTGTATAGTACATATAGGTACAGAGAGGTACATGTGACCTATACACACACACACACACACAGAGTGTTATCCGAAGAAATTTTGCATAAGGGGAGCTCGTTTTTAAAAACTAAAAATGTGTTTTAATGGGTATATGTGCACTTCGTACGAATATAATAAATATATTCGTCCCCAAAAATCCGTCAACGGCGGCTAGTATATATACCGGAGTATACCGAGTATACCGCATGTATATAATATTCTACAGACGTTCGTTCCGGTTTACCGAAAACGGACGTGACAATGCTCCGACCCCCGTGTGACGTGGCGGGGCGGTGGTGGGGAGGGGAAACCGATCGCGGATTATTATAATAATAATGAATAATTCCGGTTTTTGGAAAGAAACCGCCGTCGTCACCCCGTATATAACATTTAAATAATATAATATAATAATATTGGACGTTTGCATTTTATGGGCATTTGCAATAAATATAAATAATATATACCTATAATATACGTATATACGTGGGAATTCGCGAGTTTCGGCCACGGTCCTTCGTTTTAAATTATATAATATATATATATAGGTACCTATAATATAATATTATAATAAGAAGTTGTTAAGCATATTTCTGAATACGTTTCATACACTTAGGTAAACATGTAATTCATAAGTGTATTATTATTAAAACAAACTTTTTAAAAAGTATCCAACTACTTTGGTTAGAAATATTTTATTTTACCTTTACAAAACGATTAGATGTTCTGAAATTTCGATTTAAGATTTTTGGGCATTTCTCCATTTCTCCAGCCCCCCCCCTCCCACCATTTTGAAAAGGTCATATTATTAAAACTAGACATTTACAAACGAAAATTTTGCTTTAAACAACCCTTTACAAACAGTTTACAAACGTTTGGATGTAGTGAATTTAAAAAATATTGATTTCGTGGGACATGGCAGATGAACGTATTTCTGAATACGTTTCATACACTTCGGTAAAAATTTAATTCATAAGTATATTATTTTAAAATAAACTTTTTAAAAATTATACCCAAGTACTTTTATTAGAAATACTTTATTGGCGGGAACTATCTATATATATATATTTGATTTTTTTTTTCATTAAGTGGGTACCAATATATATCGTGTTTGTGCATATACTTATTAGAAACCAGAACCAGGTTAAAATTATTTCAAAATGAATGAATCATAATATACACAGAAAAGTCTTTATTAACCGCCAAAAAATTTCAAACATTTTCATTTTAATATTTGGAACTGCATATAATTATATATAAATTATATTATTAATAATAATTTTATCAAGGCGATATTTTCTTTACGAAACTCCTAAAATAATTTTCTTTGTATCTAGGAACATATAAGTCTATACCGAATGAACCTACGTGATAATTTATTTATTATTTTCAATTTATTATTAAATTTTATAGAAAACCATTCTATACATATATGAACATAATGCTAAAGAATTTATTGTTTGTATATTTAGTATACAGACATACAATGATATCGGAACATAATAATTACATATTTATAATTAATTAGAATAAATAAAAAAATGTTTATAATGATTGTATAACTCCCGGCAAAATTCACTGCATACTTTTTTACTTATGTCCAAAATAATTGTCACGCTTTAAAATTTAAAAAATAATGTAAGCACTATGATTTTAAATAATAAATAATTTATAAATAGTTAATAATTAATACGTACGTTTCTCTATATTATTATTATATATAAATATAAATAGCATTATTATAATATATAATAAATGTATTTTATTAATATTACAATCGTATTTTATTTTAGGTGTTGAAACAAAATCGTACTATTGCTATACACATATTTTTATGGTTAGAACGTTTTTCATATTTTTGTTTGGAACAAAACATAATATAATTTAGCGTACTTAGGATTTCATTGCTGGTAAGATTTTTATCGAATTCCGCTATTTCCTTCCAAGCATCCAATAAATAATCGGTATTTCTCTTAAATAATATTATTTTTCTATATTATAACGTAAAGAGGTTTTACTCCGTGTGCGCCACGGGCAAATAACACTATTATTGTTGTATAGTTTTAATTCAACCGTCACGGTATCGGTTGAATTTTTAATTCAATTAATTTTTTATAAGTTTTTTTGTTATTATTTTTTTCTGAAAACCGCCGTCTATAAAATATGTATAAATAGTATGTATAACTATAAATACTTATAGTAATCGCCGATGAATTTTAATTATTACAAAATATGTACAACAGCGATATAAATTATTGTGTACTTAATGAGCTCATTAATGTAACTATAATGAATTGACAACGTGTGTAATTTACCTACATGTTTTCAGCATAATTTATTAATAAAAATAATAATAATAATCATATTGTCAACGTATAAATATATAATTTATAATATTATGGAAACGAATATAGGAAGTCATCACTTTTAACCGCGACCGCACAAAACAGATTCATATCTCCTCACTCGGTTATAGTGGTTAATGGTTACTGACGCCAAACACATAGTAGGTAATATAACAATAAATAATTGTATACCAAAAAATATGTAACACGCGGCAGGTGCTTTTTTGGATTAACGTTTATTTTTCCGAGTTTAATTTACAATCGTAATATTATTCGCGTTTTATGTGTAAACGTGAGAATTAATCGAATCACCTGCATCGGATTAACCGATGTGAAATTTAACAACCGTTGTTACTTTTTTGTTTAATCTTATAACGTATAGGTAATAAAATCTGCTAGTCAATTATTTAAAATGGTTTTGTACTTTTGTGTATCTATTTCGCACAAAAGCGTACATTTAAATTATATTGTTATTTATATAGAAACGTAAAACAAATTATTAGAACTAACTATATAAATATTAATCATAAAAGATAACTGCAGTTAATAGGTTAGTCACTTTAATTTATAATAATAATACAATTTATTACAAATTGTATAAACGACATTCGATATAGCACAATTTGTTGATATTAAAGAAAAAAAGAAAAATTATTTTAGGGTATAGCTTTTAGTCCCTTATTCCAACCTTGACGAATGATATTTCAATAAATTCATATTTATATTGCAATTTTATCGACAAACATAAAATGTTAAAACTTAATTGATTTGCCTGTTGGATCAATTAAAATAATATATAAATAAATATATTTTCAATTATTTGAATTAAATGAAAATAATTTTTACGTCTAAGATTTTTTAGGTATACTCGTATATATTGTAGGCCAAATCCATGATGGGATATTTAAAAAAAAAAAAAATGATCCAAAAATAATATTTGTGGAGGCATTTCTACGCGTAACTTCTTTCTATTTCTAAACTATGTAAACCTTAATTATTATTGGAGGTCTGATATAGTGGTTAGATTAGGTTAATACATTATATTACCAAGCGTGGTATATGGTATACGTGGTATGAGCTGGCGTATATATTATATCATAATAATATAATATGCACAACTATTTTTATAATATCTGGATGAGTACGTAATATATACTTAATACTTAGTATTTTAAAAAAAATTATACCCATGCGATGTGTACGAAAGACGAACAACCCTATTACACGATGCGCGCGGTGTCAAAGTCGGGTCGCCGACGTATCAATTAGCGAATTAAATTTACCGCGACCCGGGTTTCGGTTAGGCCGGTGTGAGGGAGTGGTTAGAGGCGTCGTTGAGGAAAGGGGAAGACGTATACCGCTTGTTAATTAATATTACCTCGGTATGTACATATACTACACAGAGATTTCTGGCGTACATAAGCGTGTGTACGTTACATAAAAGCCAAGGGTTTGTCATTAGTATACGGTTAAGGATGACGATGATGACTACGACAACGACGACGAAGGGACATCGAGGGTCTAAAATAGCGAGGGATCACCATTATATTCACGTATACACACGAATTTATTGTATACAGGGTGTATGTTTGCTTGCATCTCAGTAATTTTTTTTATCTATAATATTATTATTTTATTTTTTAATCACTTGTTTATAATAATATATTATATGATTTATAATATTTTTCAATTTCAATTTTAAATATTATTTAATTAAACTTAATTAGAAAATAAACAGGTTAATGTAAACATTTCGTACGTTCGATTTTCATGGGGTTTCGTAAAAGCTCTTGTAACTACAAATATAGGTATTATAGAATTAACGATTTTAGAAGAAAAACGACAACTATTTAATTAAAATAAGCAATTATTTTAAAAGTAAATCGAGAAAATAATTTTAATAAAACATAATAATGCAATATTATAGTTTAATGTGTCGATATTATTTTTTAATAATCTAATCACGAAAATATAGATTAAGTTAAAAAACTACTGTTGACCCGGTACACTCTGTATAATATATTTTATGTTATACAATATTTTATAATAATTTCCACTGAAACTCAATCCCGTTCAAAGCGAACGTCGTCGTCGTCGTGGTCGGTCGCGCGCCTTTAATTAAGAAAAGTTTTTCGTAGTCCGCCGCCTGTAGGGAACAGAATGCATATAATATGTAGCTACTATTTATATTATTATTATTTTAAATCCGATTATTATTATCATACGATATTACGTTATATTAATAAATAATAATTATTAATTTTTTGGTTATATTTATCACGTGATGTAATCCGTTCGGTAAATCCGTATTCTGTGTGTACAGAGTGATCGGAAATTCGCGTATTACGAAAACATTGGAAATACGAGTTAAATTATCATAATTATAATTAGGGATGTTAATTTGTAGCATAATGCATTATTGAATCTTATATCTGAACACAAAAATTAAAATTGTAACAACGAATTTAATTTTTGAATTTTTATTTTGTATTTTTTTTTTTTTACATATTTCATATCATTATTTAGCATTTTTATTGCGTTTTATTGTTGTTATCAAACAATGTTAATAAATACCATTTATACAAGCTACAATAAACAGGTGTCAATGATTCAATTTATTCGTGTTTAAGAAATTTTTATTTTATTAATTTATAATTATATATATATATAGCCATACTACTTAAATAACATGAATATATTTTTGTAAAAATTATAATAATATTAACAATGGAAATTAAAACATGAAGTTTCTTTTGAAATAGATCTGACAGTTATTATATTTTAGAAATTACATTTTTTTAATGTCTCTTCTTCTTTTTCTTTGCCTTAATGCTTCTTATACTTATTTATATATATATATAAGAAAAAAAAATATTACATCGTAATTTTTGGTGTATTTTCTAAGGGTTTGTAATTCAGAACCCTAATTATAATATTATAATATATAATCCTCTATTTTATTATCTGTGATCACCCTGTACACCGGCAGTACGCGTGTATTATTGATATTATTATTAGATAATTTTCTTTTAATTCCAGCGGGATTAATTTATTATTATATAATATTATATGTGTGTATGTCATTATGTACAGTGGAACTGTGTGTGGATGAAGCCAAACCGGAACTATAAAATCTCCCCATTATTATAATTCCAAGGATTCTTCATAAAAGACAAACGTCACCGTCGCTCAAATACGGTTTATGCAAATTAAACGCGTGTGTTAGGTATATTTCGCTTATGACATAATAATATTACATATTGTACACCATTTTGATACTCTTCTTATAATCATCTCGATTTCGTGTATCCGACGTATTATTTTATAATAACATTGTGTTACAATAATAGCGAATTTACGATTGCATTACTGGGTTGATATAAATTTTTTATTATTTTTCATATAAATAAACTACAAATTTCCATACCATTCTGGGTATAATAATTTTAGGCCATTTAATTGATAAACAGTTTGATTACTTTCTTATGTTTTGTGAATTTTCACTGGAATACCTATACGATATTTCATTTCTTTTCTTTTCAAAGAGTAAAAAAAAAAAAATGTTTTATAAAAAGTCACGCGTGATTAATAGTTTTTAACATTTTTATTGATGTCCAACTATATATAGACCTTATTAGGTGATTTAATTTAAAAAATATCCCACGTATATTATTTTTTGTTATTACGAAAGAACGTATTTAAATTGATTTTGTTTTCGCCTATATAATAACTTCTGACGAGAACATTTGAATACTCGATTCATACCACTTTAGTGGTCTAAATCACAAATTATGTTAACCTAAAGTAATTGAGACTTTATTTTGTATCAATTATTTTGTGACTATAATATTATAGTTTTTCGTTATTCATAAGCGTGTAAAATAACTTTTATTATTTACGAATATTATAGTACTTATATTTGGTATTCGATTGTGTGTAGACAGCGTAACGTAAAATTATTGGTACCTATCTCTTATTTAATATTGGGGTAAAATTGGAATTTTGTTTTAACTCTTTTGCGGTGTTTACGATCATTCCGTCAACGCTCATTTAAACAATTATAATGCGTATAATCTAATACCCGCGGTCAAGACACAATATTGTTCGATAGTATAGACAGTATCGTGTTCCAAATGCGTAGAAATTACATAAATTTTGGCGTTATCTTCATTGTTTATGTGTAATGCAATATGAAATTCCGATAACTCTGTAAATAATGTAAAAAAATTCACGTCACCGCCATAATATGTGCACGACGGTCGACAAACTATGCACCGCAATCGCTACGGGCGATCCGTTCGCGGAGCAGAATGACCACGTCGGCTCCGGACTTTCAACCCCGTTAAGCATATTGTAATATACCATAACGTAATATGTATTGCATATTATACAGGACGATCAGAAAATTTCATTTTAGAAAACCTGATGGGAATATTACGTATACATTTATTGTTTTCGAGGCACGAATTTATGCGATCACTCTGTATACAATACGTATATATATATATATCATGTGACTCGAGTAAAATACACACGTCGTATATAAATATAGCCGCGATGGGGTGGGATGAGCCATACACGTTTAGTGATCTATACATATACGGACACACGGGAGAGATATGATAAATAGTTTTCGTATATATATATAAATAAAGGGACTATATATATATATAAGTTATACTTGGGGTTATTTTCATAAATCCGCCGCGGTCACCCGGCGGCACCGCGTCTTGCATAACTTATGCGCACGTCGTACGCACTCACGTCGAGGGGTCAAGAGGATTCGCGAGCGGGACCTCTCGCGCGCGGGTCCTACGACCAAGACGGTTTCTTTTGTTCCCCGCGCGTTCGTATATATGCTGCATGTGTTATATCTATAAGCACGGGTCCTGATCCTGTACGTCCTGCAGGATCAGGACTTTATTTCAGGACATCGTGATATATATATATATAAATATATATACAAACCATGTGCGCAGTTTAAATGTACCTAAATGGGTTATATTTTGATAACTTATTAAGCTAACTTACATACCAAACAATATAATAAACGAGAGAGATTTTTTACCGATATAATATTATTATATTATAGCTAGTATATAACATTGTTATAGTTTTAACCGTCGTTATATAGAATAATATTCGACACTGTGATATATTATAATACGGTACACAGACGGTTCGAGCAAGCGTTTAACGTTTTTTTTCCAATTAAATATTTCGCGGTCTTTTTGGTATTTTATGTTTTATTAAGAATCTAAAATTGAGAAAAATATATAACGTAATAATAATTAGTGTTTGAAATATGAAATATTTATTATTTACTATTTATTATTAATTTGGCAATATTTTATTATTCATTAAATGTTACACATGTGACATAATATGTAAAAAAAAAACCAAAAGCAAATTAAATATGATTATTATTTATTTCTCATTAAATAATTTAAATAATAAAACAGTATTAGATAAACATGTTTCTCTTTATACATAATTAATTTAATTCAAAAAGTTATAAACAATACAAATTAAATCGTTTTATGAATTTGATACTTCATGAAATGTTTAAATTTAATCACTTTACATAATTAATAATTGTATAGGGGTTTTCTTTTACTCAATACATTACATTGATATGAATCTCGATATCTCGAAATATATATGTATTTGTATTTGAACCCATTGGCACTTTTATAATTATCGGATAATTTTCGGTATTAACGCTCTTTTTAATGTTATGCATTATTATATAATATATTTTAGTATGTGGTCTTCAAAATATGTCTTCTACTTAACAGTCAACAGTTAAATATTAAAATTAACTCAGCGCTAGAGCACATTTTATGTTCTATACAAACTTGATAATAGGTAAATATACCGTAATGTTCATAATATACAAACTGTAGTACCAATGCGGATTTCCTCTTAACGAAAAACGAGGGGAAAAAAAAAACTACCTAAATTCTATAACATAATAACATTAAATCTCGTGACAAGTGTCTACAAACGAAAACGGTGTGCTTCCGGTCCCAACACGCACGCTACCGCAGTAAAACACTCGAAATCCCATGTACTCCGAAACGTATAATTTTATACCATCCCCCGAAAAAGGTTTCCTGCAACCCTTCGGCATGCTAAATACTCGAAACACTCGGACAGTTATGATTTACATCCTTTTTGGCTTTTCCCACCCCGTTATCTTCACACCAAACCGTTCCCTTAGGAAGGGTATGTTTTCGTTACGCAAAAGTAAAATTGATAAATACACATACCCCAAACGCGGAACATTATACCTACATCTGTGCAAATAATAATAATAATAATAATATACCTACATCGCGCGAGCTATAACGAATTACCGAACTAGAATAATATTATTATTTTCGATAATATGTTATGTAATATTATACGGTTAAGTGCTCAAATTTAACATAGCCTAACCTGAACCGGTTAATAATTTTGATTTTTATTATATTGAAATAAATGTTCTGCATTGGTAATTCAAAACTCAGTTTAAAAGTAAAATAAAGTATATTATAGGTACACGTTTAAACAATTATATAGACGAATTTTTATTTTTAGACTATACTCTATAGTCATTTTTTATCTTATTATTACAAATTATATTTTAAAAACAAATAAATACAAAACTAATTACTCACAGAGAAGGAAGTTGCCCCTATCTATCCTCCTTGGTTACGCCCTTGATCGGTGATCTACTGATCTAATAAGTAGGTAACAAAATTAATATTTTAATACAGTATTGGTCAATGGATAACTCGTCAAACAAAGAAAATCTTTTAAAAATGTATGATTTAATTTGTGAAGAAAATTTGTGTTGAAATAAAAAAGTATATAATTAAAATGTATTTATTTTTCACAATTTTACATAACTAATTATTTTATAAATAATAAAGAATTTCTTCAAAAAAGTATCTCTAAAATAATATTACTTAATTTAAAAATAAACTGTTAACTTATTACATATTTTTTAGCGATTCTAAGTAACTATATTTTAGTTATTATAGAGACTGAAGCATACTTAGATATCAACTTTAATTTCAACTATGCACATGGGTTAAAATTTTTTAATTTTTTATAATATATTTTTAGATAAATAAAGCAATTCTGCTTTCATTGGTATAATATATTTAATAAATATCAATGTCTCATGTTACAGTTACTAATGAAATTGTGTTAGTTCAATTGTGTAATGAATTAATAATACGCTATACCAATTATAATATATAGCTATAATATAATTATGGTTCAGTAATTCAGTTTAAATAGGTGTCCTTTCACAGTATATGAAAAATATTTTTTTATAAAAAAATCTACGTGTATATACGTATAGTTATATTATTCGGTCATTATCGTTTTGCGTGGGAGTAATTTAAACATTTTGTTTTTTATTGTATATAATTTATAGTATTATAGAGTTCAATAAAGTATCAATTCACTCTAATTTTATATTATAACTTATTAATTGCATAACTATAAAAGTATAAAGTTTTCACATACATGAAACATATAACTATTATACTATTATAAACGTGGGTTCGAAACTCCTAATCGGTTATTATTAAAAATATTGTATAGATGTTATAGTAATTTAATGAAAATCGTTGTTTTGACTTTTCGAGTGTAGTAAAGTTTTTAATATTCAATTATATTTTAGTAGACAGCGATTATTGCGTCCTTTTATATAGTTATATTATGATTGAGTTAACCGGGAAAAATATTGTTTTTTATTCGTCCGATATTATACCTATATATTTTTTTTTTTACACTATCTGCGCACTAAAAATAATAATACGACGGCAGGGGAAAAATTCGCCCTCCTGTTTGACGCGGCGGACTAACCTGCAATTACTTGATAATACCCTCTGATAAACACGGAATTAACCATCATCAGTAAATATGCGGTGGTTTGACGAAATCTCCTCGAACGAACGATGAAAAAAAAAAATTATTTTGTAAGCTTATCGACCGTTCGAGACAGCGTGACGTGAGGGGGCTTATTCGAATTATTTTTGTTTTCATCGCGAAAATCCTCTCTGTGTCGTTATTATTTTTTAAAATCTCTTTTTTCATTTTGCTTTTTCAATTCTATTTTTTTCTTACAAATTTTTAAAAAGTAAAGTAAATTTAATATTACATACGCACACACACAATGCGTAATAATAAATATAAATACAGTGTGTTTCCTTTTGTTTATGAGCACTTTTCTGTTCAGTTATAAATACATTATGTGAAAAATACTAAAATACTTACACTTATTTGGATGCTTTTAAATATTTAACCCATTCAGTATGTGCATGTGATTAAATTTTTAATCAATGCCAGAAAAAACTTACAAAACGGATATAACATTATTTACGAAATATGCTTTTTACGTTAAATTTGGTAATTGATAATTACGAGTATATTCTAAGTTCAACTTAAATGTCATAATTTGAGGTCTGCGCTGCTGTGATTTTGTATATTCCTCTTTAGACAGACAGCATTATTTAAAAATATGCTGGCATAACGTTCTTTTAAAATGAAACGCACTGTAAATTAAAATACACGCGTTGTATTCAGTTTGTACAGTCGGATCAGATAATAATAAACGGTATTAGCATTTTTCTAGGTCCTATTTGGTATGCAAATCGTCGCGAGATATAACAATACATATATATATATAATGTTGTTCCCCTTCGAGGAATACAATATACGTGTCGTGGCACACATTTTTACGATAAAAATCTCGACGTCAATATGGTACCTATACACTGTCGGTTGTTATTGGTTTTGTACTTAATATATATTGTGTGTTTATTCGGTTAAAAAGCATCCCATGACGTGGATATTAAATAATATAGTTTTGAAATAATATTAATAATAACAATAATAATGTAAATGCATGATCACACATTATTATTGTAACGGATTTAAATAAAGTTATGTCGTCGTCACTATATATTATGTTAACTATATTTCAGACGAAATCTACATTGTGGGCAACTTTGGTGTCCAACAATTTTTGATGATTGTTTTCAATAAATTGTCAATATTCTTGGATAACTTGTATGTTCAGATCAAAGAATCATTATTGTCACATAATTTTAATTCGTGTTACTTAGTTAAACATAATCTTTAAAAAGTAGGTTTCTTTGATGATTTAAATAATTTTTTTTTTGAGTTGATATTTGTTTATGTGTACACTAAAATATTTTTAGGTACAGATAACTGATAAGTGGTAACACAAATCATTAAATCAATGATTAAAATAATAATAGTTGATAACATCCTTATATGTTGTCAACAAAATTATGAAAAAGAAATGAAAACATTGCATCTTTTGATTTTTATTGTTGCCAATGTGAAAATTCAATTTTATTGCCATTTTATGGAAAATACAATAATCACGAATTTTTAAAGAAATATTCTCTAAAATCTATTGCTATTACGTGTTTTTCACAATGTGTTAATAAAAAAATATACAGCCATTTATACGTAATAATAGACTGGTAGATCGATTAAAAAGCAGATTAATCATATGTATATTAACTTAAACATTTTTTTACTCGTTATTTAACGAATAAAAGGTATGCGTAAAAGTATGTCATATTTATAAGTAAAATGAGCTATAAATATAATATGCGAAAATTTATTTTCTATTTTTGCTGTTATATGAAATAAATGAATATATCACTTAGCTATAGATGTGTTTTTATTTTTTATATAATTAAGAAAAAAATTGAATCTCTTTTAAATTTTTATATCAAATGCAGGTAAGGTTAAAATATGGTTTTTAGATAAGTAAAAAATGATAAATCTATAGGTATTAAAAAATAATAAAATATTAATTATGGGAGCTAATTACATGTATATGGTGAGTGCAAAGTGTCTTTATAGCACCCTCAGGATTTGCGCATATGCAAAAAAGTTATATTTTGTAAATCCATCATAATAACAATAAGTACGATTTTCGTGGATTGATTTGCACACAGAATTCGTATTACATATTCGACATCTCCTTCGGGGCCTTCAGATCTTAAGCTCACATTTTGTTATTGGTGTTAATATTTTTTTCTTAAAACACGGTTTCCCTTTCACTACTCACGCATCGAGTAATCGTGTTGTATCTTTTCTGAACTGCGAACAAGAAGACACGACGACGTTCTAAGGCGTCAATTAAGTTATCGTTAAAAACTCATTAGCGTCTCTCTCGCAAACGCCTCAAAGCAATAATAGTAATTGTGAATGAGCGGTTTGGTAGTATCGGTGGTGGTGGAGAGGATGAGCGAGAAAGAATGATAATAATAAAATGAAATCGTAATCAAACACACAGACCAGTATCTTCTTCGAACGAAAAAACTGGAATCGTGAAAACGAAATTCCGATTCACATATTATATTTTATGTGATAAAAACCTTTCGGAAGAGAACTATTATAATGTAGTAGGTATTTGTTACATTTATATAGATATAATATTTTCTATGAATCGTTGACCTTGGGGTGAAATGTCTGATGGTGTCCTGCGAGCGTATATACAGGGTCATTAGAAATTCGCGTTACCATCACAAGTAAAAAAAATTATGGAAAATAAAATTCTAAAGATGCGCAATAATATGAATTAAATGCGGTTTGCCCTGAAAACCTAAATTACATTGACATGTTAGCAATTAAAGGGTATATAACTGTATAAGCTATATTGTATATTCGTAAAAAAAAAAAAAAAAATGAGACGTATAGGTACTGTAATTTCAAGCGCTGAGGATTACATACATTTCTCAATCCCGATTACATTCTGATACGTAAAACATAAAATTATAATAAATATAATGTTTACTTTATCATCTAACGTAAATCATACATATATTACTAAATTATGATTTCGGCTATAATTAACATTCATTTCAGTGATGTTGTACATAATATTCACTTATAGAAATATGTAAACAATTCGCTCAAATTAGAAAAAATAAAATGGCGACAATTTGATCTTATTAGAATGTTTTTAAATTGTCTGAAGAGGTGTAATTTCAACGTTCATTATTATTTTTATTGAATTTTGTCCTTGAAGTATAATACCATAATATTCTCTTTATTTTTATGATATCTTATTCAATACATACATTTTTCTTTTAATTCAATTTAGCTTAGGTATATTTTTTAAGCAAAAAAACGAAAAAATTTTTTAATATCGATATATTTGTTAAAAAGTCGAAATAACAATATAAAAGCCGTTCTCTGACAATATAACCTTCTGTATCTACATCAAAATATTAATATAAATAATATAGGTACCTATACATATATATTTTTTATGAACACTGCTATCATTAGTTTAAAGAGTATAAAATTAAATTTGTTTTTCTCTTTCGCGCATCTATATTCTTCGCGTAGAAAATTATACGAGACGCGCAAACAAATACAAGAAAACTACACGACTATAAATTCAACTGGCCGGTGAAGGTGTGGTAAAGATATTTCTATATAAATGCCACTCGAGAAAAATAATTGGGAAATCGTGCGTTCTGTGGTGCAAGTATATTTTATGTACGAGAATATATTATTTTTATATTATGTTTAACAAAAAAAAAAAAATAATAATAATAATAATATAAAAAACGCGCGTGAATCACCGTGAAGCATCTGAATAATATAATATATACAGTGTAGATTTTTCCGTAATCGTAATCGCGTTAACAGGAATATAATAATATAAATAATATATAAGTACCCCGAATTTCTGTTGAGAACGGTTGAGACGGATTCTGGAGACTACCTATTTATAATATCACGTATACTCTAATGTATATAGATATAGTAGTATAGTGCTTTAGCTCATCGTTATTTCAAAAAGAGTTACGTCATTATCATCACGGGCAATTGATTCGTTTTTCGTGATCTCAAAGATACACTGAATAATGTTATATTATATTATTATATAGTACATGTACAGAATGATCGAATTATCGTATTAAAAAGTTAATGGAAATAGCATTATTGAAAACGCAAATTGCACGTTATTCCCATCATTTTTGTTACTGAAAATTTTAATCACCCTGTATAATACGCTCGGAAACTTTAATCGTACATCTTATAGAATAATATACTTCGGGATTTTATAGTGTTAAATAAACCGTCAAATCGACGCGTTTTATATGTAGCTAGATAAATATATTATTTTATATATAATAGTAATTCAAAAAAATATAATAGCAAATATGGATTGAATTATTATTTGTAACCTACAAAAGTATTTCATATTTTCTATTATATTTAATAATATCTTCTTTATTATATTGTAACACATGTTTAATGATCCCTATAGGTATTTGTCTATAAAAAAAAAGAAAAAAAAAATGGTGTAAGTTTTTATATACAAGGCCAGAAATTTGATATTTCTTTTAAAAAAATTATTTTACAGAATAATAATTGCACATTATGTGAAGTTATTACAATTTTTTAGCAGATTAAATTAAAAATGTAAAAAATAAATAATGTTTTGAATATTGATTAATTATTATTAATAATACATTGAAACAATTATAAAATAAAACAAAAAGAGCTAAATATCAAATAATATTAATTAAACTCCATAACTTTTTTACGTATCTATTGTTTAAAATCGCGTATAATATGTGAACTGTTTATTATATTCAATTAACTAACCATATTTAATATATACATTAATGTATTACACTACAAAACTAATTCGTTGTCATTTCCTAACTTAACCAAACCTAACCTAACGTTCACAGGGAAAATAAACTTGAGAACCCCAGTGTGGACGTACTGAATGCCACTAAATGTTTATATTCGTATATATAAAATATGAGATGATGATTAAAATAATAATGATAATAACATAACGATGGGAATATATTATTTATTTTCCGTCGCTTGTTTTTACAGTGAACAGCTGAACGATATTAACGCACGTTTCGTATACATTTATAAATGATAATTTTATTAGATAATATAATAATATAATATAAAGCAACGTAGAAGAATTCGTCCGCGCACATTAAACCGTCTGTATCTCCATTCTCCACAGATGTGCACCGTTTGACCTGATCATCGTTTAAGGGAGAAGGACGTCATCTGCTCCCGTGTCGTATAATTATATTATATAACATAATAATAATAATAATAATAATAATAATAATTGAGTATTTTATATTGTTATATTTTTCGTTTTTATTTTCTATAATATAATGTTTTATACCAATATTCATTATTCGTATTTATTTTATTGAATTCATTTTAAATTTTAAAGTAATGTTAATATCGTCGAGCTATATTTTAAAATTAAAGTATTAGGCGAGAATTGTTATTTTGATGTCGACTCAAGTGTAAAGTAGAATATCCGATAATTGGCAAGTACTGGACAATAATTATTGAGTTACCTACTTCGAATTTCTAGAGTATTTTAAACCGCACGAGTTTAGCGTACATTGAAATTGCAGGGTTCAATTATTAAATATTATCAGATACAAATAATATATTTATTTATTATTTAGTTGGTAATAAATTCGAGATATTTATAGTTTTTACATTTATTTTTCAATAATACAGTCGAGTAAATTTGAGTATTTATGTTTATGATGGATGCGAAAACTCTTAGTTGAGTCGACTAAGGCTTTACATTTTTTACAAAAGTTGAGTACTTGACCAACACTATAAATTTATAATATTTTGCAATAAATATTGTAATATAATACCTAGTATCTAATTGTTATAATTAATATTAATTCTCGTATTTACGAAAATAATTATAAAGTATAAATCTATATTCCGGATGAATATATTGTATATTATGAAGAAATTATCTGAAAACTTGTCTTTAACAAAAATGTAAGCCTATACTTACAGTCTACAGATAACCCAAACAAAATTACATATTTATACAAACTTAAAGTACGATATACTATATATTATGTACTATATGATTTTTAAACATCATAAAATATATATTATATATAATAATAATTATATTATATATAATATTAGATTAATGATTTACATTTTCAACCATAAAACTAAGAGAAACAAATTTAATTATTTAGAGTGACTATACCTTTTACATTTTATATATGTTTAAAACGGGATTATGTTATTTTTGTTTTTGTTTACTATAATGTGTACAGTACGAAAAAGTATATATTATTTTAGTCTTTTAATTAGGCCTTCCACAAAATAAGAAATAAATATTATGATACAGATGATAAACAATAACAATATCATCACAATAGCAAAATGAAATGTAAAAAATATTGTTTTGTTATTAATATTACATACCTACATATATATATATATAATTTAATGTAAAAATATATCATTTTGGTCTTTTTTTTAGTTTATTATTACTTATTTTATAAATACCTAATTAACTAGAGGTAACTCTAATCTAAATTCACGTTTTCATAAAAAACAATTTAACAAATACATAATATATCATCGATTTCGCGAATGGCTTAATTTTATTAATAAAAGGGTGACGAGCGCAAATATATATTTAATGGCACATTATTATTATTATTATTATTATACTGCGGTAACAAGAACTCACATCGCAGGACTCGTTTTGTTTATATTGCATTGCGTTAAATATTAATATATTAATATTGTAATTTAGACATTTTCGACCTAACCTAAATTATTACGTCGACGCATACATTCGTCTTTTCGACCGCAGTCTCGATATACGACACCTAGTTTGGCGGTCGTCGCAGTAATCGTTCATTTACCGAAACAACAACAAATATTATAATATTATAATATGTGCGTGCGAGTTCTTTATCTTTGGCACGCAGAAACGAATATATTATTATTAATAATATTATTATGCTAATTATTATTGCACCGTCGTTTGCGGTACTCGCGCGTTCTCGTCTGGATGGGGTCGCCCCAAAAAGCGCTGTGTTATCAGCATCAGGGTAG
Source organism: Eriosoma lanigerum (assembly GCA_013282895.1). Taxonomy (NCBI): domain Eukaryota; kingdom Metazoa; phylum Arthropoda; class Insecta; order Hemiptera; family Aphididae; genus Eriosoma; species Eriosoma lanigerum. The sequence goes on from CM023359.1 coordinate 51,000,128, forward strand.
TCGCACGCTCGTCGTGTCTATATCATCTTCGTTATAATATGTATTATTTATAAATTATAATACGAAAATATTGTAATAATATTATAATACCGGTTGTCGATTTCATAATACCGCATAATTATTAATCCGATTCGTTTTAGTCGTATATAATAACGAATTGATGAGATTTTCTTATTTATTTTTTTTAATTTTTTTTTTTATTATTTTTTTGTTTTTTTAACTTGGTTGAAATCGTAAAAACCTTAAACTTTTCTCAACGGTGCGGATGTTAATGATGTTATAGCCCAATAAAAAAGCGCCAAAATATGTTAACAATCAACAGCAATTACCAACGTTAGATAGAGCCTCTAGGGGATTGGGGCGACTTCGTAAAAAGTATAAAAAGATTAAGAGAAAAAACTAACCGGCAAAACTAATGGTTTTTATTAAAATAATTAAAAAACGGAAGGATATGTCGAGACCATCCATATCGCCCCTCCTTGTACGCCCTTGTCTATATAAACATTAAAAATCTTGGTTTGGTAAATATTAAATGATAAAATGAGTATACCATATTTTATTGTATAATGTTTTGTAAGTATATTCAATAAATATATATTATAATTTAGTAAATACTATTTAAGAAAAAAAAAAAAATGTGCAAGTCCAAACGATTTACTACGATATATTAATGAAATTTTGATATTACTACAATCGAACGACAAAATATGATTAGTGTTTTTCAATGATTACTATCGTTTACGAAATATATACAATGGTAATGATAATGATAACAATAATAATAATACAGCCGTGACGAACAGACAACGTCGTTTAACTCCAATAAAAATCGTTAATAATTGGCAAAACACTGTGGTCCGATGGCGCCCATTTAATTAAGCGAAAGACGGTGGTCGTTATATATTACTCATTTGTGATTTAAATTATTTAATATACCCGATCGTAATCGCCAGTATAATTTATATATACGTATACCTATACATAAAGTCTTCCACCGTTTCCTGTTCATCGTCTTTGTGAATTATACTTGTTGCGAACGTGATATAATATTGTTGTAAGTCATACATCATAATATGTTTAAAAACGAGTACAAAATACTATTAGAAATTTAAAACATTGAACTATGTAAAAATATAATATATTTTGTAATTAATTCTCGATGGATTAAAATAATATACATTTCAATGGGTGAATATTAAGACCAATGACTCCATGCTCTAAGAAATAACAAAATATGCACGATTATAAACTATATAATGTATTTAAAACAAATAATGGAATCACGAAAATAATAAAATGTTTCTCCGAGGATCGAAAGAACAAAAGAGAAACTCTCAGACTTCTCGCGCGTCAGCCCGGCTTTTTTTATTTTATTAATATTCCGTAAATTCTTTATCCGACGACACCTTACGAACATAATACCCACAAAACATGCTTATTGTTAAATTTATTAATAGATAATTTATACTCTATGATCAACCTAAACGGGACAATTTGATTTCTGAGCTGTTGTTATTTTGTTATAACATTCTCCTTTAGATGGACAGCGTGGTTGCAAAACATACGAGAGTATAACGTCCTCTCTTAATTCATTGCCGTTATATTTTATAGCCGAATTCCATAATCGCACGTATCTATTTAAAACAAAAGATTATGACCGTCCCTCATTCTCGTTCAATCGACCGCTCCTCTTTATTATCATTATATACAAAACGTACGAGCACAAAATATGTTATACCGAGAAACTTTCAATTATTATACCGCGTATACACTATTCCTTCGCACAGTTTAGCGAATTCGGCTTACCGGACGATATATTATTATTGTATATAACTTGGTGTAATGATGATTGCAGGGGATCCGGTCGACCGCAAATTAGGTTTCGGGGACCATTTGTTGTGCGTTATAAGGAATTCCCGAGGATTAATCACGCTCGTGTCGTGTTCGGTCCTGCGTTTATATATATTATATTAAGGGGTGTGAGTCTCGAGAGAAACCCCTTATAATACGACGAGTATGTTATACCGGGTGATCAGAATTTCGTTTTACGCGAACGGTGGGAATCGTATACGATTTCAAAAGTTATATTTCCTTTGTTTTTGCATCGCAAATATTCTGACCACCCTGTGCGTATAAGACGAGAGGAACCGATTTGTCGAGTACATATAATATTATAAATCACACTCGGGATTTATACATCAAGAATTCGCGTCCTGCAACAGCTGTATATCGTAATGTATTTACATTATATTATTTACAAAGCCTTAATTTTCATATAGGTAAATCGCTTAGCCGGATAATTTTATTCAATACAACGTTTCTAAATTTTAATTTTAATTATGGTTAAATTATTTATTTATTATAATGGCCGAAAATAATTCCCCAATTATCACTATTACAAATACTGGGGATATCTTTTTATTATATTGATAATAATAATAATAAACAATTTCTTATTGTCTCAAACTAGCACCAATTAAGTTTTTCGAAGTACTCGTACTATATCATTATTATAGTTTTTTATAATATAAAGAATAAAAAAAAAAACGCGAGTTTAAATCATTTGAATAATGATTTTTTATGAACTTACATTAACTTTATGCGTGGCTAATACAGTGTATTTTTAATTTGTTTAAACATTTGGTATATGCTTTATAAAATTAATTTCTATATTTGATATTAATTAAGTGTTTATGGAATGACAAATATTATTGCGACAGAAAATTACACAATATATTTTAATTATTATATTTTGAATATTCTGTAGTCAATAATCGTTTTTGTGCATAGTTGGTGCACTTTCTATTGAAACTATGTAATTCTCAAAAATGTAAACAAACTAAAACCAGTGTTGAGTCCAGATAAGTATTTTTCTATCTAGATAAAGATAAAGTCATTAAAGTTTATCTAGATAAAGATAAAGATTTTATCTAGATTATCTAGATAAAAAACAGATAATTTTTTGTTTGTTTTATATATACAAAATATATAGGTACCTAAGCTCAAAAATAAGAATATTTACTAATTAACCAAAAACTATAGTAGTTAGGTACCGTAAATTTTAAACATTATATATAATATATACTAATAATTGTAAATTTAAAATTATGTAATGAAGTTTATTAATAAATTAAAAAATCATTAACCAAACCCGTTAAAATGGTTAAACTATAGTCTCGTATTAAATAGTTAAAACAAGACATTGTTAAACGTTGTTTACAATAATTAATATTATAGTTTCGTATATCGTACTCGTTATAATATATATTTATTGTATAGGTACTTAAAGACCCGTGTACGATATTGAGTAAAAACAAATTCTATGCGATCGGTGTTCTACCGTCAGCTTAGAAATAGTTAAAATAGCTAAATAAACGTATACAGCTATAGGTTCAATAGGTGTAATAATATTTTGTTGTTTACATAGTAAAAAATAATATGTAAAACGAAAGGACGTAATGTCGATATCGGTCTGGATATTTTTTTAACTTGTAGCACACTCTAGCGCGAAAGATATCTACAGGGTGATCTAAATTTTACGTTTAAAACAATGGTGCGAATAAAATGTGTTTTCAACGTCATTCCCATTAACTTTATAACACAGAATTCTGATCATTCTGTATACGTCCATTTATCATTATGTGTATCACGACAACGACGACGACCACCGGTTTTATAATACGCGTACGTGAGTAGGTACACGTGTTACGCGACTGTACTAACTCCTGTCTGTTATATACTTATATACTATATAGGTATAGTTATAATATTAAATATTAATATCACATAAATTATACTTGATTGCAACCTATCCGCGAAATGAGGTAAATTTTTAAATTAGGTAAACGATCCGGGTAGGTGGTCGAAAATTGAAAAACTATTAATAATAATATTTATAATAGATTTCGGATTTATATACAGAGTGATTTATTAAGCGTGCTTACTCTAATTTTTTCTATAATAATGCATATTTTGTAAATTTTTTTTTTTTAATTTTAATTTACTTATTTTCGGTAGTTTCCAATACTTAGATTTAAAATTTCCAAAATATGCATTATCAAAGCCAAAAAAAGGGGGTGAGTATGCTTAATAAATCACTCTGTATATTATACCCTAGCATATATATATATATATATATATATGGTAAATTATAAATTAATATACACATAATATAATAATGTAAGAAAGTTTTTTAAAAGTTGTTTCTTACTACAGTGACATTGTCTTACGTAGTCATCCTATATGGGTTGGATTTATATATAATTATTTCGTATTTCTATTATTTTATTTGCAAGTATATAATCGGATATGTTAGTGGTCTCTTTTTATACCCCATTATCCTAATTATTTAAGTTGGTAATATATTAATAAAACAAATTCTCGTATAAATAAATCAATTGTTTGGCAAACTAATTAACAACTATTGTGAACCTTTTTGGAAGTGCTTAAGTTCCCAAATTTCCTCCCTCCATAACAAGTTTTCGTCTATGTTTTTAGACAGGTTACTTCAAATTTCATTTCGTTTTTAATGTAAGTAAAACTAAATAAGAACACGATAAAAAAATATGTTTCTCTTTTACGATTGCACTTATAATAAATGGAATAAATTGTATCCAATTATATTATTTATATAAATTCTATTCAATATTTTAGATAACATATTGTTTTTTAACATTTTTTTGCATACATTTTATATTCGTATACCATATTCATCATCTGCAAATTGCAACGTGTTTCGTTATTTTTTAACAATAAAAGTGTTCAGTCCCAGTTATTGTACAATATATATATTATTAAGCTTATTACAACAAGATATTTTTATGGTTTATACAAATTTGTTTTTAGTCTATGCAATTAAACATGTTAAGATATCTTTAAAAAATTAAATTTTGGTATATTTAAATTCCCCATTAGATAGACTCCGTTGGTCCTAATAGCTAAATTGAAAAACATACGTAAGTATTATGGTTCTCTTAAACATTTAAATTTTAAACGAATATATATATAATATCGGACTTATATTTATTACGCATAATAATATCCGGTACAGTGTATCTTATCTTATCTCGGATTCTTGGACTCTCGAAGAAACGATGCGTGAGGTTCTGACCGTATCCCCATTTTCTAAAAATCCCGAGCGTTATGATCGTATTTAGTCATCTTGTGTGGCCCTTATAGTTCACGCGGAAATTAATTAGCCGATTGCCTGTATAACACAATAATATAATAATACGAAATATCGTATATATTATCGTCAACACGTGCACACGGACCGGTCGTAAGCATACTTAGAAAGAGAATATAAAAACGTGCGAGCCACAACCCGATACGATTATGTCTTATTAAAATATAAAATAAGAACGTACGAAATATATTATAGTCGTTTAATAGATAACAGACAAAATAATATAATAATATATTATGATAGAAACTGCGATAAGTCTTCGGGGCGGTGTCGATAAACGTCCTAAAGCAATTATTAATAAATAAATTAAAAAAAAAAAAAAGATATATTCGACGTATGTCAAAACGATCGTGTGTATATTATTCATTTTATTAATATACAAATAGGTCGCCGCAGACGTGACGTGGTTAACTATAAAAAAAAAAAAATAATAATAATAATAATAATATAAATAATGGTTTCAGATCTACTAAAAGAAATTATATTTTAAAAAAAAATTCTCAAAAACACATTTTCTAAATATTAATTTAAAAAATAAAAATAAATAAATTTCTAGCCTTTCCTATTGAATTAACCCTTTCGCTTATTAATTGAAACCAACCTACATTTTACGTAAAATATTGTTCCTGTTCTTCTGTAGAACGTGCAGGTAGCGGCTATACGAAATTATTTATTAATAATAAGAAACATATAGTTTTAGTGTAACGGATTGAACTATTTGAATAATAAATAATCGTAATGTTTAAATTTCATTGTTTTGAAAACCGGGTGGTAGGTTTTTTATGCACAATGTAGGCGTTTTTGCTCGACCAAAACAATGAAATGAAAGAATTTTTTATCTATTATATGTACGCACGCGCGTATAAAATTTTATGAATACACTATATAATATATTAGTATATTACCATATATGTGATCACTGGCTAACCATATACCGATAGTGTTCTCAATATTCTTACCGTTCTTGGAACGAACGACCTCGTTAACCCTTTTAGGTTTGTATACAAGCACAGGTGATTTTTTTATTTCCATTGAATCAAAAAGCAAAGCGTGCCAATCATACATCGTTTAGTTTTATCACAAATATATTTTTTTTTATAAATATACATAGTATCTAGGACCTCTAGTATAAGCCTCTAACAAGTTAACTAATTTATTAAAATTACCTTAAGTTATTTTAGATACGTGAAAAAGTTAAAAGTTAAAAGAATTATATATATATATATTTATATGTACTATATACTTTATAAAAACTAAAGCATATTACATAATTCAATTTTAGGCAGTTTTTTTGAGTGACTATAATATACCTAACCTACCTATATAATGATAAATTTAAAATTTAATTATTTTGCTATTGCTGTTAAAAATTAAAAATAAACCATTTTATATTTCCCTATATAAACACCAATGTTATTTAACTCAAATTTATGGAAAATAATTAATAGAAAAATAACTTAGTACTTTAAAAAAAATATTAAAAAATTTTTTTTTCAAGTATCTGTCACATATCTTATTATCCAATACATAAATTAAATTAAATATTGCTAATTGGTAAACTAGCATTTAAGTTTGCCAGAGTATCCAAAATAAAAAAATAAAAATAATGTACTTTTCATTTAAATTTGGTCCCTGGTTATATGTAATATAATAATAATACTATAATGAGTAATCAATTATAATAAAGGTAATATAATATTATTATGCAACGTGTAATATAGGAAATGCAATTATTATAAATGTTATTGTCGTAATCTAACCTAACCGCCTATCCTACACCATCATGTTATGTCGTACAGCGTGTCTTATACTCGAGTAGCCCGACCACGGTTCTGATTGATTTATGGTACCTATAGTCTTATTACTCTGTGTATGATACAATCAAAGTGACAAGAATATTATTGCGTCTATCGTGTATTTTCGTCCGTGTGATTATGTTCGCAATAATCGTATATAGATCAATACCTCCCAAAGGGTATGATGTAATAATAATGTTAAAAATGTGTTACGAAAATTTTTTTATAATTAAAAAACAATACTGTTATTGTTTACGAATGACGAATACTTATAAAATAGCAATAATGTTATAACGTGTTGCTATTGACAAAATAAAGTTTTAGAACCACTTGTTATTGGAATAATAATATAATATATAGAATATATAGACAACGTGTATAGGTACATATAGAATATAATGAATCGCTATAAATGTAGGTATGTAGCATACTATCATGCTTACCATTCCTAAGCATTTATATTATGGAGTCTGTAATTTGTCTTTCTTTGTTTGAATTTTGTATATTTTCCACGTATAAAAATCACAATTCAATTGGAATAACTATTGGACGAAACCAATAAATAGACAATTATTGATAGTATTAGTTTCGGTATATGTGCAGGAGTAAAAATATAGAATAAATAAAAAATTGATTTATAAATTTACGAAAGTGGGAACTATTGCAACGGTCTATACATTCTATACTTGTTAAGTGCACTATAGAGAACTCGCAACCGGTTAAGTGCTGAAGTGTGTATCGAAACAATATATTATAATAATGGAAGAATGTTTTACATTAATTCGCTATATTTATAATCAGAACACATTTGCATATTTGTGTGTAATATTTATCAACGTAAAAAATTGTTATCATTGTTTATAATAGTATTGTACCTAATACCTATACAAATTTATTTCGGGATATAAACAAATAAAATACGAACTTTGAAGTTTTATTATATTTTTTTCATATTTTACCAGTTTTTTAGTGCAATATTTCGGTTCTTTAAGCATAGTTTTTTTAAACTATTTAAAAAAAATATACTTAATTTTTAATGGAGATTTTTCAATAAATAAATATATCTGGGACACGCTGTATTTACAATTCAGTATTAAAAGTATATAATACAGCGATTCCTAACCGCTGTGCTACGAAATTTGATGAATGTATTATGTAATTTTGATCAAGTACTTTAAATTCAAGAACAACCTGAATTGTGCATGCCGTGAAAATCGATAAAAGGACAAAATATGTAGTCACGTGAAAATTGTTAGGGTTCCCTTTAACTAGATCAATTGGTAACTAGGTAATAGATATATCTAACAATTATCTAAAATCTACCAGAAGAAACAGAACTGCATTTATAAACAAATACATATAATTTTTTATCGTATACATACATTTTTGTCCTGACAATATCTTAGATGAAAAATACAATTTTTTTTTTTATTTAAAGCATACTATTTTGGTTCATAATTTATAATTTTTAAAACCACATATAATAGCACTTTTGAGTATTTCTTATAGTGCTCTGTGATATCTGAGCCCTGTTTATAATTGTAATTATTGACTTTTAGATAACATTAGGTCACCGTAATTAAGTACATTAAAATCGTCGATCCACGCGTTGAGAGATTTAAGATGTAATTCAGTGGCGGCGCGATAAGGGTCGAATGGATGCGCGTTTTATCTCGTCGAAGCAATATAAAATCATTATTTCTTTATTTCACAACGTGTGTTTATTATTCGTTTATCTCGAAATATGGTGTTTTACGACTAGTAAAAATGATAAAAAAAAAAATATAAAAAAAAACACTTAATTATTTATATTGCTCACGAGGTCTAATAATTATTATTATATAATGATTATAAATAAAAACAACAAAAAATGGTCCGTTCGTCCGTAACAAATTAATGCATTCGACGGTTGAAAATAACGACTAGATTCTTATAATAGATTATTATTATTATTATTATAATATATTGTATAGTTATTAGTCAAGTAATAGAACTGTCGATTTATTCGATACGCGAAAAACACCATTGTTGTAGCTATTTATTTATTTCGACAAATAATTTCATATATAATATCACATTATAATACAATTTCATATCGATCTCGCCACCGGTTGTTCTCTCGTTTTTTTTTCCACGTCAGCTGCTTTTCGTCCACGCGCTGATCTCAATTACACGTTTTGTATGTCATTGAGGCGATAAAAATGCACGTCAGGTATACACACACACATTGTCCCTAAATGTAATTTGACATACCGTCGAGTGGGTGTGGTTTTCGGTATTTATCGTCGTTTTTACCGCCCCCTCATCCCTAAGGATCAAACCACGCGCAGGACAGAAGTTCGGACCCGAGAAAATGATTTATTATACAGTATAGGTAGGTACATAATATTCAATATTACCTATATGTGATAGTTTGCGGAAAGAAATAATATTTTATGGGTACAGTTGTATATTACAATACACGATTTGTAAAAAAAAAATAATTCGTATACCCATATCACAAAAGGCATATAGGTATATATGGTATAGTAGTCTGTATATATAAGTATCATGATTATCGACTCATTTATACGCTCCATATAGCATATTATCTTTCCGAGATTAACTAATAAAATTTATAATTATATTTAAAATATGCAAAACAATTAATTGGAGTAAAAAAAAAAAATTATTTAACCCAGACATTATTTAAAATTATTTATACCTGAATCGCCAATACCATCATTTTTATTTTAAACTATTCAATTAAGTGGACGTTTGCTGTCTCTATTTATTTATCGAGGAATATAGGAAAATCACAACAACACAGAACTCAAATCGTGCGTTTAGGTTGTACTTAAAATGTAAAAATCTAATTTAAAGAAAAATATATTTTAGAGATAATGTAGTTATATCAGTTTTGTAAAATATTTTCTGGCCTAGAATTGTAATACAGTATTAAGCTTTTAATTAATTTTTAATTCGCCGTAATTTCTTTGTCAAACGATATTTTATCAAAGTACATACACCAAAATATGATTATCTTTAATTTTAATAGGTTTAAATGATGTTTTAATGTTTATATATACGATATTGAATTCAAACATCAAAATTTTATTTCTGCGTAGCTGTGATTTTGCTAGGTACATTTTTCGTTAGACAGATGCAAACTCAGGTAAACGTTTTTATAGTATTTTATTATCGATTATATATCGTTTTACATTTTTATTTTTTCAGGCTGATAAATACAAGTTTGAAGTTAATAAATAACTGAGCGACTTACAACTTTAAAATTGATTACACAACTATATTTGTATTGTTTAAAACATTTTTAAGACACTTTTTGAATCTATATAATGTAATAATTGTTATTAATAACAATCATATAATTTTTAGTTTACTTCTTACAATTATATTAAATACATTTAAGTTTACTAAATTTTTTTTAAAACTAAATTTGCGATTTGATTTTAGATTATCGTTTTAAAATATAAAAAAAAAAAATCGATTGAAGAAAAAATTAATTAATTGTAAATGAATGAATTTCCTTTTTATTTTAACATTTGCAGAACTGTAATGTTGGACCACTCTGTATGTATATTATTATTTTATACACACATACGTATATGCATATATAATATTTATATTATTATATAAATATTGTATAATATTCTACTTCGGCACAAAGTTTACACCGTCACTGGTCTTCAATATGATCTATTGCCCGTAATGGTGGTGTCCTTATATAAAATGGTTCACACGTTCGACTTTTACGCGAGTGTTGATAAATCATATAATAAAAAGCGAGTGCGTGATATATTTTCAATAATTCTTATACGTATAACTGTATAAGGTAACTCGGAATCGTAAAGTTTTTCAATAAACATTATTATAATTCATTGGAATGTCCGATTTTTCTTTTCAATTATAGTATATTATTATAATAATTATTATACGAACTCACGATTTATGATCGTACCTCAAGTACTTATATAATATGTATATAGCAAGATGTAATTACAATTCTATAAATTATGAGTTTTCAAATTCATTTTATTCATAGTGTACCTACTCAAAATTTACCATGTTTTGTTATTGTTTAAATACCTATATTCTATAAATAAATCATAAATTATATTATGCATAACTGTATAGGTTATGAAAATAATATACCGTTACAAAAAATTGAGGAAAGTACGTTTTCATTGTTGTCTCAATTATTTGTAAACATAATATTATTCTGATCACTCTGTATAATAATTATACTAAAAATTGTACCGCACTACAAAATTATTAATATTCTTATCTTTTTTTAAAAAAAAAAGTCATTAGGTACATTGTTATTTTATTTATTATCCATAAAAATACACAATTATTTAAATTATTAAGATTGAACGCAAAAAAAGTATATATAAATACATTTGAATTTTTATTATAATAGATAAATAAATTATAAGAGTATAGCTGAGTAATTTTTTAACTGGGTGGAGACTGAAAGTCTGAAATAAACAGTTTTGTATTTAAAACGATACAAAATTGTAAATATAAAAACTTTTTTTTATAATTATTATGTCTATTTATATACAATTGAAATAAATAATAATTATAGTTTATATTAGAATAAAATTATTTAATTAATGTTTCATATTTATAATATTACTTTTATTAAATTTTAAATGTTATAATTATATTTATAATAATCACTTCAAAAATAAAAATCAACGTTTGACTTTTACGTTTGTATTTTAGTTAAAAAATAATATCAGTCAATAATTTTTAATATCACGTGTATAATACGTATTACATACAATTATACATTATAATATATTATATCATTTACAATTTATAGTACTAGTATAAACCTGGACGTATACCTGTTGCGATAGTAGGTATTTATTTTAGGACTTACGATATTTATATATAATATGTATATTATATACAGTAACCTATAGTTAAAATTTAAACTGTTTTATTTATTGGATGCTATGAGAATAAGGTTTATGAGGATAGATAAGACAACATATTCTACAGAGGCGTATTTATGATGGAGGGGGTTGAACGGGTTTAAATTTAAACCCCCCATTACAAAAAAAAATAAATACTATCATTGATTATAAAATAGACTCTATTCTATACTCAATGATACTATTAATAATATTATTTTGCCACCTGTATAGATTTTGCATTATAATGTATATAGATACAGAACGTGTTAATTTTAATTTTTTTTTTTTTACAAATATTTTTTATATTATAAAATCGAACCTTAATAAAGGCTTCATAAAAGCTTTTACAAAAAATCTGAACCCCTTTATAAATTGCTAAATACGCATATGATATTCTATATTTATTATCTCAGGTTATACCTATATAAACAATTATAGATGAATCTTTACGTACATTTCTTGAAGTTTACATAAATATAACTAGGATTTTACTATATAATATGCGCATTCGTAATAGTGTTTATGATATTTATGTCACAAATTATACCTACGATTAAACGAATTTAAATAAAACGAAAAACGATAAACAAAACAAATACTTAATAAAAAATCCATACTACATAACAGGTAGTTGTTTTTTTAGCAGGAAATATCACTTTGCGTCAAACCAATTGATAAATTTCATGCGTAGCACAATATCATAGATTCTATAGGTAGTTATATAAATATGTGATAGGTACTTATATTATGTGATACAATATACTAGATTACACACTATAATAGTTAAGTTGAAAACCACCATATTGGTTTTGAGATCAATGTCTAGTGCCTCTGTTATCTACAAGACTATAAACCATTATATGATATCAACCTACAGGTCTATATAATATTGGTTTTGTTATACTTTTCTAATTTATTTTTCTTCGCGTCATCTCTATCCGGACATGTGGAATTTCTCACACCAGATAACGGGTAGTTTGAGTTTCCATTCCACGCATTATTACGATTGGACATTAGAAAATTGAACATTATATGAATAACATATTATTATCTTAATGTATACGCATCGAGCGAACATAACACGTGCGAGCCAAATACCTTTATAACTTGCGAACCCGCTAAAAAAAAAAACTGCATGACGCGTCGTAAATCATTTTTGAATGGATTTTTCTCTTTTATAATAATATATACCGTTTCATCCACGCGTAATTAAGCCTGTATGCTTAGAACTTTGTATACAAATGCAGATTTAGTATTTTATTTGTACGTAATAATAACATAGGTACCTTATAATAAATATCTAAATACTTAAATATCTTAAAAAATATTCGGTTAGTTAAAAATTTAAATATATACACATACACGGCGTGTAAAACTAATGATTTTACATATTTTTTACTGTGTTGTGCAAAAAAATATTATCTGGGTAACCACAAATATTATTAACTTACACGTGGATTAAAAACAATTATTTTTTATCTTTATAGATAATATGTATTTAGAACAATTTGCAATAACTTTAAAAATCGTTTTTGAAATTACGATGTCAATCATTTAAATTTGTATATATGTGTGTGTACATCCTACATAGTTTATGAGTAAAACGGGTAGTACGACGGTGTCGAGTCGACAGATTGTTTTTGGTGGAATAGTAGTTGGGGTTGGGGTCACTCAATTTCCATTTTCTGATTAATTTTCGGATCCCTTTTTGTATATAACACGTAATATAATTATTTTTCTCGCCGAGTTTGAAAATTACATTTGCTATTCAGCGAGTCCCTTATAATACATCGATAAATAAGATCGGAAACGTATAATACGTGTTATAAACGCCAAAAATACGCGTTTCTGAAATTAATTTATATTGATTTTGAATGAAAATAGTATATTATTATGGTTATTGACTAAATCGTAATTCGAAACAATAAATATATTTGAGGCTATGTTAAGTTAGATTATTATTAATAATAATAATAATATATATCAGGGGATTTTTTTTATGAAGATGTTAATTATATACATTAAAATGAAAATCTTGATGTTTCTTAAAATATGTATCATTTAATATGTCGTCGAACTATTATGGGGGGGGGGGGGTTAACACTAAAACCTTCCCTGAATACTGCCTATAAAGTGTAATAGAAAATATAGGCATTGTTTACGCTAATAATCGCACGTGTTAATTTTATCTCCGAAAAAAATCGGGCGAAAACAAAACACGACCGAAAAATCCGATCTTGTTGATGCACATCGTGAAGATTTTACGTATTGGTAAGATGAAAGTTACTGAAATGAACACTTGTACACAGGATAGAAGCGGGAACGATTTCTGTAAAAAAGTCGATAGTGGTTCTAAACTCTACATCGTTTTAGCATTGATTATAAAAAAGTCTATAAACTAATAAACTCTTCATCGTTTTAGATATCTAGGTTATAATAATTATTGTGTCTTTGGAGAGAGGTTATTATGGTCGTTGAATCATTGTTCAAGAACGTTGTATATGCAAGTTCTAAAGTCGTACAATAATATCAATTTAAATCAAAAACAGCAATGAACCTGCAGCAATACAATATAGTACAAATTAGTTAATTTACTAATATTATGTAGATTTACATTCCATACACTCGAATTTGTTGTTTCGTCAATTGTCTATCAACGAGAAGTTACAACGATAACATTGCTGTTATACAGAACTTAAATTATCGTGTTATTCGAGTTAGACATTTTTCTTTTTAAATATAAAATGTCAATGGAAGTTTAGGTGACTATTTTCGTCGCCGTCGGTGCAAAGTCGCCGAGCATACAAATAAACGTATATAGGATAAATCACCATCGTCGTAGACGCGTGTAATAATTTATAATAACACATGTCGTACGGTATGCGTTCTCTGTGAGGGTACCTCAGGTTAAAACCAGCCGTTTAACTTCGGTTACCCGAAACGCCCACTATTATGTTATTATTATTATTTGTATACCTATACCTAGGTTACACTACTGTATGTACTGCGTATTCGCGACCACGCGAGCGTTTCCTTAAGAAAAGGCGTGCGAGATCTGTCTGTTGTATTACCTATACGTATATAGCATTATAATAATATACAGAGCGTTCAGAATTGCGTATTACAAAATACGATGAGAATCGCGTACACTTTCAATATTATTTACATTATAATTTTCCAACACGATATTCCGACCGTCCTGTATAATGCGCAATCGTCGGAACGTCGCCACTGTCACTACGGTCGCCGCTAAGACGTCTCCGTATTATACGCCGTCGAACAATTGCGGTACGCCTCGCGCACGTAAAGATACGAATCTTTTTTTTTTCAGATTGCGCGCACGCGCGTTTACCATTGTGGCGTTTATAATATTATACCGATGCTTTTAGACGTATTGTTATGTTTATATATATATACACAACGTAGCGCGTTGTATATAATAATAATAATAAATACACACGGTTTTTTCCACTCCTCCGCTGGTTCATTTTTATTTTTTTATTTTCTTCCACGACCCTTTTGTAAAAACATACCTATTGTGTCCGCGCACCGCGAGATAGTATACCCGGTTATAGGTTACTGGTTGTGGTGGGCGCCGATGGTACGGTAAGGGGGTGGTAGGGGCGGTCGACCGTTTGACCTGTCTACCGGGTCCCGCCGCCGCCGTCGGTGGCTGCAATGTATCGTTCCCCCCCCTACACTTCACATAATATATTATAACATGAGCATAAAACGACAGAAAAAATATATTATTACTGAAAGTTCGATTGAAATATTTGAATCGAAGCGCACGACGAGGACAATGTTTTTACGATGGTGATGACTGATGATTATAATATAATAATTAATTACGGTTCGATGGATTTGACGATTTCTTCGAACAGTAAACATTTGGTTATCTATAGTCTACTAGAACAGACGAATTTCGGGAGAGATCTGCTAGATAAATTAATATATTCCCATTTAAATAGGATAAAATATGAAATTATTTAAAAAATATCTAGATAAATTAATAAAACATCCTTACACTTTGGCACAACAATAGATCATAACTTAAAATGGATTATTCATATAGAAAATTTAATAATCGAATTAAGACAATTAGCATACTTTTTCATCATATTTTTCTTCTTATTAACATTTAAAATTTAAATCATAATGTATTTTCACTAACTAATAAGTACTCTTATTCTACGACCGAGGATCTTCCTCAGTGTAGAGTAATTTCTAGTAATATTTCTCATGTTTGTTATACCACTTATTATTTTCTTGTTACTAGAATAAATCAATTATATCGAAATAGTTAATAATTTATCTGGATATTGAATAATAATTATAATTATTATAATACTATAAATATTTAATAGATCTTATAATATAATATTTATTATTATTATTATTATTGTTATTGTCACTATTACTGTTATCAATACTATCATTATTGTTATACGTTTAACTATGCAGCGCGTGTTTGATTTTCTCGCTGATAGCAGTCGGCTCGTGCAGTCTTGCCCCACGCAGTTTCTCGCACAATCGAATGCAATACCTAACATCGTGGCTACTATTAATATTTATACTATTAAAATAGTAATGTCAGGAATTATCAGGATATAAATTTACATGGCAAAATTTGTCTAGATTATTATTGTTAATATTTTTTTTTTTTTTTATACATCATGACAAATCTAAATAAAAATATCTTTTTTTTACTATTATCGGTGTAAAATCAAATCCATTTATTTTCTAAAATTTAATATACATGTATACAACTTATCCGTTTTACTTCCAGTCGATAGGTTATTATTACTATTATCTATAATAGTCTAGAATGACAAATATTCAATGTTCGAATTGACTATGATTGAATTTGAAATACATTTGAAAAATTACTATATATTTGAAATAATTGACGACTTTTATTTTAATATATACCTATGTATTTAATTCGATAGGTATATTAGTATTATAATGATAATATGTATAAGATATAAGACATACATTCCTAAAAATAGTAAGTTTAATGATTTAATTCTAATATAAATGTAATAACAGATATATTATAGCATAGGATTTATCTCAATATTATCTAGATGGTTATTTTATTATTATAAATCTATATATGCAACTCAATAATATGTTGACTATAAAGTCTATAACTGTCTATAAAAATAAGAAATTTATAAAATTATTGATGTCTCGAAACTTTTTCGTTTTACAGAACATTAACACATTATATTAATATTGTAATATTATAATATTATTATGTGTTATGCTAAATTAATTAAATTTCATACGGTTTATGTTTTATGATATATTATTAATTTTAGTTGATAAATTGATAAAATAATGTTATACAACTTACCTATATAATGTATATACTTGAAATACTTAATTATAATAATCTATTTTTATCAAAGAATTCATTCTACGCAGTCTAACTCTAAATGACATCACGCCATGATGTTGCTGTTGCATGTGAAACATTATTGTATTAAGCAATTCAAATTATAAGAGGGATAATTAGGGATATCAAAATCAAATGGTCGATAACATGGTACTAATATACGAAGGTACTATTTTAATATAGTTTATTGTTATATCGTATAAAATATTTTGGAGTTTGAAAAAGAATATAATAAAACGCGATGCAACATTATCACGTACGGTTTTATATGTTAAATAATGTGCGCTTATCAATTTTTTTTTTTAGAATATATACGTTCCTATCCACAAGGTATAATTTATTTTTTAACCTTATCTAAAAACAATAATCTATGCATAAACTTTGGTCGTTTATTTTGTCTTTTTCTATACAGGCGCGTGTATATAGAAAGCAAAAACTTTATCTACATGCAGTGAAAGGCCCAACGCAGTGTGTATAATAAATTAATAATATAATATAATATTATCATAGTCTCATCTATACGCAAGTTTTTTCAATTAAACATAGTTAACGTAAGTAATCAAAATATGCTTTTAGAAAGTTCATATTATAATATTATGTTGTAATCATTACAAGAACCACGAGTTTTAATTTACAAGAAATTGGATAAATTTTTGAACTACGCGTTTGAATTGACGTATAAATGTCAAAACACCAAAAATACAAATTATTATATGCTTGTTACCATATATAAATACAGATACCACAACACACATACCTAGGTATATATTTAGAGCTGTACTAAGGGTTAATATATAGTGGGCACAACACAAATTTTCCCCTCAAACCTAATATTTAAAAACTGTGTAATGTTACTTGATAATAGTGATGTATAAAAAGAATCTGAATAGTCACTGAATTCAGAACGTTTCTCCTACGTCCTTTCGGTCATCGGTGAGATTAATAGTGGAATATTATTGTGTTATATTATAATTAAGATTTGAATGCAATGATATATATTTGTATTGATTCAGCAAGCAAATAAAAAATTATACACTTAAATAGGTATTTAAAACGATAAGTTACTAGTTAGAGTCTTCAAGCATCTGTAGAGAGGGCTAATCAATACGCAGAAAATTTGTTTGTAATTATATTACAAATTATTCATAATACTTTGATTATTTTTGTTATTGCATTATAATTTGCAATGCCTAATTTATTATATATATTAACTATAACATATATAAAATAAATACTTTTTAATAGGCTATAGAGCTTTTTATGTACATATTTAACTTGTGTTTTCAGCTATCATAATAAAAACTACATACATTTCGTATTTTTTATTATTCATTTCGTTAAATACATTTATAATGTTAAAACCTCTTATTGGCAGATAATCGATGAAGTTTTAAATTTAAAACCCCCAAAAACATTAAAACATACAATGCAATTTTCTAGATATAATGCTTGAAATTATCTCTAATATATCTAACAATTATCCAAAATTATTTTTTTTACAAGAAACATTACTAAAAGAAACAGAAATGTAACTTTAAATAAACATGTATTACTTATTTTTATATACGAATATAATATACTTAACTTTTTTTCCATTTTTTTTCTTATAACATCATATTATGATACATATGTTAATATTTTTAAGGTTATATTGTAACGCATATTTTAGTACTTTTTAATTCTTTAAATTTCTAGCCCTGATAATAACTAATTATTTCACGACCGCACACAACCACACACACTACTATCGAAAACCGTTTCCTCCCCAAATATTCGTATATCCGTAATAACATTACTATTGAAACCTTACGGGATCACGTATAGATAAATTTTTTTTATTTTTAAATCACTATTATATACACGTATATCCTACCTAATATTGTATAATATAGTTTTATATTGAATTTCACGCGTGTGTGACGATTTTTCGGATATGGCTCAATAATGATCACCGTCAAAATGTAGAATAATGTATATTATAATATTATTGTACACATGCAACTACCATACCGTATACATATATATTCCGTGGTACAGTCACGTTTTCCCACGTTTAAATATAGCGATCACGCACAGGATGTCCTCTGCAACAGTAAAATATATGCCTAATAATATTGTGACTAAATCGTCGTCGTTGTCAGTGAGCAGCACCTGTGTTGCGGTATGTAATATAGTCACCCCGTTGTCAAAACACACGTGGAATGACAAAAAGAGACAACTTTGCAAAACCATTAATTGTATAACCGTGAAAACTGTCATAATATACGTATACACGATACAGAGTGATCAGAA
>CM023359.1:51019739-51113149 GCA_013282895.1 Eriosoma lanigerum
GGATACAACATTATTTCCAAAATATAATGTTTTCCTTTTAGGTTTTATAGTTTATATTCAATCTAAACGTCACAATTTTAATTCACCATTACTGTGATTTTGCTATATTCCGTGTTAGACAACACTTAGACAAAGTCAGCATTATTGAAAAATATGCAGGTCTTATACTTAACACGCACTTATACTACTACACCCAGTACCGAAAAAATGTATCTAAAATACTTTGTTCATAGCGTATAAGTACTTGTATAAAAAGCAAATATGACATTATAAGCACTTTTATATCCTGTATTTTAAAAAATTATAAACATTTTATTTTGTTTTTTTAAGATAATTAGTCAAAATTATTTTATATTTGGATGTTTACCTTTTTAACCTTTTTTAAAGTCTCTAAACAGGTTATCATGGATCGTATTCAATTTGTTTTTTTTTTTATAAACAACGGTTATGACATGAGAATTTACTTTTAAGAAATTACACAAACGTATACGTAATATTTCTTTGCGCGGTCGTCGATCAAAACGGAAGTCTACATTTCTACAGTGACAAATTCACATGTCGACGAATATTATATGCGCTCGCGCGCGTAATAACAACACGTGATTAATATAATATAAACGTTCAATTTGTCGTCAACGACGAGGGATTTCTCTTGTACGTTTGTGCATATATACTTTATTATAATATAAATCGGCCATATATTATGTATACAACGTATTATAATACCTGTTGCTGCGTTTCTCGTCGACATAAAACACACGCGCGTGTGGCCTATATCGCGCCGCGGTCGTTAATATCGTAATCATCATGTACAGTATATATATATATATATATAATATAGGTACGAGAGTGACGGATCAGTGGAATGAGACAAAGTGAGAGAAAGAAAGAGAGTGAGAGAGAATCCTTAGGTGGCCCGAGGTCAACCCGTTTGAAGTCCCGTCAAAATCTCCGTCTATCTTATATTATACGGTATATACGGTATAATAATATAATATATCTGCGGCTGTATCGGTATGTATACCACGGTCACCTATATGTGTAGATAACTACGTTACGGGGTATACCATGTAGTAACGTATATTATATTGTTTTGCTCATCATTTATCACTACGTCGACTTCGTCGGCGGCCGCGTCGTTTTATTTCTCTCACCTGACCGTTTTACACGAGTAGGTACTATATCTACCTATATAATATATATATATATATATATAATAATAATTTGTTATTTGTACTCTGATGCTCGTAATCGTATTCACCCCGTCTCGTGTTGTTATTATTATTATTATCATTTATCGTCATCATCGTTTTATATACCTAATATTCATATTACTTCTATATATATACGTACGGCGATGAATTATAATAATAATAATAATAATATTGTGTATATAATAGTATACACTTTTACACGTACGTAACGTGTTGCACAGGTGTATAATATTATAATAATACGAGTCACCCTCACCCGCACAATTTGTTATTCACCCGTTCGCAGCCTCCGTCGACCATATAGTCGCAGGATATGAGTAATGGATATATACAGGGTGATCAAAAATGTATGTTTCACAAAGTGGCGACATAGTTACACATAGGTTTCAATGATCGTCTGTATAACGCGAAATTCTGTTCACCCTATATGTGTGGATGTAGAAAGAGAGAGAGACTCGCGCAACAGGTGCCGGGAGTGTGTCTTTTTTTCAACAGATTTTATCCCATCACTCGTGATGTGCGAGATTTAAAACGTGTGACAAAATCCGTACGGGACTTTTCGTCCAGACGTCTATAATATTTAATGTTATTATACATAATAAATAGTCTGATGAGCAGTTAAAATACAAAATTGAAAATAGTTACTACTTAAACGAGATATGCACGGGAAAAATATAGATAATTTAACTTTAATTACAATATTTTAAACTTTAATAAATTATAGCTTATAGTTAAAAATTTAAAACTTTACATATTGATGTAGATGAAAATGTATTGTTAATTTATTATTTTATTAAATAATATAGGTAATTTAATTAATTTTACTAAACTTTAAAATTTCCACTTTGTAGTTAATATTGCTAAAAATAATCTCAATTGTATTTATGGAACTCGACTCGGAACGTTTTAAAGTGAATCAGTAACGAATTTTGGTCTTTATAATTTTTTGCATTATTTGATATATTATATACATATTTACACTTAACCTTTTTTAAATATCGCTACAATTTTTTTAACACAAAATTTTTATTTGGTATTATGTTTCCCATTCTTATTCGTCTTCTATTTTCTTTGTTTTTTTATTTATTTCTTTAAAATATAACATAATTATATATAAGGTTTTTTATTAATTTTTATTTGTCTCACACTTATCTTTACGAAAATCTAATATTGCATTACCCTACCATTAACATATTTAAATATGCAGTAATCATATTTATTATTGTCACATAGTATTTTTCGTATTAAACCTATTACAAGAAATTAGGAATTACTTTAATTTTTATTTAAAATTTACAATACGATAATTTACAAACATAAAATTCCCACTTGTTTTCCTCCTTAATTCCAAGTTACCACTATACCGGATCCATATCCCCCTGAATCAACTGTTACTTTATTACAATAAAATATTATAAAAGTGTGATATTATAACAAATTAAATTTAATACAATTGTGTTATCCTTTTTTAAATATGGAAATAACATGTTATATTATTAGTATATTTTGTATCCACACTTGCAAGAGCATAAGTTGAACCAACATCCACACGGGTAAAAGACAACAAACTCCATAGACTTTTTCGCACCCGAGTTCAACAAAATATTTTTTTCATCCACGTTATTGTAGTTATACCTATATTGAGTATAAGGATGTACGAACTCTATAACTCGTGTTAACGCAGAATGGATTGGGATGAATAAAGTTGATAACACAATTTTGAATGGAATCCCACAACTTACAAAATCAATAGGATCGGATCATAAAAAATTCTAATAATTATATTAATTAATCTAAATAATATGCTATCATTTTTATATTATTGCAACATTAGTAATCCATACTTTGTATGTCATTAACTCGTTTTTAAGAGAAATGATAATGTAAATAGTTTTATATGCGAAAGTAATAATGAGAATAGATTATAATATATAGGTACCTACTATATGTATTTAATTATTATGATCTAATTATCTCGTTATTATTATAAGATTATAATATTATGAAACACTTTATATAGTATCTAATTCGATTTTTGTTTCTATATTTTGTATAATACAATGCAATAGCAATACAATTGTATAGATTATCGACTTCAAATACATTCTTATTTTCAATATATTTTTTAGACTATAATATTATAATCTACAAAATATAATATTGTCTAATATTGTTGGAATTCTATTCCGTATAATAATATGTTTTTAGTTTTCAAGACTATAATAATATATTATATCTCTATATGATATCAAAATTATCTCTGTAACGACTTCTCATTAAGTACCTGTCTAGAATAATTACTGTATTATAATAAATTATACTTTTACATTTCTTACTAGGTATCTATTGAAAAATTTTACCATATTTGCATTATATTTAATGAATTCATATATAGAGATAAAAAGTTTATTTAACAAGTCGTTAGTAAAGTGATGATGTAGTTTTCGTTATATTTATGAATGTAATTATAGATGAATTTAATTTTAAAATAAAATTGTTTTTACGATTGCTTTAATATCTGTAGTATTTTGTATTCAAATTTATCAGAAATTATTTTATAGCAGTCAAACGCGTCTTGGAAAATTAAATATAAAAATATAAACCTGTTTCAATACTTATAAATTGGCTAATATTCGACACAATAATTGTATAATTTTTTTAGATAGATTTGAGTTGTGATCATAATAATAAGCCTTAAAAATAATTATCGGTATAACGAAAAACATATAATAGTAATAGCCATTATATAAATAATATCAGAACCATTTCATTACTTCTCAGAACTCTTTATCAAACATTTTAAATTTTATTATAAATAATGGTCTACTATATGAGTGATGAACAGCAAATTATATATGTAAGTTATTAAAAAAAAGAATGATAAGACGAGAACACGTGGTCATATAATAAAGTGTAATTATAATACTATAGTGTAGACGCGGTGTACACTTAATAATAAACAGTAACTGAACAAAACCATAAAAGTAAGAACATAATATAAATATATTAAAATAAATACATTTTAAACGTATTTTTTTAGACTTTTTTGTTATTTTTCAAGACATAATATACCAATCCTATTATCACTTATCATAATTGTTTTTATTTTCTTATAAATAAATATAATGTATAGTATGAAAGGCCATTTAATTCGGAAAAATAAATCGACGGAACGTATTATATATCCATATTCTATGTATATATATATATCCGGAATTCAAATATCAAAAATTTTATTTGTCCGGACTATATATTGATAGAAAATGTCATTGCATACAGTTCTGGGCTGTATAATTCCGGAACGTATTTTTCCGGACCATACATGGCCAAATTAAAAAGTAAAAAACTGTATTTGTCCGGAAAGTATAATAACGGAAATAGTTAATGTGTATATTTCTGAGCAGTTTTATAAAATACAATACGTTCCGGAATTATACGCTCCGTCTATATACTTGTACATATATTCCGTGTAAATTCGGTTTTTAGATTTTATATTCCCGGGAATATAAGATCCGTGAAAATATGTTTCGGATTATTAATTATTTATTTATTCGTAAAAATTAAAAACAGATCAACATTATATAATATTAATGATGGATTAAATACAATTACACAAATAATAAAAATAAAATAGAATTATAAAGATGTAAACATAATGGATTAAAAACATAATATCATGTTTAAAATCGAATTGAAACGACTAGTATTTGGTTATTGTTCCTAGATGATTAATTCATACAGACTCACGTTCAATTTCTTTATCCATTATGGTTGAATTTCCTCAATCGGCATTCTGTTATAATGTGATTTACATTTGTACATCATGTTAGTATACAACGCGACCATGACTTGTTCAAAGGTGATTTAATACAGATCACTCAAGTCTAGACGTTCTGGATTTATAGGGTCCGTCTAGACCCGGATTGGCGTGACCACCGAAAAAATCTCGTTGGGCCGGTAGAAAAAAAGCATAGGAAATATGTTGAAAAATAATAGGAAAATAATATATTAATGTTACACTCCAACTATTATAAAATACAATTTGATAAAAATACTATTTACGTTTAAAAGATAAAATTATAAAATATGGGCCGGTAAAATATTAATGTCTCGGTGAGCCAAATTTACCCAATCCGGCCCTGAGTCCGAATCTATACGCAGTTATATTGGATAATAAATTCCGTGAAAATACAGTTTTTGTATTACATGAACTGAGCCGATAAACGATCCGTGAAAATACGTTCAGAATTGTTATAGACCTCCATTTTCACGGATCAATGACCGGATTTTATTTGCTATAATTGACAGACAGAGATATATTACACTTATTATTATGATATAAATAATTAGTAAATATAACATACATATATATATTATTTAAACTCAATTAAAACTATAATTATAACCCTAGAAAAAAAAAAAACAAAAAAAATTGTTCACGCCACATGTTATAGGTAATAAGAATAACCTAACCTCTATTACGACTTACCAGTCGCGCGTCTAATATTAAAACGTTATTTTTTTATATTATATAACGACTGCAGGGAACGATTAAAGAAAACATGGTAATGCATTACTATATCACTATCGTCATATTAGAATATAGTCATACAGAACATTTATATTATATTACATCGATGTAGTGTCGAGGTGGCCGCGTTACTTTGGCGAATATAATATTATATGTTATGAAATCGACCTATATGGTGACGCGCGTGGGAGGTTATATACAGGGTGATACATTTCCCGAAGAATACTCAATATTATTATTACGAAAATAATTATATTGTTTTTCTTCTAAAATTTACATTATTCTACCATATTGGATAGGGTTTTTAAGCGTTTTCGGTTTAACCTAACTATTAAAGATCTATACTTTTTTTTTAAACACTATAAAATATCTACAGTTTATTAAAATGTTTCTTAAATTTTTGTTTATTTTATTTTTTATTTGTATTTATTACAGAGTTTACTGTTTGTTATATGTTATGCGAACAAATGTAAATAATGTATAGGTTAACTAACCTAACCTACGCAAAAATCTTTTCCTAAAATAGTATTTTAAAAACATAATAATCTAGAAGTTTAGTATAATTACATATTAATTTAATGTAAAAACGTGTAAATTAATTTAAAAAAAAAAGCATATTTCCAATTGAAAATTGAGTCGATACATTAAGATATTTTAAATATCCTTAACATTATAAAACTACTATATTTAGTAAAGTATAAAATACAGAAAAACAATTTTAAAACTTTTCGAGAAAACAAAATGAACTACCCGATATGTTATATTAATGCTCACGCGCGTTATGAGCACTTATATTTCTTTAATTATATCGTTATCATTTCGCGTATCTTGCCGCTACGAGCGAAACCTGACAACCTGTTATTATATCATGATTGTCTTTTACATTATTATCAAATTCACACGACGTAGGTATAATCAAATGCATTATTATTTTTTTATATAAATACGTGTAGGTATTTAATAACAGGTATACCTATTATTATTATTATGATATATGACGTCAATAAGTTATTTTATATTTTAGTTAATCCGTTTTTCGCATAACTAAACCTTTCATATATGTTTTTTCGAAATATATTTAAATCCTATACATATTCCAATACGAAAAAAATAAAAATGTATTTATATATAATTGAAAATCATATTAGAAACAAATATATAATAAATAAAAATATATTGACGAGGACAAACACTCTGTATATAAAACGTCATGGGCATAAGAACACGCCCGCGCCTTAATGACACCTCGATCTATACGCGCAGAGTACCTATTATTAAAAAATTAGCGAAAGTAACGGAATTCTGGTTTTTAAGTATATCATAGTAGGTATAATACGACATTGTCTGCTCAAGTGGTCCTCAATAATAATAAATGATACCCATGGACTTATATAGAACTACGCAGACGAATTTTAATGCAACTACGTATAATTTTATTTAAGAAACTAAATTACTAAACGTAATTTCTACAAATAAATCTGAGTAAAATATAAATTGACAAAAACCCCTATTTTAAAAGATAAAAATTCGGTATTATTATTAATTAATATATTAACAGTATTACACGTTAGTGTGTGGCCGATTCCATTGTTTAAAATTGTTTTATTGATGAATCGAAATATAAAACTAACATTTTTTTGGCGCGTAAATAATATTAATTCGTCAATGACCTTCGTTTAAATAAATAAAATAGGTATGTGTCATCCAAATTTCGAACACGACTATAGATAATAATAATATGTTTTGGTTTGATATTGAGAAATCCTTATCTATAAAAATATGAATACTAATTATTAATAAATAAAACTCATCGATAATATTATTTTTTTAAAAAAATACTATTAAACTTCATAGTTTGTTATAAAATATATAATAGGTTTTTTTTTTAACCACGCATGAAAACGTGATTCAATCGGTTTTACCTTTGGCATTATAGTAAAATTATATACCATTCATGTATCGCTTAATTATCTACCAATATATTATATTGGGGTATAGTATATTATTTAAACGATTTGTGAATATTAATTTTGTAAATATATTTATTATACAGATAAAACAAAATTGAATCCTATATACATCGTTAATGGCACGTGGATATTGCTAATAATTATATTATATGTTATACAATTCAAAATCGCCTGATCAAATCCGATTAGCTATAACATCATAATATTATAAATTATTCTACCGATTATTATTGAATAATTTATCGTGTATCAGTGAGAGAGAACGGTATACCTATATTATATACAATGCTTTACAAGAAAACGTTATATACGTATTATGTGCAATAATGCGATATCCGTCTATCTAACAGGAATATTGCAGAATAACGCAGAACTCAAATCGTCACGTTTAGGTTAAACGTAGAGATATACGAATATATTTGCAAATTTAAAGGAAAACATTCTTTGAAAATAATGTCACATATCTGTGGTTTACCTGTTTGTAAAAATATCGTCAGACAAAGAAGTAACAGCGTATTAATAAAATAAAAGCTTGATTGTTTAATAATCAATATAATTTCTTTGCAAGACAAATATTTTTTGCAAAACTGTTTTCTAATTTATTTGTGTAAAATGTTTCTGTAATTTGTCTAAAATATTATATTCCCGTTAAATAGACAGCTGGTATAAAACAAAACATTCGAGTGTAATGTTTTCTTGATATAATGTTATAACTATTTTATCGCAAAAAATTGGATTAATAACGTATAAATTATATTAGGTTTGTTTAAATATTTAATATCTAGTTTAACATTGATTTTTATTTTTCGTATATTTTGAATGGAAATAACCCACATTTTTAGGGTCTTTTTAGGTTATGTCCAATTATTATTCATCGATTAATAATGTTTTAAAAAATTAAACACGATTTAAACATGTAAAATATAATATTTTAACAACGAGCAAAACAATTTGATGTCCATTCATTTATCATTTATTATCTTTGATTTTGGTATACACAAGTTAAATGTCGCCTGCAGCTGCTGTCGGTGAGCCAATTGATTTACACTACTATAGTGCGTAATAAATCGACGGGGCTGTCGTATTGTTATAAGTTGTAACAATATGAGGATTTGTCATTTTAAACGGCGTAATACACAATATAACATTACTCTATAAACGGACATTATAGATAGAGAATTTATTTTTTCGATATTTTTCACATCGAATTGGTCGTGTTCGATTTACATTTATAGGGGATCTTAACAATTTTTTGGGGTCGCGTTACACCTTTATCAATTATTTGTATTAGAACGAATACAGTAAAAGGGACGCAAAAAATAAATTAAAATTATCCGTCTCAAATATATTGACATTTTTCGATTTAAATATTTAAATAAAATAAGGATACGCTGAAATATTTATAAATAAAAAGAGAAGATACTTTGTCCCCCCCACATCCCACCACAAATAATGAAATGTATTTATAAAATTACAAAAATTACATAAGCAGGTTGACATCTACATTTAATACTAAAACAGTTTTTTTTATATTCATTGTTTTTGTATAATGTTTGTTTTCAATATTAAAAAAAAAAATCTTAGTTTTTTTAGTTTTAGAATTATATTTAAAACAATTATTTAAATTGAGTACTTAGAAAAAAAAAATGAGAGTGAGCCATCATAATGACTCTTCTTTTACTACAGCAGTATGATATTATAAAATACTCAGATTATACTCAGAAACATTCCGTTACACACAATTGTCGTATATTAAAAATTAAATTGTTAACAATACGGATTTAGTAATTAATAAAATGAATTTAAAAAATATAATCTCCGTGTAAGTTTAATATAATATATTATATACTATCTGATAATACGTTCATTTGAGGATTAAAATCCTTCAGGGTGAAATCAACGCTTTGTAAACAGCCGACACCGTAATAATAATAATAATAATATGTCATTCGGGTCACGTATAGTATTATTATATTTGTATACAGAAGTGGTCTTGTCGAGAGCTATATTATTATCAACGATAATAATAATAAAGTCAACAGTTCTCAATAATTTAAACGCCTTGTACAATTGTACGTACACCGCTATCAATTATCCATATGACCACACCGTTATATTAACCGGACAAAGGAGATAGTATAATTTTATCGGTGACTAAATAATTATAAAAATATGTAACAGTACATTATTATACAGAGTGTTTTTGAAATAAATTAGATCATTAAATTCAATTAGCTGGTACGAGCGCACTCGCAGCATAGGTTTGGGCGATGGTTTTGCACATATTATACCTTAAAAATATTATCTTAAATATAAAGGGTGAATTATATTTCTTGCAAAATTCTAATTTGAACCGACGAGACGTGATACGCATTTTTTACGTTCATTGCGGCAAAAATAAAAATGTAACACTAAAAAATAATTCATTTAAAAAATTATAAAGTTTGTGTAATTTTTAATAATTACAATATTGGGGATGATATTATATAATTTCCATTAAAATATTGTTCGTTTGTAGACTTGGGTAAAATACTTTTTAAAAAATTATATTATATTTTAATCGTATATAAAACATCATCAATGTTTCTTTTTTTTCTTTTAAATATATTTTTCCTAATACATAGACATTAGACATATTAACAGACATAACATTAAGTAGTCAGTTCAAGCTATAAAATTATAATCTAATAAACAGCTATTGAATAATTAAAATTGCAAGAAAACCTATATTGATATATCTATATCTAATATCTAGTAGATTTTAATATAATATATAGTGTGATCAGAATTGCGTGTACAAAAATCAGATATACAATATTATTATGCTAAAATTACCATTTTTATAAAATGATTTTCTGATTACCTCAAAATATATTTAGCGTTGTTAATTTAACTAATGAGGTAAATTAACTTAATGATAAAAAAAATTAAATAATAATTAAATAATCGTGATAATAAACTGTATAATTGTATTGTTTGTAATTGACCGAATACAATGTGATCGCACGGGGATTCATAACCGAACTAACTTGAATACAATTAACAAATACAAATGGGAATTGTCCACCGCCATTGACTTCAGTATCAACAAGAGTAAAATATTGTCTTAGTTCGTCTTGCAATTAAAATCACAATTTAGATACGTCGACGCAATAGTGCAAGATATTAAAAATTATTTAAAACATATTATAATAATATAATAAATAATTACGAATTACACAATTTAGATTTAATTAATTTTATGGTGGGGATTTTAATACAACATATTATAGAAATAAGATATTTTTAAAAATTGATTTAAAATCCATCATATTTAATTGTTACTTATAAATACAAATATTAAAAAAAAAAAAAATAATAATAATACTGTATTCAAAATAATAATACTACACTATAGACACCCGCAGAAAGTATTAAGAGGGGCAAGATTTTAGAATATATTATATGGAATAGTGTACATTATTTTAAAAATAAATGATAAATATTGCTACGAATTTTCATATTAATAAAAAATGTATGATATGTGTATAAAATAGGTTTTAGCGGATAGTTAAGTATTACATCTATTCAATATATTTATTGATATAATTTCAATTTAAAATCACAATATACTATACAGTTCATCACTAAAATCCAGGAGGGAAAATACTCTATATTTCCCCCCTTAAATATTACCCTTGAGTCGTAATCTCATATTTTTATATGTGAATAGATAACAGAAGAGAGGATTTCGATGTTTATCACATGAGAATTTGCAATGATTGACTATTTGTGGTTATATGGGGTCCCATATTATAGAAAAAAATGCGACCCTCGTCGTATGTGTCTCTCGTATATATCGCGACGTTCTTTATTCCTTTCACAGTGTAAAGCCAGTATATACAGCATTCAGAAATTTGCGTTGCAAAAATAACAGAAATTAACAACGACAAATTGTGTAATTCCAACCATTTTAGTAAGGTAATTGTGATATTTTGATCGCCCTGTAGGTAAAAGTAGAGCACTCATATTGGTTTATTTCATGTTCACATAAAAATGAATTTGCAATTAGACCTGAGCATATTATATTGATTAAAGACACGATACCATGCGTATATTATACTTGTATTACCTAATGTTTTTTTCATTGAAAAAAGTACAATTGTGCTTCATTAGTCCATTATTATTATTATTGAGATGCATCGATTTAAATTTCTATTTTTACGCGTGTAAATGTATGTTTCACAAGTCTGCCATGCATCAATTGAGACCTCCATTGGAAAATAGTATATCGTTATTATCAAAATTATTCAAAGTCATTCACTATGGTTTTCGGCTAGCTATAATATTAGAATAGTAAATATAACTAAGTATTTCGTTTTAATTTTGATCGTTTTATGAAATCATCAACGTTCAGTAAAATATTATTATAATATAAGTTTATACATATCTGTATATGAGGAAGATATACAGTATTTTAAATGATTTATTTCAACTAAATATTTTATAGTATTATATGGTTAATAATTATATGATTAAAAATGTAATTAGTTATTGCATACGGTATAACCATCATTTAACAAATAATACAAAAAGTAATTAGCACTTGTTAGATTTAAATGTGATTTGCAGTTTCGTTTTACATAACCATAACGATTATGTACGCTAATTGTTTTATTCTTTCCAAATTGTTTTTTTCTACTAAAACGAGTATAAGCTCGATAATTTATCATTTTATTGAATATTATAAGTAGGGGTGGGCCGATCCTAGAATCGATACTTGGTTTCGGCCGATATTAGAGGTATCGGTTTTATCGGTATCGGTTTTTTTTCAAACCCGATATTTGAACCGATACCGAAAAAAAAACCACTAGTACATACAATATCATTGTCAATAACATCAAAAAATATGGATAGTAAAAACTAAAAATAGTGTATTATTGATAAGGCAGCAAATGACACAAGATCGTAGTCACGGTTAAACATTTTATTGTTCACAATATTATTTATTTTAGGTATTTTAGGTAATATTGTTATCACTTCTCTCTACAGTCGAAACTCGTTTATAGATAATTTGTATTCGTTATACCTTAAATTTAAATTCTAGTCATTGCTTTTTTTTTTGTTAAGTGTAATACTGTTATAGTGAAATATAATTTTATTAATAAAATATTAATTTTTTAATATATCGGTTATCGATTTAATATCGGTTGCATATATCGGAAGATCGGATATCGGTAAAAAGTGGTATCGGCCCATCCTTAATTATAAGACGCCATAGACATCATTCTTACATTCACGTCCGCCGATTTGGTCGTCGGCGAAAATTTCGTTTACACGACAAACTGAATTGACGTATCTGTGTTTCATTATTATGCACCTAACTATATAATATGAAGAACGGTTAGTACCATAAAATATATCGTATTTAATATATTCGTATATATTGTACACTCGTGAATAGGTTCAAACAATATTAATATAAAGTTAAGGTGCTTTTAAAGAAAGAGAAGTTAAGTCTCTCGATAATAGCCCAGAGCTTTTATTGGTTTTTCGCGCGCTCGCGAACAATGCGAAGACACAATACGGGCCACTACGGTCTTAAATCTCGGGTAGACTGTACAATAATTATCCACGTTTTTCATTTTGCGTATTTTTCCAATATCGTTTCGGTTTCGATATAGTATCTGTACCTATCTAATATACGTACATTCCGTAATACAGTTTGACCGCGTCGGCAACGATTGCGGAGGGGAAAGAATGATGAAAAAAAAATAAATAAATAAAGAAAAATCGTGTAACGACCGACCGAGAACGACGAAGAACGAGGTTTACATAATACGTACATACAGGATGATCAGAATTTCGTGTTAGAAAAAATATGTATGTTTACAGAGGTATACGTTTCAGATATATTATTTCTATAGAAATATTCTGATCACCCTGTATATAATATTATAGAGCCATAGGTCGCGGCAAGCTAAGTCGAAAAAATCTCCATTGTCTCGTCGTGTGTGTGTGTGAGTGATATTCTCTGAACAGTCTGAACAATTGGTCGGGCGATGCCAGCGGCGGCAGTAATATAATAGCCGATATAGTCTCTCGTGAGTATTATATTGCGGCGGTGGAAAGAGGAGAGGGTTGTTCTCGCTGTTCGATTTTTACGATCAAAACCAAATGGTTTATTATTATTATTTTTTTTAAACGTCCATAAGAAGGCGGACCAAGAATGTTTATACGCGAGTTTTCTACATGTTGCATATTATTATATTATATGCGTGCGCGTGAAAGGGTTTATGTTTGACGGTGGCAAACGGTCGTTTCTAATAGTGCACGCGTAGAAAAAAAAAAAAACTCGTTCGGGGTCAAGAGTAAAACGACAATAATAATAATGGTAATAATGGTAATTACCGCGCAGCGCAATGGTTATAATATTATTATTATTATAGTCGTAACTATCGTAACCCGTAAATATATTATATTTTAATAACCATAACCCAGGTCCATTTGTGCCATGTTAATACAGCTATAAATATTATGATATGATATTATGATTATTATCTATAATGGACGCGGCGCTTCTGTTTTTGGTGAAATCGACTGCGTTCGATTTAATAATTGATTTTTTTTTTTAAATTTTCAAAATAAGTTATTATGAAACATTATAATATAGTAACCGTGGTAGACCGTTATTGTTATTAAATAAGATGATACGTATAAACTTTGGTATTAAAATCGTCATTATTTTCCTCGTTATTGTTACTTTAGTGATATTTTTCTTAATTTTATCTCGTCATAAGAATATATATATATATATAACCTTACCTAACTTATATTTTACTTACTGATTTACTCGTTGACGAGGTCAGTTTATTTTCCGAACTTGATTTCAATTCGTGTTTTTTCCACGATAGATGTAGATAGTATAGGTACCTATCATAATATTATGATATATTTTGTATTTACACGTTTATTAAATTTGTTTTTGTTAACCAATCGTTACCACGGTATTTATTGTCAGTATATAATTATGTTACGGTACGTTAGATATACGTTTTGGTTCGGTGAATTTCAGTTGAAATTGAAATAAACCAATATTTTATATTACACGGACGTGATGATCTACGTGATATCATAATGATTAAATGATTATTATTTTTCAAATTAATTTTCGTCTTATGTTGCCGTGATGTTTTTGCGATATTTTTTTATTCCGATAATTTTCGACTTCGACAAAACGAATTGATGAATACAATACATTTTACCGGAATGATTATTTACGATATAAAATGTTTTATAATAATATATATATATATATTTGAATATTTGATTTGTCCAGTAAAAATTCTATAAACAGTTTAAAATAAGTTACAATAGGCAACCAAACAGGCTTCCAACAAAATTATCAAAAATTGTTTGATAATCATTTTGACGTGTTTTTAAATAGTAACTACTAATTACGCATAATTCTCTTTTAAATCTAATTAAGTGTGATTCGTAATAATATTAAAAGTTTAAAGTTTCTAATTATTTTCTATTTAATCGAATTGTTTATAAACAATAGTTTTCTTTAATTATAATACTTACTATATTTGCTAAGGTCACGTCAAAAAGTTATCTAAAAATTTTAGTTATAAATATTGTATCCGTAATTTTCAAACTACTTAGGTAACCTAATATTATAATCGCCAAACAAGATTGGAGTAATATTTTTATAAATATATATTAATACAATTAAAATGTTTTATTAATCACATTTAAATTCATAATAAATAGATTGTGTGTACTTATTTAATCCTAAAAAAACGAAAGCTGATGAATAAAACAATGCGTATAAATCGAAACGCTTTTTGTATTTATTTTTTCCTAAAAAATAAAATAAAATTTCTAAAACTTTGCATTAATACGACTATAGTTATAACGGATATATCTAATATTTTTATTGTATTTTTCTTATGGTATATAAACATCTTACAAGTTATAATAGTGTTAAATTAGCGTTAAACTATACAACAAAAACTGAGTTTAAACAACGACTTGGGTTTTTTTTTTTAATGATTCGGTTTGTTAAGTAAATAATAAAATACCTTACAATTACCATTTAAAAGAAACAACTATAATATGTACTTTTTTAATGAATGAAACACATTTTTTTCGTCGTAAAAACTATGAAAAGTATATAATTTTAATTTAACTATCTGCGAATATACAATTAGAAACTTTTGTATTTGACGTTGATTTTGAGTCACATTTTCAATTAAAAATTTTGTTAGTTTATTTATTATATTTTATTATCTACAAATTATTGTTAGAACATTATCTTATCCATATGTAAATATATTTTTATATTTTTAACTATAATGTTGTTAACATTTAAGAACATAAAATATATTATATATTGTATAATATTAGTAGGAATAATATAACATAATATCAAAATTATTGTTGATAAAAATTTAAAATTAGATTTTTTAATAATCTTAACGGTTTAAGATTTTACCAAAAATATTTTTGAATAAGTAATTGTATTATTAAATAATTCATAAAATAATATAATATTTTAAATTTGTATTATTGGATTTTTATATTTAAAAATATTGATTCAATTATTTAGCATTTAGAATTGTAATAATGAAGTAAGTAATTTGAAAAAAAAAAATTAATAAACGTAAAATTACAAGAATAAAGCGAATATAATATATTATAACATACGGTTAGATTTCAATTTAGTAATTATTGTGATTTTAAAAAGTTTTTATTCTCCCAAAATACGTATTAATCTATCATAAGGAAATGCACCTGGACATTGTCAATCAAATTAAATTTTACAATATACAAAACGAGCAACTACCGTTTTATTTCGTTCGAAAAATAATTACGAGGGTAAATAAATAAATCTTTTTTTGTCGGAGCTGTACAATATATTTATTTTAATATGGCACAATGGTTATGGTATATGCGGTTATGACGTTTGCACACGGTCAACACGGACAATATTTTATATTGTATTTGAGTCGTGTAAACACTGTTCATTATAATATATTATATATATTATTATAACTGCAATATAATTATGAAAAGTCATGGTCGAATACTTATTGTTGTACCGATGCACATGTATTATTATTGAACAAATATTGAACTAATTTCGATAATTATATTTTCAGGCGCGCCGCCGCCGGGAGAAACGGAAATGGAAACGTCAATAAAATGTAATATAAAGGACGTTCAACGAAGATTTACATTCATTTCAATTGGTAATATTATATACTAGGTAAATATTATATTTTGTTTATTATGATTTATTTTTTTAAATAATTATTTTAGCCGAAGACCAAGAAAATGTACTATTTCTTAATACATAATATAAGTGTAGTGAGAGAGTTGAGTATTGAGTTATTTAAATATTGTATATACAATTTTCAATTTTATCAAGATTGCGATTTTTTATAGTCATTTTCTTTGAAAATACAGAAAAATCAACATTTGATTTAAGTTTTTGTACTTACATTAGTGTAATAATATAGCGTATAGGTATATTCTATAATGTATATTAAAGTTTTATTAAATTAAACAAATTTATCCCTATTTAATTAATTTCACTTGTTAAACTAATTATACACGACTTATTACATATGACAGAATTCAAAAATATTTATTTTATCTATGAGATATTACAAAGAGTACATAAATGATTGTGGGAGAAATAAACGTGTTTAGGGAATATATGATATACAAGTTCATGGATTAAGATGAGACCTGGAGGTCTAAAGATTTGAGATTTATTTAGGGTATGGAATTTTACAAATAATTTATTATTAATTGTAGAAGCTTAATATTCTTAACACGAATACGATAGAAATACAAGGTAAGCGAATTAATACACATTTTAATCTTATATAACTCATAGAAAATTATAAAAATATAAATGTAGTTCTAAAAAAATCATATTACTTCCGTTGACTGTATTATCAGTTTGATTATTTTGTTATTGTGTTACATTAATTAATATTATAGTTACATTTAAACTAATCCAATACAATCTAATAATTTAGTAATAATAAAATTTGATCAATAATTATTATTACCTTGTAAAGACCTTGTGCAAGATCGTAAGTACTTATCCGTAAATAACGTGTATAATGTTTAATCATTGAACTATATTTAGTTTAGTATGTTCAATATTTTAATATACCTGAATTGTGAAAATTATTTAATCAAACCGATTTTAATTGACGTTTTTGAACATTACTCTTATAATATGTAGTATATGTTGAGAATATGAAGTATCAGAGAACTTAGTCATATTTTTTTGTATTTTATATTTTTTTTTTTATAAAATTACTGATAACCGTACATAATGTTTTAGTTAACACACATTTCTGATTATTACCCTATATAATATTGTACATATTATATTGGTATGTCTGACGGTATTGCCCCCGCAAAAGATTCGTTTTGCATTATTGAGGGACGGGACTCAATTGTGTATTACATAATATGCCTGCGGAAATCAGTATCGGACAGGAAACCGATTTAATTTCCTCTGACAGATATACATGCACATTTTAATATTATTTTGAACGTTTTTTATGCATTTGTAAATGCTATAATACAATTCTCCTTCATTTCCGGTCACCGCAGATCACGCGTTAAATTTCATGATATTACTACATGTATATCCGATTGGAACCGCATCGAGAAATCTATAATACAATGCATTGAAACATGTTATCATTTTAATAGATGAACTCAACTATACCGGAGAATCTGTTTACTTTGATTTGTTTTCTGTAGCGAAAAGTAAATTAAATTATGATTAATAGCGCAAAGATTTAAATATTAAAACATTAAAAAATTTATTAAATTTTAAAAATCAAATTTAAAGGGACATAATTAATTGATTGTTATTTTTCTCTTTTAAAATAATTACTGTCTTTTTAAAAAAAGTATATAATTTTTTATGTACTTAATATACTGTTTATATAATTTAATTTTAAAAATAATATAAATATAGCCGATTAGACGTATCGATATTGTATATTTAAATAAAACAAGTCATTATAGATCTTGTCGCATTAATTGGAGCGTATAGAAATATAATCTATTTTAGAAAATAAGAGAACAAATACTTCTAGCCAAAAAATTGGATATAAAGTATAAGTCAAGACGTAAACATTGATGTTCAAGAGTTTCAAGATTAAATTTTGAAAGATAAGGATAATAAGAAGTTTGGAGTATCTATAAAACATTTTAGAGAAAGACAATATAAAAAATTATGCTGGATATCTTCTAGTTTGGTTTTATTACCTAATTGATAATAAAATAGGATATGGATATGGAACTGAACCATATTATTTTAGAAGCTGAATGATGCGAGAGATGTATTGGTTTTACACAAAGATCCATTTACAAATGGTCTGTCGGATTACCACTAGTAGTATATGATTTCAGTAGAAAATTGACTCTACTTGGTACATTATTCAGCTCATTTTTCGAATTTCGCAAACGTTTTTCCTTGAGATTAGAAAAACTACCAAAAAACGGCGAAATTCATGGAAACTGTCATTTTGACAAATTTGATTTAAAATATTTTTTGATAACATTGATAACTACTACAATTTTAATGTAGGAACTTGAAATTTTTTTCAGGATTTAATAGGTAAGCTACATAGTTTAAAAACTTTGGCACGGATGATTTTATTTTATTTATAAATTTAGAACTTTGAAATTTATCCAAGAATGTAATTTTTTTTTCTCAAAAATGTTTAATATTATTTACAATTTTTTTAACAATTTGAAAATATTATAGAAGCATATACAACTCAACCTATTACATATTAACATATAACATATTTTTATAAATCCAAATTTTTAATATATAAGCTTCTTAAGTAAGAATTTTTAGTATAATATTGCATTATAATATTATGATTTTACATTTTTTTTTACACAATAATATATAAGTATTATAACAGTAACTAACTAACTAGGATTCAATTTTTCAAAAAGCAGATATATTTGTATTTAAGATTGTTACATAATACAATTTAAAATAAAATTGTTAGTGCATGCGCATGTACATTATACAGAATGACAAAGAGTAAGTAATATATTATTGTTATGACGAAGTATATATAGATGAGTCAGAGGAGACGAAGACGAAGAATAAAAAGTAAACAGCCGATCAGATAATATAAAAACGGGCGAACATATAATGTATTATAATAACGTATATACAATAACAAACGAGTCGCAGAAAATCATTTGTACACGCGGTGAAAGTCGTTTTTGATATCATAAATCGTGGTTGTTAAAAGTTTAATTAGGTAAAACGCGCATAGTCGTCGTCGTCGTCGTGTACAATAATAATAATAATAATATATTATTATACAGGGCGATCGGAATTTTGTACTATAAAATTGGTAGCCAACCTCAGACACATTACAAAATGTAATGTTCTGATCACCCTGTATGCTTTTGGCGGTGTGGAACGGGAGAGTGTGGGGGAGGGGAGCCCGGGCGATGCGACTCGAAACTCTTTTGTTCGTCGTCAGCGGCGGCGATCGGCGATAATGTTGATTTATGTGCTCACGACGACGAGTCCAAAAGGGTTGCGAGTATATCTCTAATCGCTTTCAAATGTCGCGGTCGTCCTAGTGAACGAAATTATCCTATCGCGAGAGATTCCTTTTCTTTTCGTCATCGAGTTCCTTTATTGTGTTTCCTTCAAATCTTTTAGTTTTTTAAACGGACCCGAAATAGTTATTTAAATTTTTTACTGAAAAAAAAAATGTACTAATATCGACTTTAAACTCTAGTTATATACTTATATATGACATAAAAATATCATATTCCAAATGTTTAATAATAGAATATATATTTAAACATCTACTTACTTATGGTACCTATACAAAATTCTATAAATGATAATTATTCTATTAAATGTGTAAAATCCAAAGCACTTTATACCTTAATTAACACATTTAAATTTAATTTGTCAGATGAACCTGGTAGTGATATTGAAATTAGATAATGAATGGGTAGATAATGTAATATTTATAATATTACCTATCATTTGTATATCAATTCGGGGAGATTTTAATGATTTAATTAGTAATTATCAATAATCATAATAAGATGTATTATTATTGTAGGTACATTTTAGAACAAGGAATTCCAAACATAACACAATTATTATTATTAATTTTACTAACGATGATAATTTTATGTAATCGTTTATTATGTTGTAGACCACCTCATCAAATCCGGCGGTCACATCCACATACTTACGACTTACTGTCAGTGTGATTAACCTAACACGAGACCAATCGTTCAGATAACCGCGGTTTTCACTTAGTATATTTTTGTTGTTAATATACAAAGAATAGCTAATAAAAAATTAATTGTACACATTTTTAACTACAAAAGTTATTTATTATAAAATATTAATTTTTTAGCGGAGATATTGCAATTAAAAATTGATTTGGGACACTCTGTATACATATCAGTATTTCACGCGGTGTGTATATAGAGTGATCGAAATTTCACGTTACAAAAATACTGAAAACAACGTTGAAAGCATATTATGACTTTAATGTAATTTCCCATCATATATATAATTTTCGTATTTACAACTTGAAATTCCTATATTCTGTATACAGTTTTCGACGGAGAAACGTATCTTCGCGACAACAGGTCGTACGTCAAAAAGGATATTGTAATAATCATAATAATATCATAATGTGTTTAGTCTCTTTCCGTGGGAACATCCTGCTTCCAGGATTCACAAAATATAACGTCTTCAACCCCACCGACGGCGGCGTAACAACCCTACTCGGAGACTATCATCTGTATTACGCACACGTCGAACGTTGTCCCGGTTAAGTGGACCCGCCGTACACTCACACATGGCATCACGTCAATATGACAAATCCCTCTTGTTTGTGACCGCGACCGCGGTAGTTGCTCAGATAATTCGTATTCATATAATCATCATCTCACGCACGCGAAGATACCGCAGTTTTTCCAGAAATATTTTATCATCATCATCACTTCAGAATCTTTTTATATTTTATTATTAAACGAATATAATACTTTATTAATAATATTCTTTCTTTTCGTAAATAATTTAAATCTATATAATATTAAAAAAATAAAAAAATAATCAATATATTATAGAATAAAATATATTCGTATAATAACCAATAACGACTGATACGTAATTGATGCGGTAATCGCCAAAATTGTATACCACAGCGAACCTTTACATAAAGCGAAAACAATATGCGCGATTTATATATGATCATTATCGATCGATTAACCGTCGAACTATCAAAAGAAAATCAGAATTATGAAAATAGACATAAATTGAATTTGAATTTGCAGTAAGGAATAACATATATTTTAATAATGTAGGTATATAATATAATATAATATAATAACAATCCATATAATATTATTCTCGTAGTAATAACGTTTATAAACTACTTATTTGTAGCCCATAACATGTTATTTATTATGTTTTCAATCAAAAACATAATTTTATAAATTAAGTTTTCTATAATTCGTATATTAATAGAATCCAATAATCAATATAATAGCTATATGACTCCTCCTGTCAAAAATATATAATGCAATTTTATTATGTATAAAAAATATTCAAGAATATCAGAGGGAATATTAATTTCGATGAACGGATGAAATATATATTTTATTAAAAATATATTAAATTATATTTAAAATTGGAAAATGAGACAAAAATTAATGTTAGTGTTTGATCGTTAGACCACAATAAAAATAACTTTTTTCTATAATATATAATTATAAAAGACATATTAGAGATTATATAAAAATCATCATAACATATTCTTCATAAAATTATATGTAAAATATCTGAAACATATATTATAATATCATTATTATAAATACGAGAATTTCACAGTTTCACGTTAACCCTCCTTTTCTGAGCACCAATAATAAAAAAAATAACCGCACTAATTTTTCTTTCCTTCTTTCGCCCCTTCTGTATTTTTCTCAAACGAATAAATAATGACAACGGTAACGTTTTTCCATTTTTTTTTTTTTTTTTTTTTTTACAATTTCGCTTAATTTTTAATTTCCTTAAACCGTTTTTGATGGCCTTTGGTAAATGGGGCGTTAAAAATAAAACGAAAATATTAACATCTTCTCCGCGATGTTGGTGTTAATTGTTTTTTATTTTATTTCTCTAAGATTTTGTGCAAATTCGATCGACTTGCGACTTTTGGACCGCACTGGACGAAGAATCTAAGATGATTATAATTAAGTTCCATATATTATATTGTTAAGTTGTGTTCAATATGTTAAAATATTTTTTTATTTAATTTATAATCGTTCGAATAAAATAAGTTTAGTTTAAAAATATTAATCTAATATCGATAATAATAGACAGATCCAGTGTCATGATTAAAACACGAGGCCATTTTCTTACCAGTTCACCGCGGTGGACCCATATAAAAGTCCATTGTCAATTTGTTATCATTGTCATAATTTAAAATTAGGTTACTGGTTGAAGTTTAGGTTTTTATTCACGTATATTATTTATTCTCGTATATACGTCAATATCGTCGACCTTAAGAAAATTAACAATATTAATAATTATAATAATAATCAGTACTTTTTCGATCAGATAATATAAAATTTATAATTTTACACACTTTATGTTTGTATATACAATAGCTACGACTATTTTTTTTTCTATTGTTTATTGTTAATATTTATAATTGTTTATTATAGTATCATATCTAGTATCAGGTAACTAATTAAATTGTTTTTTTCTTTATTATACGCAATATTATTATCGTATCAAGTATATTACGAAATTATGAACAATTTTTACTACATAATATTACAATCTCTATAAAGATATTACTAATGCAAAACAAGTCATATTTCTAGTTGTAAAATTAACTTGTAATATACCTTTATGATCTATAATTTTATAATAAAAGTTTTTCTTAAATATACGATGGTAACTCGGAAGAAGTAATGGGACATTAGTCTTCTCTGGGTTGCCGTCAAGATATTATGATTGAAAACAAATTACCTCTGATAATTTACTCATACGAGATAAAAAGATTATCTTAATTATTGTCATCTATATATATTAATATTATCTAGATTAGAGTCATACCCATGGGAAATTTCTGGTCATGAACTTTCCCTCCTTAATTTAAGATAGGTATGTATATAACGTTATTACGTTTATTTATTTGATTGAATGGTTAATAAAACTTTTTGGGACTAAAATATGAAATCTCCTAAAGTTAGGTTCAGAGATGTAACACACATTGTAACTTTTCATGTAATATAAAACTTCTAATATGAAAAAATATTAATACTTGATTTATTAACCTTTATATTTTATTTTATAGTTTACAAAAATAATGTAAAATATTAAATAACTTAGTATCTATTTAAGTTGATAAATAAATAATAAATTTTATATATGTAGTTAAACTGAATAACTTATAATATTATATTCGTATACATCTATTTCTTAGGCACCTATACTTATTAACAATAAAAATCATAATATGTTTACAAAGAATGTGTAAAAATATCAATTTTCGATTTTCAGTAAAAGTTTTTAATGTTTACAATTGCTATTT
This sequence comes from Eriosoma lanigerum, assembly GCA_013282895.1. Taxonomy (NCBI): domain Eukaryota; kingdom Metazoa; phylum Arthropoda; class Insecta; order Hemiptera; family Aphididae; genus Eriosoma; species Eriosoma lanigerum. The sequence continues at coordinate 51,044,086 of CM023359.1, forward strand.
TTCACATTTCTGATCAGGGTAATACTACGGTTATCTACTTTTCTACTAGATAACCATGAATATACATTAGTTATATCTGTATTTATTAAATCTCGCGGATATGTTTCAAATCGGGAATATAATGTTACATCATTATAATGATATATTTTATGTCTGCGAGAAGTGAATAACAAAGTATATAATATAATGTTATTAGGTATTAAAACGGTAATAAATGGAAAACATATATCTACTTATGTAAGTACATCGAAACGGTGTCCAAGTTTTTCCACAATAGCATCTATATATTATACTTATGTGTACCTTAAATATATAGTATATGTATTATAAATTATAATAAACTCACATCGTTGTCGCTTAAAGCGCACGTACATAATATCTCGTCGCGGTCAACATAAGTATATATATATATATTATGTTTTTGTCATGTTCACTAAGTACGATTTTTGCGATGTTGGACAATAGTTCATAGATGATAATATTTTTTAAACTCAGTTGAATGAAGAAAACAATTATTATATAATAAGTTTAATATAATATTATATTATATATATATATATAGGTGTAGTTGAATAAAAATGTTTGTGTTAATATAATTAATTATTAATTTTATTGGTAATAATTATAATATTTAATAAATATTAAAATGTGTAACAAATAGTTTTATTAGAATTTACTTTTATTTCAGTAGAGACTTTTTTTAAGTACATAAAAGTATATTTTATTTTCATAATCATTGTACACCAGTGGTTCATATATATCTATATATATCAAGTTCAAATTTGAGTAATACTTATGTTACATTTAATGTCATAAATAAGGTTATAATATTAAAATTAACTCTATTAATATCGATTAATAATAGAAATTATATAATAATAATAATAGTTAATTAATTCTTTAAATGTATCTCATTATTTTTTTGCAATTTGTACATGACCAAAATTGGATTGATATAACTTCATAATATATAGTGTTATTTTCGACAAAGGTCATAAAACGATGTAAAAAATATTTAAAAATTTAATTATACAAAATGTAAGTCACTGTAAGTCACTCAACGGACACGGGTAGATAGAGTTGCTAGATTTAGGTACAATTAAACTTTGTATTATTGCTTCTATAAAGTGTTAAGTAGTCAATTTATATACCTACACAATAAAAATATTTCCGTCATCTCAGAATAAAATATAAGTAGTTTCACAACTCCCGTTATGTGCGCACCTTACATATAGTATTTTTTTTTAGCATGTCTCGTGTTTTCCTTCTTCTCTCGAAATTCATACGCGTGTTTTGCGTTCGCGACAAGAGGACTTTATTATAATGCACGTGCGTATATATATATATATATAAATTATAATAATAAGTGGTATAGTAAACGACCGCGGTATATATTGTTATTATTGCGAGTATACCTTAAGGTTTTTCTATACACACATTTATAATTATATTATACCGCTGTTGATACCGTATATAACCATATGACTTATCGGGATAACGATCCTCAGTTTGTACGCGGTCTAATGGCGACATTATAATATTATGTAGAAAATGTATAAACACGCGCGCGTGCGCGAGGTGCACGTAAAACAAAAAAAAATACGATAATTGTTCAAATATAATATTATTATGTAATATAAATAGGTACTACTATCTATCTACAATTGTAAATAATAACCGAAAAATTAATTTATAATCCATTTTAATATATTATGGGTATGTATAATTTTAAATTTTTAGGTATAGTTGTTATACGTAACACATCATATTCTTATAAATTCTAAATATTTTATTCTTTAATAAATAATGCAAGCACAATATCAATTTTAATTAAAATATGGCAACCCACTTTTTGATAACTAATTATTTTATAAAACAAATAAAATAGTTTTTAAGATTAGTTGAGTATGATATATAAATATAATGTTTTTATGTTTCCCAGAGAGCAGTTTATTAATTGCCTGTCAAAAGTAAAAAAAAAAATACTTATATTCCTAATCCTGCATGTTTATCCAATTACACGGTGTAAGTACCTATACTATGAAAAATCGACATTAAAGAGTTGGTATTAAAAATACACAAGCTGTAAAATACGAGTAGATAATATTGTAGATCGTAAAAGAAATAATTTGGTGGTTGAATCAACTTATGGAATTTACAAATGATCATTTGAAGGTAGAGATCGACAAAATTTCGCAAAAACTTTTAAAATGCTGTAACTCTGCTAATGATTTTAGAAGTAAATATAAATTATAATTGTGTTTCTCAGAATGCTACGGGTGATAAATAGATTACACGAGTATTAATTATATTCAGTTGAAAAAAAAAAATTACTTTTTAAGACAATATGTAAGATTATTCCTGGAATCAATATAAAAAAAATATTATATTTAAAAAAAGTAAAACCACCAAAATCACAGTAAAAAACTTGTACCTAATGGTTATAATATTTTTATTAGTTTCTTCAGGTAATCTATTGTTAGTTTACTAGCCGAATTAAATGATTAAAAACAAAATAATTCTTTATGACTATAGCTGACGTAATTATGGACATATTTTGATACTATATACTAATAATAATAATCAAAGAACGTATATTATTTTAGTTACAACACACCCACGCATGATTATAAGACATAATATTATTATATTATGCTGCGAAAGTATTTCTATCATATAATTTACGAGTTTAAATGTATCATGTATTTATGTATAGTTTTATACAGATCTTTCTTAACATTATAATATAATAAAGTCCGTTTTACGTCCGTAATAATAATTAGTATTGTTGTACCGATAAAACTGGTTTTGGACGCTAGTTAGTATATATAGTTGCAAAACTATAATAATAATATAACTAAATACGTAAGTACAGATATTAAAGAAAAAATAATATTATATACGTCTCGTTTTATGGACACCATTTATATTTTTCTAATAAATTTATTTTAAATCTCGTTATAAATGTATACACCCGCGCAACACGTGACCCACATTCGTACATTTATGCAAGAAGCTTATACCGGCCTCAGCGAATGTATATTATTATTATTACGATTATAAAGACTTTTATTTTTTATCTGAAAAGGTTTCTTTCTATTCGAAATTACGTTCCTACAGCACGAAAAAATCTTGGAGCAATTATTTTTCTCGATTAAAACTTTTGTTTTGAAATTAATTAAACTATAAAAAAATATATATATATAAATACAACATTATTTATAATTATATTGTTCGCGAAACGAATGAAAGTTTAAAATAGTCTCCCATGCGCGAGCACTAACCACGGTGGTGGTAACTAGCAATGGTGGTTACCGGTTTATATAAGTATCATTATAATATATTACAACAAACCGTTTACAGACTTACAGTTACTGCGCACGCATAATATGTAACTATAACATCATGATAATAATAATAATATGTAATATATATTATTATAAGTACACGAGTAAAGTACGTTGTAACGTCTGTTCGATTGTGTACGCGGGAAATACATCGACGCGGTGAATAGGAATTTACACAGATTTATTATACGTCGGAGAGCAAAAGAGAAAGAGAGAAAATTAAAATATATACGTCGTATACGCACGCAAAATGTAATAATAATATACAGGGCGTACCACCGGAGATCTGATAAGTTCATTAATTATATTATATGAGTTATGTCATTAAAATCATTAAATATTGTGTCATTGAAAGTAGCAGCTATTCGAAAAAAATCAAAATTTATTAAAAAATTTAATTTAAAAAAAATGTATAAAAATTTAAAATCCATACTTATATTTATTATTGTAGAGTTCTGGGAATAATTACAAAAAACAAAAAATATCTAACAGATCAAATCGATACATCCAACGAAAAAGGTAGTAACTAAATTCTTTTCGTTTCTGAGTTACGACTTTTAACATTGCATTTTGATAAAGGATTTGTTTCTTTATCGACCACGAAAATGATTGTATTTCTATCTATCCCACAGAGATAATAAAATAATATTGAAATAAAAATAAAAAAAAATAGAATAAGAAATTAACTTTGAATTTTATTTTGCTCCTTCTAAACAATTGACAAATTGAAACAATTGAGTTTTACCTTTTTCGTTGGATTTATCGAAATGTTATATCAGAAATCAAGGGACACCCTTGCAGTATATAATATTATATAGTAAATCTATATTACGATTTACGTTTACACGCATACTTAATATAACTTAACCTGACCATTTATTTATTCTTCATTGAATCGACGAAACGTGGGGAACTCATCTAGCGCTTCTATAGCCTAACCTAACCTAACTTTATATTAGATACCCAAATTAGAACGAACGTAATATAATATACAAACAGTTTTGTAAAGTATTCGAATAAAAGTATTTGAATATTAATATTTAAATGCATTTTGAAGTATTTTTCGGTATTTTAAATACATTTTTTTTAAAGTATTTTTTAAGTATTTTCAATACATTTTAAAAGTATTTTATACGAAAAAAAAATTGTTGTATTAAAATAGGCACTGATAAAAAATTTATCTTTGCATTTTATTTTTATACGTTATAAAATTAAGCTACTATGAAAAATTCATAATTTTTACACATTTCTTTGCCATTTTTTAGCAATGTATATTGTAATGTACATCAGGACTGAAGGTTATAAAAATAACAAGTATTTTTCATGTAAAGTAATTATTAGTTATATTCAATTGGGTAAACTTAGTAGATATTTTTTATTTTTTTAAACAATAGTTAACATATTTAATATTAATGAAAGTTTTTTTTTTTTATTCAAATACTTTAAAATTTTGAAAGTATTTATAAAATACTTTTTTTTAAGCACTTTAAAAGTATTAAAATACTTTGTCAAAAGTATTTTTTACAAGACTGTACAAAAACAATAGATAATGTATAATTCTGTTTAATTATTCCTATAAAACTTTTGTGAAACAAGAATTATTATTTTTATGGTAAACAATTAATATTATTTTGTATTGGAAATATATATTTTTATTTATTAATATCATAATTGTATTGGTTTTATCGATTTCGATAAAAAAAAAACAATTATAAGAAATAATGCGACTCTCATAACATGAGTCCAATAGAACTGGCAGAGGTCAGAGTTTATAAATTGAAAATCAACAAAATAATAATATTTTAATAACGTGATATACAATACAATACATATAATAATATATACAATGACCGCTGCACGCAGATACGAGACCGACGGATGGGACATAAATCGTGGTCGTAAATACGAGAATAAAAAACGCTTTCATTGTGATTTCGAGTTGACGAAGAATAGATGCGCATTGCTCCAGGGAAATCAATAATAATAGTTTCACGCCGTTCGATTAATCATAAAAACAATTTTAATAAACATTTTTTCGTAACTACTTTGTACCGTCCCTGTTTACCCGCGTAATCCGAAGAAGATTCCAAATATTTCAGGAATCAAGAGAAAATGGCGATTTTCTATTTCTTTTATATAGAAAAAACAACTCTAGATTTATTTTTTACGAAAACTTGTCTCGGGATTGGAACAATTTCGTTAGTTTTTAGTTGGATTACTGCAGTTACGTTTCACGTACTACATTATGGAGGTTGGAATTTGATATTTATTATTTTATATAATTATATTTAAATTTGTTTTTATTTATACTTTTGTGTCTAATTAGCGTCGAAAAACCCAACTTTTACAGTTTTATATAGAATTACGTATATTTATTGTTTGTGTTTGAATAAATTATTGCAGTAAGTATTTAAAGTCTGAAATATTTTAATTTGGTTTTCGAAGGACGCGGACTTAAATGTAAAATTAATTCTTTCTAAACATCTTACAATATTGTTTTCCAATTTTCAAGTACAAAATTAATATCATACATCGATACATCAATAACAATATTCGACTGTTCCTATTATTATCGTTTTTGCGGTATTTTTTAATTATTTAATATTAATAAAAAAATTATTACCCATATATTTTTTTAAATATGTTTTTATTATGAAAATTATCTTAAAATCAACTAAGTTTAAGAAATAAAAAAACAAAAATAATAATGTATTTTTTTAATCATCAATCATTTTTCGACGACATTCAGTGATATTATAAAATTGTGTTTTATGAGGCTATTTTCTTGTTTTTTAGAACATTCAAACCCGCGTCCTATTGATAACAATAACTACATTCAGATTTATCGAAGCTCGTCAGCTCTATTTCATATATTTCTGTGACATTTCTATATAAAAGTTTATTTCCGTTAGATATACACGGGAACAGGTATTTTCTTTAAAAACATAAATCGATGACAATTTTTTTTCTGATTTTCAAACCCTACTGTAAATGTTTTTCCCGTGATTTTGTCCATACCTACTCTTATATTGTAGCGGACAACTCGAAATCGAACAACCGTATTGAACGGTATAACAAATAATGTTAATTCATCCCTATCTCCCGCAGAATAAAGAATAATAAATTCCGGTCGTCGGAAGGCGAAAAACCGCGGCATTACACCGCACACATGTGCTTGTGTGTCCCGTTCTATCATAAATAACTCAAACGCCATCGTGGCAGAGTCAGCTCTATATAATACGTTAACCCTCGCGATTCCGCCAGTGTAATGTAATAATAATAATAATAATAATAATATAATCCGGTGACGGGGCACATAAATTACACGCGACCGAATCCTTGTCCTGCACGTCGTAGTACAACGTATTATAGGTACTCGTATAGTATGCGATTTTACCTCGACAAAATATTTTATTATTAAAACGAACCAAACGATCGTTATTATTATGAATCGTTCCGGTCAACATATTATAATATTATAAATTATAATAATATATAAATCACGTGTCGTTTCCCGAACCCCATGAAAAACGTGTCAATCACACTCGCGTAAGGTTCAATCGTAGTATAAACCGCTGTTGTAACCCGCGGTATGTGCGATAGTCGAAAAATTTCGTTGAACATATAATAAGAAAGAACGATTTTTTTTTTTTTTATCGTGTATATCTATAAATATATCTAAATTTCAGTAGATCAAAGTGATAAGGTTGCATTAAAATATAATATTGCAAATAATATGTTACTGTTTCCAGATTATATAATTGAAATTTTTAAGTGAAACTAAAAAATTGCAACAAAAATATTGATAAATAACCTAATCCTAATCTAATCTTCTCGTGTGGGCGACAAAACTAATATACCTGTCTGTTACTTTATGAAATCGATTTTTCGATATGTTAATTTTTCATGCCGATCCTTTCGATCTTGTATGGCAATTATGACAATTATTCAATGTATGGCGCATTCGTGCATTTTAGTAAGTGTCCGTCGTCCTGTAGTTCTCCCACATCTTGGGTTGTCCTCGATTCCCCATTTCATGAGATTTACTTTTGTACGAGCTGACCCCGTCTGTATGTGATTTAAAGATTTTTAATCTCGGTTAGGTAGTTGGTATCCAAAGAGTAATGTCCATTGGTATAGGTATAATATAGAGCTAAGAAACATAATTATAACTTATTTTATTGGTGCAGTCGTGTACGACTGTAACTGTTAGTGTTAGTAACTAATAATATTTCCGATTTCCAACCAAGTGTCTCTCAGTACCCACGAAAAAGAAACCGGATTTTACTTATAAATTGTTTAAATAGTGAATTTTAATTCGGGAAAATCAGTTGATGTTAATGGTGATAATGTTAAAAATGTCATATTTCTAGATTTTTTTTAAGTTTTGATCATAAAACTATTAAATTAGTCTATACTTGTACGTTATTCCCCCTCCCCCTTTTACTGAAGAAGTTAATAACATTTTAGTTTTCAAATTTATCCGAAGAAAGTATTTAATTCATAACCGGTTTTTTTAAATTAAAATAAATAAATAAACACAAAAAATAATTGGTATTAGTGATAGCGATGCTTAATATTAACAAACAACAAATACTTTTTTGAAACTATGATGTAAAATTTCAATTTTTCTAACTATTTAATTTTAATTAAAAACTATCTTAGAACCACACAGCAAGATTATAAAAGTGTTATTAATTTAATTTAAATGAAAAAGTGTCAAAAGTAATTCTGCCAACAATACAAATTAAATACATTTTTATTTATATCAGTACTTATTTAATTATTAATTTCTGAAGAATATTATCATAGGTGAAACATTTTCCTAAATTTTGGCAAATTCTATCTGACATATTACCCGCCTTGGTTTAGTTTAGATGTTTTTATTTTTTTTAAGAATTCGACAGTAAAACGGTCTAAATTTCAAACAATACAAAATGTTAATAAACACTAAATTAAAATTGAATTTGTTCATCCAGCGTTGGACTCGTAAATCACGATAACAATATAATATATCGTGTCGGAAAATCGAAATCGTCGACCTACCTTTGCGCGTCATACTCGATTTGTCCGCGTCCTAACTCGTTCGTATATTATATTTATACGCGTGTATAACGGGCCCGAAAACAAGACTTCTAAACGCGCGACGACTTGGAATTTATTAGCTCAAAAACACGTGTGCTGGCACATGTCACGCACGTGACAGCTGTTTTTTTTTCCCCTCGTTCGTTCACACAGGATTGGGAAATAAAGTTCAAAAGTTCAACACACTGGTGCTGTACCTAAACCCGCGGCTGTGCGTAGGTACTATACTTTTCGATACGTTTCATTTTGTTTCTTGCCTCCGCGTGTCATTTTCGCAGACGGTTCGTTTGTAGCCGTGCGCCGCGTGTGCGCCATGCCAGCTATTTCCGGGCATTTCCCCTCAGATGTCTTCATGGCGATACCACTATACGAAATGACAGAGAGTGGTAGTTATATTATATTGTGTGTGTGTGTGTGTGTGTGTGTTTTTTTGGGGTTCGCAGGAAGTCTATATGATCTTTGGAAATTTTCTTGAAAATAAGCTGCAATTATGTGTTATTAAACGTAAAATTATATAATGGAAAACTAGTAAACGAATGAATATGATAATAAACAATAATGATTACGATCGATATTTTATTTTTACTAGGGCAGACTCATAAATTTTCCGACTGTTTTTAAGAACAGGAGTGAGAGGGGTCATTTGTTTTGGTGGCTATTTTATTTTATTGTAAGCGATAATCAATTAAGGGGTTGTATTTAGGGGTTGTAATTTTTTTTAAATCTACCGACTTAAGATTTGGCTAATTATAGACTACGGAAAATGTATGAATGCCCCCCCCCCCCATAAAAGAAAAAAAAATGACACCACTGTATTTGACTTAGAAATAAATTATCGTAACCTAGTAAGTAACGACTAGGTGATACTCTGTATCGAAAATAAAAGTGGTTCTATCGAGTCCAATTACTAATAATTGAAGGTTCAATGTTTAAATTTAAAAAAAAAAAATTATTTTTATGTTAAAAAAAATGTTAAAGTCACGTGATGAAGGTAAAATTTATATGTTTGAGATTCTACATTGAATCCATATTTTCGAACTTTTAATACTGTTTTAGTAAAACATCATAAAATAATTAATGTATTTAAATGTAAAAGTAATTACATGGTTTAAGTAGATATTTAAATGCGTATTTTAATTGAATAGGTTATTTGGAAAAAGGAACATATTCAATTTTTTGACATTTCAGATTTTTATGGAAATGTATTATTTGTATCTAAATTCACTATTTGGTGTGAAAACGAAATATATCTACGTGTTTATGTAGTACCTGTAATGCAGTATGCGTATCTTATTTTCATTTATTTCGAAAAAAAACATCCACTGGATATAAAATAAGTTCATCTGTAAAATTTTAATTTTTAGACATGTTCCCTTTTCCAAATAACAATTAAAATCAAGCATTTATTTTTTCGTTAAACAATTAGAAAAAACTTTTCTTTTGAAAACGGCGAGATCAAAATAGTATTTTGTTTAAAATTGAGATGGCTATAAATCAGTCAATTTTCAAGATAGTAAAAAAGTTAAAATATCAAAGTGACTTCCAAAAATAGTACTTTTCGAATTTTATAAAAAAAGTAGAGGTTTTCATTTAAAAAATGTAAGTTTTACTGTGCATATGCATACTAGAAGACATATAATTTTGAAAAGTGGTGCAAAATATGTGCTAATATACCCCTAACATTATGAAAACATTTCTATCTCGATCTAAGATCATCCGGCTGAAATATTTAGTGTTACTATTTAAGGAAAACATACTATTTATATATATACTTCATAAAACTATATTATGATATATAGATAGGTATACATTTATTTTGATTTTTTTAGATAGGTAACTAAAACTAAAAGTAACTAAAATCAAACATTCAATATAAATATTATAAGTATATACAATATACAATTGATAACAAATACAAATATTAAAGTAAATTGTATAGGTATTACTCGCTGTAATACTTGTGGTGCACTTTTAATTTAAACATTTCTAGAATAACTTAATTTAAAGAGTTAAACAAATAAGTTAATTTATCCAGCCTTGCTAATTAGTAGGCATATAACACGTGTGTTAAATGAATTTTCATTAGATATTTGTTTTTTTTTGGGCTCAAGCTTATTATACGTTATGACAAAATGAAAAAGACACATTTTAGTATTATATATATATATATATATTATACCGCGCTGTATGGAATCGTCGTAAAGAACTTCAGGGGAAAAAATGATGAAAAAGTCCTCAACATCCTGGCTCTAATTATAAAACATATTATATATTATTATTATTATTATTATCACGGTGTAAGACTCGTTGCAAGAGGGGACCGAAGTACTCCCCCGTTTATACAGCGTATCCGGGCCACGGGGTTAGACGCAGCAGCAGCCGCCGTCGATTCCGCGTGTGCAATTAACTATTTACGCTCGCGTATATTTCCGCAAGAAGATGTCGTAACACGTGCAGTAGCTTTGGCGTATAGAGGAGATAGATCACAGAAGAAGCTAAGATTGGTTCCCACGGGGACGTGCCCGGAAGAAAAGTAAAGAAAAAAAAAAAATATGGAGAGAGATTATTTTAGTGTTTTACTATCGTACTTTTACGCACACATCCGGTGAGAAAATCATTACCATGTTATCGTTATTCAACGTTGATTATCCTCACTAACTTGATACCGCACTAACCGGTTTCGATTCCATTAAACGAAAGCGCTTTCAATAAACGATCGCCAACCATAACATGAACCAGCGATCACATTAACCATGAATCGTGACTCACTGTATATAATATAATATAAAAAATAAACATAGTCAAATGCGCCATTTCGTGACAGACAACATTATTATAATATTATATATTATTATGGATAATCGAAACGGAAGTTATAACTATAAGTTATACTTATACGATAATACCTATTAGATAAAAAGAAAAGTTATTTGCGGTTGGATTAAAAATACATGTTTTTATTCCAATTATTATTTTAATAAGTAATACTATATGTTATTATTATAGTATATTATAAAATGATAATAATTTAACATTGTATATAAAATCAATCTTCAATGTGTTTCGATTTGTTTAGTACAATGTAATTTTCATGTTTATTTAAATAAACACTTTAGATTAAAATTAAAAATGCTAAGAAGACTATCTTACAAAATTCAGTTTAAAACTTTTTAATTTTTTTTTTATAATCAATTTATACGCAAATAACACCTTAAATTACCTAATATAATTTTAACATATGATCTCTGATCGACTTTCTAATATTATATTAACATTATAAATATGTAAATACATATGTTAATTAACTTTGGCTAATTTGTTTGTTTGGCATCTCGAAAATAATTTTATAGTGTGAAATTTATATTTATATAGTTATACATAACAATATTATATTACAAGTACAACTATGAACCATTTATATAAAAACGGTAAGATGTTTTAGTTGATTTTCAAATTGAAGATCTAGGAGTAAAACAAAAAGGAGTTTTTAAAAATATTAAACTTCTAAAATACAGTTAAATATTACACATTTTTCAATATTTTGCATATTAAAACAAGAATACTACTGTGTCAAACGATTTTGATAACTGTTTATTTGTGTTTCTTTATTTTGTATGATTCTTCATTTGTATAACCTAACGTTTATTTAAAAAATTAAATAAATAACTTTTTATTTTTTAGCTTAAAGATTTTAATGAAGGTGGTGATATTTAGGAATATTGTTTTCATTCATTGAAAAAATCATATTACTGACGTCATTTTTGTGATATTATTTTATTTATTATATCGTTAGTTAAATTAATGGATATTTTAAATGACAAAAAAGATTTTCTATTTTGTCATGGGTATTATCAATGTTCAATATTAAGATAAGTAAATAATACATAAACAGTTAGCATAATATATACATAACCGGGCCGACCTCTACATATTATATCTATTACCTATATGCATGATATATATTAATTAATAATTATTGATCTTAATTTTTGATTATTGTTTTAATTACTATCTAAGGTGATCTATGGATACGATTAATATATTTATGAAATTAATTTTTTAGCCACCCTTGTTTTTAGCACACCTTGCACGCTTAGTTAGCGCGGGCCTGTTGCTGTACATATATACATAAATGCTTTCAACACTTTGCAAATAACAATAAGATAATATATATAGATACACGTTTCTGACAGAATACAAAACATGACGTCACAAACTATGAACGTATAAGTAGGTAGTTCGTGATTTTAATATTTGCAGAGTGCATTTTGTAGTACGCAATAAAATGTTTGCAGTACACAGTAGGTACACGCGTTGCAAACTATATAAAACTCGATTTTTAATTAATTTTCAACAAGAAAGTAATTAAGTCGATTTAACAACGAGCGTATAAATCGCAGATGATTATATATATATATATATATATACTAGTTTATTTTGATTACATCTATATGAAACAAAATATTATCTATCCTGTGTAAACGGAATCGAAATAATAAAAGAGGCATAAAACTATGGACATATTGTATAGATATCATACTACGGTAATAGACCAAAAATGACACCAAATATGTGAAGCCGACACACGACTATAAATCTGTGGTTTTACCTGTAAGTGTAATGTATACTTTTTTCCAACATAGAAAATATACAATATTTTTATAAACACATATGCGACGAGTTTTGCACTACCTACTTTATCCGATTCGTCTTGAAAGCTAACTGCTCACAGTGTGTCCTAGACAGAAATTTTATGTAGGGTGCTTAATAATTACAATAAGTTGATTAAAACAGTGTGAATAACATATAATTTTCGTATAGTCATAATAATTATAGTATACTACATATATGTAGTTTATTTTACCAGTATATGTATTTTAACTCTATTTTTGGCCTCGATAATAGTAAATTCAAAAATAAATACTTTGAATTATTGTAGAAATGTGTATATTTTCCGTGTTATTTAAAGTGCAAGGAGGGATTTCATAACCCTAAGCCTCCTGTATCAACAGTTCTGTAACCATACACTAACTTGAAGCCATCAACGACCTGTTTTTTTTTTCAGCCCAATAGTGTTTCACAAAATATTGATATAATATGTGGATTACAGATAAAATAAATTTAATAATAATAAATTTATAATTTGTTAATATATAAATTCACATTATTAAATGAGATAAGATTAATTTTAAACGGCGAACGGATGACTATTTTCTAATTAAAAAACTAGTTTATTATATATATCTGAGCATATAAACTACGATAGAACAGGAATGACACTAAATATTTGAAGCCAAAATGTCATATTTATAAATATGTGGTTTTATGAGAAAATACAATTAACAATATTAATGTAATATTGTAATACAGTGCCTAATATAGTATACTGTTTTGAAAGTTAAACCAGTTGCGGCAATCATACAAAATAATGGTGTTCCAGATCAATGTTGAATTTATCTGGAATCTACCCCTCTTAAACAACAAACTCATGACCCACCCTGATAAAACATTTTACTAGTGATTAGTGTGACGAACTGAAATTCGAACAATATTCGTTTATTTAAAAAAAATTGGGTTCGGAAAATATTTATTAAAAATAAAAATAAGTTCTTTTCTTTTCTTTTAAGTTTTTAATATTATTAGGGTTCGTCATATCACTACATTTTACACTACATACCGTAATTATTAATTCATGACCACCAATTAAAGTATCAACCGATACACTTTGAGTATAGAACATAGTAGCCATACTAATTTAAACGACGAAAGGGTTCATCGGGATGATAGATAGCACAATTATTTTGAATTTCAAAATTCGAATAAAATTAATGCGAATGTTTATTTTATATTTGTTTCTATTTTATTTAGTTTACAACAACTGTAAATATAATTTATCATGGTTCGAAATCGATAAATTTGTAGGTATGTGGACGCTTTGGTACCTACTTTAAATTCGACTTAGATGTATCATGGTATATATATTTGTGGTTGTACCACATTTGTGTAATCGTATTAACATATGTGGTATAAATTCGGCACCTCACGAACGCGTCGAGAATATTTCTCAAATATCCTGTATTATTGTTATCGGCTTTTGTATTACAGTCGCGTAACATTTGTTCCGTTCGTCCGACCGATTCTCGATATTATGCCAAGTCGAAAAGAAAAGTATAGACACACACACATAATTTTTGTAAAAATATAATATAATAATAATAATACGTATGATATATTAATTTCAAAATTCCCGTGGGAGGGAAAAACGGAGAGAGAAAAATACCTCGGCCGCTGCCGCCCCTCGATGTGACATTTATATATAGTGAATATAATATCGTGGCACTTTTCGATCGGACCCGGAAATATTGACCTTTCATCGAAACCGAGAGAGCACCATTAAAAGGTGACAGGGTTGCCGATGAAGTTAGGATACCACGGTATACACGCACGGTAACAGGTTTGTTATTAACCAGCATATATTATAGTCGATACCTATAATAATTATGTATTATATTCGACAGATTTTAAGTCGATTTTCCAAATCCTCGAAACAACTCTGCTTCTGTCCACGTCATCATTACGTATGTTATATCGCATAGTTCATACCTTAACTTTACCCACATGATATAATATTATATCATATAAAAATATAGTAATCGTATTTCTACATTTACATAAAATAGAACGTTTACTTGGCCGATGTCAATTGATAATTACTATTTTTTTTTTCTTTATTTGGATGCTTGGCGGGCGGTACCGATATAAAGATATGTTTACTTTTTAGATTGTATAGTATATTAATAATAATTTTACGTTCGCTTGGAATGGGAAAAAAAAATTACTCATTATATTCCCCTTATGTATATTGTAATACGCGATTATTGAACTAGGCCCAGCACGATATCGAATTATATACCGCGGGTATACGGGTGGTTTAGGTACATATGTTATAATACGACTATAAACGAGTATACCACGTGGTTATAACCGAAGTAAACAAAGGTTAATAGCATGTTCGGAACTCGAAAATATCCAAGTCGTGGTATTGGAAGCGCGCCGGATAATTAAAAATAGAAAATATATGACCAAATATTAAAAGAGCCGACGAGTGAGGTCTATTTTAATATAATATATTGTGAAAAGCCCCAGAGACTGGCCGTGTGCGCGCGCTCCCGATTGTTTGACGGGTTGTTTAAAGGGATAAGGTATACGTATATTCTTTTTGTCCGGAACCTTTTGATGTATTGATCTATATATATATATATATATAAAGATCAACCATAGTGTTTGCGCGTATCCTTTTCATATACCACAACCGCGGTTATCCCGTATTATTATCATTTATTACGGTGAGGTTTATTTCTCTTTATATTCTCTGAACGATTTTTCTCATTTTCCTTATATTTATTTATCATTCTTTTTTTCTTTTTTTGATATTCGACTTGTGTACTTTGCGCACGTCATGCTGTGCTGTGGAAATACACGGTTGTTTAATTATGCGGAAAGCTTAGCGAAATTATTTAGTCTTCGCTTAGACGCGTGGTTTATATACAGAGTGATCTAGTTCGTGTGACGACTTTACAACCTTCCAGAGGTAAGCCATCAATTTCCCAATCACACGACACTCACCCATCCATTCATATACATTTTTACACAACGACCACTTTCATAGTAAGTATATTGAATCAATATTTTAGTAAACGTCATTACCTATATAGCCGTGTTCATATATTTTCTAACCTTGATAATAAAATGCTTACAAATAATATTATACATCTATTTCATCATAATACTTCAAAGTATCACCAAGATTCATGAACCCAATCATCACTCTTTGAAAACTTAGAGGTTACCTCCACTCAAATATTTTCCTCACCACGATACTAGGGTTATCAGTGTAATTCATTCGATTCTCAGAAAATCTATATCGGATATAATCTATACTCGAATTTCTTATCATCATCCTGTATAATGCACTTTGGTCGAGTAAAATATAATATAATCAGTAGCTGCAGAGATTAGAAAGATATTAATATAAATTATTGTCAGGTGAAGTTGTAATAGCAGGATCGAGTTGCAGGAAAGCAATACGAGGTTCAGATTAACAGTGTAATAAACGTCTTTGACTTTTTAGTAATTAAAAAAATAATAATAATATGCTAAATTATATACATAGGAGTATGAATCACAAGATTCACGAGTGACAATAGATTTTATTGTTTTAATATTATTAAACTTCTAAGACTTATGTTTCTTTTTAGAAAATCAAAGATACAAATTACCGTAGTTAGTAGACAGTAGTAGAAGATTAATGACATTCGAAAATCATTGTCTGCCATTTGATGATGCCAAAAAAATGTTTTGTATGTGGAGGCGTGAGAATGTTAAGGGAACATTGAGATGATTAGATAGATCTAGTAATGGTAGAATTGATCCTGAATGGACCGTTAAGCTGAAGAAGGAATAGAAGAAGAAGAAAAGGAAGAAATAGGTGATATATTATGCGGTTGATGTGACTAAATGTCTGTTGGCTAGCAGTTTTTATAAGCACATTATAATATTCCAAATCGTACTTATACATACAACCGACGCGACGTCGTCAAGCTGTATAGACGATAATTATAGTTTACTTTTAGGGTGCCTTGACTGAAGATGATTGACGAGCGAAAACCCCAAAGTACACCTAGATATACTTAGATATGTATTATATATATGTATATATATATGATATTAGTGGTAGGTATCTTACAAAACATCTTGTTACAAAAAATGTCAGGATTTCATATAAGTCGTATAATATGTCATCTTCCACCATATTAGTAACATAAAATTTCTGATCACTTCGTACTAATATAGTACTAATATAATTTATATGTACCTAGCATGGGTGTGTACAGAATTTCATTTTGGTAGTGGTTTAAACTTAAACATATAGGATCTAACTTAATATAATAACTTTATGTCTATATCATAATAAGGTTAAAATATTCACTTTTTATTTCAATTTTGAGGTGGTTTGAAACCCCAAATCCACACCTTTGCTACCTAGTATATCGTATGCGTGAGAATTTATATTATTTATAAGTTATATCATACCAATATACCGTAAATAGTTATATTATAATTTCCGGTAATTATAGTTTAGTTATTATATAGTTTTGTTTGTCTTAACGATTATTTAATTCAATAAATTTTATTTTTATCGATTTGCTAACTTATAATATAATATAATTGCATCTAATATTCAAATGTGCGTATATATTAAAATATTAAAATCCGTAGGAGTATTTTTATTCCCAACGAGGCGAATAATATATTATTAGCTTTACAATGATATGTTATTTTTTTTTAGTTGATGTATGTTAATAATTTTTTCGATATATAATTTTGTCTACATATTTAGTCCTTCTTTAAGCTTATTTTTCGGAAAAAATGTTTTAATATATTTATAATAATTATAATAATACGACACTACACTTCGATAATCACTATTAAGATAATTAATATTCGATGTTTTTGTGTAATGGTATATTTGAATGTGACAAAGAACTTGACTCCTCTGTATACGAAAAGTTCTGTATCAGTTAAAATGTAAAAATCCAATAAACAAAAAACCAATTTCTTTACTTTTCTAGCTGTATGCTTGTCAAATTATAAAACATACAATATTATAAAATAAAACGAGTTAACGACTTCAAATTTTAAGAAGTAATGATAATATATAATATTTTAAATTTTCAAGATGAATGTGTAAATATTTTTTTATCTTGCCTATTCGTGCAATATCATATTTTGTGTTTTCATTTTTTTAAAGATAATACTTAGAACATTATGTATCACGCGTCGAAGATGTGATTTTAACGCTCCGTTCGCCATTGTTCACGGACGTCACCGACTAATATAACAATAGAATTGCACACGGCAACAACCAATCATTATTTTACGACGTGGCGAAACGATTTTGTATGATTGAAGCCTGAAGTTGTATTATGCTGAGACGATGACAAAAATAATAATAATATAATCGTCGTGACTGTTATTGTTAATTCTGAATTCGTGGGAAATGTATGTACGCTATAATATTATATCACAATATCCAAAGCTTTGTGAAATATTTTTCGTAAATAATTTCGTGTTACAATAAAATTTTGAAGACTACATAATAATAATAATAAAATATATTCATTGTTATCACCACTTATTTTGTAACACGATATTATAATCACTCTGTATATTGTCATAAATCAGTTAACGCAGTATCGATATATCGTCAATTATTATTCAATAATGTATACCGAATGCGTATTTGTTATAGTAAAATGCATATTATGATGTCATATATTATCGTGCCCCACCGTTTCATACAATAGTAATCCGTTTAAATATTATTTATTTTATGCGTTTTCACTGTACTTCATATTATATCATAGTATATTTTGTGATAATAATATATGTTAACCGGGTGTTGAAAATATTACGAAACATTGATATTTTCGCGTATTATAATAATAACGATAAATATAATTTGTCGTTATCGATAATTTAGTATCAATATTATGTATATATGTATAATGCGTGTAGTTAAAATATAGGTAAGAAAAAATTGTTTAATTTTTAAAAAATATTATCGTTATAAAAATATCACGCACACTTTGTGAACACACTGTACACGCACCCCGTCGAATACGATTTCATTCCGAACGGTTAAATTTTAAATTTTCATTTTCTCTGCGTCTATATTTTGTTCGTTCTTTATTCGACCGCACAAGACATGTATTACCGATTACCGCGTAACGGCGGAAGACCATTAGATGTGCATATATACCGCACGAGGGTACATAATAATATATAATATAATAATAATAATAATAATAATATATATATAGTATAAATTTTATAATGGTATCGCAATAGTCGTTTTCTTGAATACCCGGAACAAATGATCCGTTGACCGAATAATACGAGGGCGTATTTCTTATTTTTTTTTTGTTTCCGTAGAAAAAAAAAAATTGAAATTATTATTACTTTTAAAGTATATAAATAACGTTTTACGATCTTACATTCGTGTGTGTGTATAAATATTAATATTATATAATATAGGGTAAAGTCCAACCCCAAATCTCTAGACCGGACGTGAACTTATGACAGGTCGGCGGTGGGGGTATTTGATTATTTTTTTTCTATACGTAGAACTGCATTTTTTGTAATGCTATTTCTTTAAAAAAATAAATCGTTTTTTTTTTTAGTTTTTTTAGGATTGGTCGTGATGGTTCGGCGATTATTTTAAAGTCACATGACCCGAACGAATCGAATTAATATGATGACCGGCGTTTCTGTTTCTAGTATTATTTATTTGGAAAATGTAAATATAATTATCGAATTTTGACGTAAAAAACGACGAAAATCGTTTCCAATTCGAAGGGTTGAACGGAATATAATATATATAAACCATTAGTCATCGTTCATACACGCGCCACATTTGAATTATACTTATAATGCGTATAATATATTAAATTATTATAAAATGAAACTTTTTCAGCTGTACACTGCAGTGTGTTATTTACAACGATGTTAACGTCACGGTGGGCCTGTTTTTTGAAATCCTTTAGTCAAATAATTATCGAGGGTTATGCTTTATGTACGGTTTAAACCAGGTTTCAAATTGTCTACAAATAATAATAATAATAAAATACCTATAGTGCAGGGGTGGATAGGTAGTGTTTTTATTACAGAGAAATATTTTTAAGGGGTCCACCAAAATAGAAAAAAGAATTGCTTATAATATAGGTACACATCTAGGCAATAATATAATATTATAAAAATAATTAAAATTTAGTTGTAAGTATAATAATAATAATTATTATTATAATAGGTAATTGAACCTTTTTGAAATATTTGTGTTATTATTATTTTTTTTTAAATAATAATTATTTGGTGTGCACAATTCAAAGTAAATTTTAAACTTTAATTTTCAAAAATAAGAAGATTAATTTAATATATTGTTTTATACCTAGTTTTATATTTTATATTTTACCTATTTTTTTAAAAATGTATAAAAAGTAAAAATGTGGGAATGTCGATTGTGGATGTTCCTCCTTCATCCGAAGGTTCTCAGAGAAATTAATGATTTATTATACTTAAAATTTGAATTCAATGATATTGCATTAGAAATACGATTCTGAGCGAAACTCAATATATTACAATATATTATACTAATAATTCATTCCAAAATGTTACCACACTTGTATATTACCTACGTTAATACTCAAAAAAATTCTGGATACACTATGATCAAAACACAATTAGTTATCACGAAATTAAAAAAAAATTAAATAAGTAATTTTGCCGATTTTCCACCATTTTTTAGTACTTTTTCTCCTCTCAAGGAAAAACTTTTGAGAAATTCGAAAAATGAGTTAAATAAAGTACCAACTAGATGCGATTTGCTACCTAAAGCATATCCTACTTGTGGACATAATCTACCCGGGACGCATCTACGAATGTGCCGCACTAACCATATAGGCTACGAAGCAGATTTGGTTGACAATTAAAAAATCAACCACTCATCAATAATACTATAAAATAACTAAAATTGAAATCGCTGTTACTTCAAAAGTAAGTGACAAAGGCAAATTTTGAATGCACCTTTATTTTTTTTAGAATAAACTAGATAAGATAAAAAAAAAAAAAAACTAGAAATATACCAAAATTGTATTTAGTTAAAATTATTAATTATAAAGTCATTTTTTAGGAGCATTTAGTACGCGCCTGGACCTGACTACATAGCTATTAATATTATATTATTATTAAATGATATAGGTAATAAAATGAAAAGTAATAAACAAAATATACAATTTAGAATAATCAATACATCATCATTTAGTTTTTTTTGGTGGAAAATATCACAATGCAACAAACTGATTAGTTAAAGGCCACGCATACATAATTAATATGTAAGCTATGTAGGCTTTTACTTGATATACGGAGAAAATATAAACGTGAATACCTTTGAGATAGCTCAAATGCAATTGTGGTAAACTACACGTTTTATAATTTCATGAAATTATGATTATACATCATGGATATTTCACATTGTTATTAGACCAAAATTATTCTTTCATAATTGAGTACCTATCAGCTACCAAATGATCCCAAAAATAAATAAATGTTTTGATAGATATTATAATGTACCAATGAGTAAATATTGCGATCAAAATAAAAACACATTAAAAAAATAAATATAAAATGAAGATGACAATTTGGGTTGGATGTAAAATTTTGAAAAATACTTAGAAATAATGAGTGCAGAATTTATGCTAGAATGTAACAAAGAGTAAATGCTATAAATACATTTTTGAAAATTTTTCAAATCTACAATAGTAGATATACGCGTAATATGATAATACTATTTTATTTATTTTCTCTTATTTCTTCTTTGTGATGAACGTGTATTTTTTTTAACGAATTTATGTATTATATTAATATATTATTATTAAAAAAAAAAAAAAATGAATTTTATTAATTTTAATTATGCATACATGGTGAATTTTTTTATTATAAAAATACAAAAAAATTTAATGGTACCTAGGGGCTACCGACATAATATAAGATGAAGGTCCACAAGGAAAATCTCTTTCCCCTTATGAGGCTATCCACCTCTTTGCCATAGTGTATAGATAATTTTTCACAGCAGAAATGTCTCAAAATATTAAATTATCCAACATAACACTTTTAAACTACAAACAGTTGTGTATCAAAGTATCTTAAATCAACAAAGTTGTTTGAATATAATATATTAATGTGACGTTAATTTATTATAAAGATAATTTCTAAAAAAACGATATTGTTATTATAACAAAAGACTGTACAAAAATTTTTCGTTGTTAATAATTTTGCTTTTCTTTAGTTACTTATTACTTACCTATAGGCTATAATTTAATTCTAAATCTTATCGTTTATTATCTTAACACATAATTATTCATTTTTTGTATGAGTCAGGAAATTTTTTCAAAATAAGACTGTTTTTATGCACAAAAAGTTTTATTCAGATAACGACAAAATATTAGTTTAGAATTCCTAATAGATTTTTGGCCACTATATTTAACCTTATTATAGCATTTTAATTAGTTTTTCTGAGTGTAAACTGTATAAACAGTTATAAACTTAACAAAGAAATAAAAAAACTTGAAATTTATAAAACAAATTTCAAAGTATTAAGGTTTTTTGTAATAATAGTTATTCTTAATCTAAGAGGTATAAATATAAAAATCAATTGTGTCAGTTTAAAAATTGTTTTTCTTTATTCATTTAATTAGTAATAGTTTTACATTAAAGTGTATTTGGAACATTTCGTATGGTGCATATGTGTAAAAAACGAACATAGCATTGTAAAATATAAATAAATTACTACAAATTTATGTTACTTTTTTTATAATTTTATTATAAATAACATATTAAATTTTTTTTTCTTTTTAGTGATCAGAATTCATTTTTGGAATACTAAGTATTAGACGCTAATTTTGCAACATGAGATACAAATTTAAAAACACATTTTAAAACGCAATAACATACTTATTTTAAACATAAAATCTCTTGATATATTATATTTTATAAACTTAATTGCTTTTATAATGTAAAAGAACCTAATAAGAATAATAATAAGTAATTGATATTGTTTAGTTGTATTATTATTTCAGTAATAATACATGTTATTTGACCTTCCTTATATTATGTTTACTCTATGTATATTAATTTTTCTTTTTAAAGAAGGCAAATGTTCAAGTTAATATATTAAAAATAGAAAAAAATCTACACATATAATTATAGTAAAAGTAATTTTACTTAAAACCATATATATTTTGACGTCGTTTCATTCATCCGTATATAATATATTAGAAGAAAAACCATTTCATATTTGTTTTTATGAATAATTATGATGACAGTAAATGCATATTATATTTAGTTTATGAGTATGTTGTTAAAATAACAAGAATACTTCAAATAAAATATAACCTACTACGTTTACTCAGTTTTGTATTAAATTTTTAAATTTATGATTTAGATTTCTTATCTTATATGCGTTTAAAAATAAAATAAAATTAAGAGTTATCTAAAAATTAATAGTGTTTTTATTATAAATAATTTTATTTATAATTCTTATTTCTTAGCTATAATTATATATTATTCTAACATAAAAATTGGCGATTCGTTGACTATATTTAACGAGTATATTAATATTAATTGTACGCATATACTGACTTATAAACCTTTGTCGTATCTGTATTGTGATCGTGAACTGTTTTGAAGCATTGAAAATAGTATAAAATTATTCTAAAGTTGAATACATTCATACAACAATACTTATATACTATACTTTCAACTAACAATACCTACTTGTACAAATATATATTATAATACAAAACGAGTTTTTTTTAAAAAATATATAGTACGAAAATCAGCTAACTCATTAATATTCATATATATTGTATTGTAAATACAATTATTATACTTTAACTATGGAAAAAGTTAAGAAAGTAGAAAGAAGAAAGTTTGCAATTACGTGTAAATGCTTAAAAATGACCATTGGTGGTGATCGACAGTCTTAATACATCGTCTTTTGTCAGTAACCGTGAGACAATAATTTAAAATTTCGTCCAATATTTTTTTATTATCTTTGTTTAACAATGAACTTGGTTGATGGTTCAGAGACAAAATAGTCTTATTATTTACAATAGACATAATAATATAACAATAAATTATCTTACGGCTTGTACAATAATTATTATTATCGTTATTGAAATTAATCAACACATTATTATTCACTTACTGACTTACCTATAATTTATATATTATAAATATATTGTTGCACTGTGTATATAGATATATAAACTAAACATCATCAATATATCTATACTCGATGATTCACCAATTTTTTAGTCTTAACTATGTAGGTACGTTGTTGAATATTTTTAATTATACCTTATATCTATATTCTATATTATATCTATATATATTCTGTGATATCTCATACTTTTATTTATTTTTATCAGTGTTTTACATTATAATATTAAAATGGATATAAAAAAATATATTGATTATCTAATGGTATAATTAAGCAACATGGAAAAAATAACGAAGTATTATAATCTTAACTAATATTCTAGTTATAAAAAAAATTAAAAATTAAAACAATAAAGATATATAACACCTTACTATTGTTATCGCTATATATAACGGTATCGGTTACTACTTTACTACCTAGTCAAATGGTATTATAATATATTATATCGTGAAGGGTTTTCAAGAGAAACGGATAAGATATATTTCGTATCATTATCTTTTTAGGTATTCGTTGTGACTTGCTGCAGGTGGGCAAAGTGTGTGTTAGCGATATATTCATGGTTGAACGGCTTCTACGATATATCGTTACGAGTTCGGGTATCGCATATTATTATATTATATTGGTTGGTGATCGAAAGAACAATAAGAATACGAGAAATAATTAGCTATAGCGGAAAGAATTGGAAAAATCGGGTTAAATAATATTTTTTTATTAAGTTAACAAGTGAGAAGTAAAAAACTGTTAAAATGCGTCAAGTTAGGTTAAAGGAAAACACAAGTTCATGTCCTGTGCTGAATATTTTTGTACGAAAATTAATAATAAATCATCACCATATAGTCATCCAAACTCTTAATACATATTTTTATCTTAGTATTTATGATGACACAACAACTAAAATACCATTATAAAACAAATATAAAATTAACATTATTTTTTTAACTTGTATATTGTACATAAAAAAAAAACGAATTATACTCAATATTTTTTACGGTGATATTATTTCAGAAATTTTTTAGAAATTTCAATGTGTGTTATAGGTAGGTACATATTATATTATTATATTATATTATACACGTATTGTAGGTAGGTATACAAAATAATAGTGTCTTTTTATATTTTAATCTTATCGTAATATGTATGTTTCTTTTCCCTTTATTCGAAAAGATTTCTAAACCCGATTATGTGATGCCTCCTAATAGCTTCATTAATTTAAGCATGTTTAATTTAAAAGTGTGCCAATGACATAATATTATTATATGTTTAACTAGTATATGTTCTCGTATAACATTATAATATTCCTGAAAATGAAATTTACAAAAAAAAAAAAAAAAAATTAAAAAAAAATAGCACTTCATTCAAATAATAATATTTATTTCTCCACATCTTGGGAATTTGTATAGTTAAAAAATTATAATATTTAATATGTATTTATATATAATATACTAGTCGTATTTTTGAGTTTAATTAACCAAATGTAGCCAGATTACAGAATTGAATAAACAGGTCGTTTTCGAGATTTTTTATATAAATTAGATAATAAGTTTTGGTTTTAAAGTAACTAACCGATAGCTATAAGAATTGCTATGATGATCGAACATTGATAATAAATAGTAGATTTTTTCTAGTGTAATTAGATTTGTTTATTTGTTTACATAAGAATATGTAATAATTATAAACATATATATATATATACATATTTATCTTATTATTATTATTATTATTATTATTGTAAGACTATTGTGCGTGTAAACCGTTGTGTTATATATAATTTATTCTTATTTCTTTACGTTCGCAGCCCACTGTCATCGACTTTTGACGCTTGATATAGTTGATTTCAGCTCCATTGACGTGTTAAGCTCGAGATAACGACGACAACGATGCTGTTTCCGGCCTGACACCGCATAACGTATAATAATCGCGACCCACGTGTAGGTAAGACGTATTTTAAATATTCTTGTTTATAATACAATAATAATTTACATGTCTTTATTATTATATACAGACCAAAGGTTGAAAATCAAGGCTGGTCAAATTACCTATGTTTTTTAAATTCGTTTAATTAAGTTATTCTAAATATTTAAGTCAAATAATAAATCGTATTATACAGATATAATAGGAAAAAAATTGGCTTGGCGTAAAATATTGTTTTAATCTAGGAAACAATAACTATTTTCGTATGATATTATTTTAGAGAAATGTTTTGTACGATTCCGTGTAAAAAATATATACCTATGTTACTTCGATCATCAATGTAATTTGTAAGAAATTTTAAAATTATTTTATTAACGTATAAATATATTAGTTAGTAACATATAGTTAGTTGGTAGACTTTTACCTGCTTCTAATGTGTGTAATATATGTAACGACCAAATTGCATTACCCGAAAAATTGAAATAAATGCACATAATATCGAATGGCTTACACATGTTTTAGTATTGCTTATGATTATTATTATAATTTATTTATTAATCATTAAATTATAAACTTGTTAAACAATACAAATTAACTATAAAATAGTATATATTAAAGTAGGTACTATAATATCGTATTATTCAATTAGGAATTGTATAACATTTACTATAAATTTAATTGTTGGTGTACCAAATATTTATATATCTTTTATTTTAAACATATTTCTTTGTTAATTTTAGTTTAAACATAAGATATATATATTATTCTTAATTAATTTATCAATATTTATTTTTATTTCATCCTATTCCTTAGTACAAATTATATAGTATCACAATTATAGAAGTAAAATATATGTGGTGTCATGATATTAAGGAAATGCAAAATATAAAAACCACTTTTTCTCAAAAACGTTCTCCAGCGTCTTGTGGTATTTTAGCTTATGAGAGCAGTTTAATATACATCAATATTCGTCAAAGGGTTATAGTACTCTCAGTGCTTAAAAACAGGAGTTTTGTTTTCAAAAGTGAAATAATAATAGGTTGCGACGTCACATTGTTTCCCGCGGAGATTACTTTAAAGGTTATGTGTATATTTAAAATGATCTTGTTTCTAATAACGTTTAATTTAAGAAATCCTGGTCTTTCTATTCTTTATTTTTTCCCCTCGTATAGGTAATTTTACGACTCATCGTATCGCACAGACGTGTTATATATATAGCACAAGCGCGTTAACCACGTCCAGAGGGTTTATTGAATAATGTAGGAAATCGGCAACGACACCCGATCGGGACACGTTATTAAATGGATCGGCAACGAAGTCGACAGGACAAATAGCCTGATGCGGATGCCTGCGCGTAATGTGTTGGGCGATAAAATAAAAAAAAAATAAAAAATCGCGTCCGTATAATAAAATATATAAAAGAAAAGTATAGAATATAAAAAAAAAAAAAAACGCACACTCGCGGTCGCGGTCGAAAAGCAATTCTGTTAAAAGTGTCGACAACCAATAACGACGCGGGCGAGGTGCCGTTTTTTTTTCTTTTTTTTCTATATATATTACCCTCTCATCGAGTATTCCGCCGACGGGCGATCGTATATATTATTATTATTTTTTATATACATGTGTGTAAGTCGAATAAGTTAAGTAGATTGTTGCGGCGGCGACACAAAATGTCTTTGTGTGTGTGTGTAGGAGAATTCCCATAAAACACAAAACGCATCATTCAACGGCTAAATGTGTGTGTGCGATATACAGGGTGCGTATATAAGTGCAGTAAAGTTTGACAATTGAAAAACGTCATTGGAAAAATGACTTTTTAACATTCGTGTCACGTTTTTTTTTTTTTTTTTTTTATTACGTCCACGAAAATAACCACTAGTGTTTTTTCTGATCATAATATTACATATCATCTATTTGGTTTCATATAATTTGAAGTACAATCCACTCGAATAACTAAATTTTATAAGTGCATACTGAATATAAAAGATGAATATAGTTATAACGAGTTAAAAACTTAACGTTTAGTTATAATACTAGTAAAGTTTTTACAATGTTATTTTTCAATTCATTATTATTATATGAAATTCAGATAAATTATATACTTCTATAGAAAATCCAATTTTTTTAAATTTAATTTAACTTGCAACAACATTATGATAAAAATCGATGGTAATACAGATATATACTCGTGTATACTTAACTAATTAGTCATTATATAATATACTTGATTTTTTTTTAAAATTTTTTTATTAATTTAAGTTATATAATTTTTAGTAATGTTACTTTTTAGTTTTTTACTATAGCTTTGAAAGTTAGATTATAACAATCACTAAAAATCGAAAAGACATATTTATATCAATAAAATTTACAGGTTAATTACATATACATATATATATATAACCTAATTTATGATAGATATATAACCTACTAATTTGTTTTTGAAGCTACTTTCGCTACCAATATTTATTTATACTATACATTCAATACTTTATTGTTTGGAAACACATTTTCCGTCAATATTTTCTTTCGAAAATGTGAAAAGAATAAAAATTGTCACTAGGTGCGAGATCTGGATTATCAAGCGGGATGATTAAAAAAATCCCAAATAAAGATGAGGATAATAAATATAATATGATATTATATTGTTATTTTGGTATGAAAAGTATTATGCGAACTCATTGCAGCAAAATGCGATTTTATAACATACATATTTCTAAATCGAATATAATATAATTCGGGTGTTAAAAACGAGAAAATCGTTTTGTATTGTGCATTTTTCTATCACCCTGTATTATGGGAGGACCCTGTCCCTCGGAGTCTTTTGGTTAGAAATTCAAATCGCGTACTTTATATATACGCGACGCGCAGCGTTTTTTCTTCCGGTCCGCTCGACACATATATATTATTATAATATTATCGTGTATGGTGTACGCGGCATAAAGTGTTTTTCTTTCATATTTTTCTATTCTTTTCTTTTCTTTCTCTTTTTATTTTTCTCACCACGTACCGGATATAATATAAGTATTTTTTCTCGTCCCGTTTTTTCTTTCTTCTCTATTTTTTTTTATTTATTTTTTTATATGTCTGCATTAAGTCGGCCAGGCCGCAGACACTGTTATTATTATACTTATACGTATATACATTGGCCGTGCTGGTGCGAACGAATGGATAATGCGATACAACCCGCGCGCGTGCGGTGAAGAGCTCGCGAGTGTTTTTCACGATCGTCGTAAAAAAATAAATAAAAAACAAACATATTTGTGACGCAAAGTCGTCTCTCGCGTATAATATTCGTGACAAAACAAAGAAAAACAATGTCGTTTTGTCGAGCCGCTTCGGGACCTGCGCATGCAAATTTTACCGTCGGAATAAGAAAACTGTCCAAAACGATTTACCGATACAATAATATAGTTTTGTGACGATACGCGACGGGTGATCAGAATATTATTGTATAAAAAAATTTTTACAGAGATAACGTTAAACAAGTCAAGAAAAATATAATCATACTGATAAAAAAATTAAATTACATAATCTTGTTTTAAACCATAAAACATTATTTGTGTTTTCAACTATCTATTATATCGAGCAAAGGATGACAGAAGTTCCCCCGGTTTAAGTAGGTACTCCGTAATGAGATAATCATTCAAAGTTTAAAAATATACTATATACATGTTTTTTCTTAAAAAAAAAAAACAGTTCACGACTCACGACACTATCGTCGTTTTAACCATCTTTTGAGTTGCCAAGATTAACTCCAGGATTGTCAAATGAATTGGAATGGATAATATAATAATATAATTTATTCGATTATGCAAGCATTTAGAGTCGAGAGAATTATTAAAGACTTTTAAAATGGTAGTATATAATATGCAGTTAGTGTTTGACATTTTTCTACAGTAATTTGTACATCAAAAGTTTGCAGGTAAAAATATAATATGCATATATATATTTAGAAATTAACATTTTGACAATTATAGTTGTTAACAACAACTATATTATGATAATAATAATGAATATTTTGTTGTTTAAAGTATAAGAGATAATATAATATAATAATAAATAGTATTATATATGATTATGCACAATTTAATATTTATTATTTAATAGTTATAGAGTATATTTTTATTTTTTATTTTTCAATTTTGCGAAAGATTTGTCAATTGCTATAATAAATACTAAATCGATATTATATAATTTGTATGTAGGTAAGTATAATATAAATACAAATTATTTAAATTATGTAATTATACGATAAATAAAAAATAGATTTAGGTATACTTTACTTTACATATTTAATAACGGGCGCAAACTTATAAATCACAAAAAAAAAATAAAAGTTTCCGTAATAGTTGTAGACGTCGACGAGACAGTGTGCTGATGATTAAAAGTGATAGTTTCACTTTCTTCAGTTTAGAATTTTGCTTTATTATTATTCTGAGAAATATATTATTATACAATACAAATTTATTTCGTGTATTTGATTTCCGATCACTAAAAACGATATTCCCCGATGATTGTTTTTAAAAGCTTTGTCATGTTTTCGAATCAAATAAAATTTCCGTATAAATCTGGTATTATGCTATTGGATTTACTGACAATAACGTAAATAATTCACTTTCATGTTAAAAAATCAGTGCTTTGTTTTTATATTTTATTTTTAAATAATATTACAAAAATACGATAATAAGTAGGAGGAGAAATGCAGTGGCATATTTAAAAAAAATGCAAACAAATATTATATACATATTACGTAATATACTTATGTATACTTACATTATAATGATGTCATTGATCAATGATGATATAATATCATCACACAAAGATATTTCGGGGTCGTTGAGACATTTTAAAAAACCCCTCTAGTTATGTTAGGTACTGAATAGGAATAAGAATAAAAGGTGTAAATTCATTTTTTTACTTCTATTATAATATTTTACAAATTATTTACTTTTTTTTAAAAACATTGAAAATAACAATACAGTTTTCTGCAGACACATGGTCAAAAGCGAAAAAACTCGAGATGAACCAAAGAGTGAATTCCGAGCAAATTATCTTTATAAAAATATTATAAATTATAATTTTACACTTTATGTTTCTAAATCATTGTATTATAGCGATATACTATGAAAATATTTCACATTCCGTGACACCTATAACCTATTATTTATATAGTTATCATAAAATATTAATTATTATTATTCCAAAATATAAAAATAATCTAAGAGTAACTCTTATTAACCAATATTCATATTGATGAAAAATTTTTATAAATCGCATAAAACATTAATAAATAAGAAACGAGAGATTAATATTTAGTAACTATACAAGATATAAACTATATATTAAATTTTATCATTTTAGATTCTAAACGTCGCTCCAGCTTTGGTTTTTTAAAGATTGTTTTTTTGCCTGAAGACACTTATTCGGAGAGAAATAATGGTCCGATTACCACGAGTAGGGTCTGTTTCGATAGAAAATTTCATTTACTTGATATTTTATATAGCTCATTTTTCGAATTTCTCAGAAATTTTCTCTTGAAATAAAAAAAATTATCAAAAATACGGTTGAAAAATAGTAAAATACACGAAACCATAATATTTTAACGAATTTGTATTCAGTTATTTTATAATAACTAATATTTTTGCTGCACAAAAAATCATAATAAACCACTAATAATTAATATTTCCAAGGACCGAAGGGACGAAGGAGGAAAGACCAGAGTCGACTTCTCCAGTCTTTTTTGTTTTTTTTTTCCATTTAACACTAAACCTATCTCCCATAAGTAAAATGCTGTAATGACTATAGGTATTACACCGAAAACGCTATTTTTTTTTTTTTATCAAATAATGACATTTTTGGTCCAATATTATGTTTCCAATTGTAATTAATTATTAATATTAATTGATTTTCATCTGATTTTATTACTTCCCGACACAATTAGACCTATCCAATATAATAATTATAAAAATTAATATTACGACATCGTCGTCGCGGTCGCCATGTCGAGGTGTCGTAATACGACGCAAGGAACTTGTATATAATAATAAAATGTCGCCGGAGGAGAAGAAAATATTATATTATCATAATAGGGTCGTGTAGGCGCACGCGGATGTTGGTTATTGCTCGTTTCTAACCCTTTTTTCCGTATTCCCCGGTGATGGTTAGGTACCCCGGTTGATACCGCGGAGGTGGATTATTAATTTTTATAGCTCGCGACGCTAATTTAATTTCGCCGTTGCCACCGCAGCCACCGCGACGAAGAGCGAATGCTAAATTTAGTATTATTTTTTTTTAATTATTATTAACTAAAGAAAGAAAGAAGCAACACGCAAAAGAGCGTAAAGTTTTGCCACGCGATAGAATAATAATGTAACCCTTTTCGCCGTCGAAGACGCGGAAAATCTCGTTTGTACAATATACAATAATAATAATAATAATACAATATAAATAAAAAGACACGAGA
This sequence comes from Eriosoma lanigerum, assembly GCA_013282895.1. Taxonomy (NCBI): domain Eukaryota; kingdom Metazoa; phylum Arthropoda; class Insecta; order Hemiptera; family Aphididae; genus Eriosoma; species Eriosoma lanigerum. Next base: position 51,076,730 of record CM023359.1, read on the forward strand.
ACACTATAATATTATTATTATTATTATTATACGTACGTGAGCATCGTGCATACGCGCAATTAAGAGGTTTATTCATTTTTTCGCTCTCGTGCGTCGTTTTTTACAGCGCATTTTTTACCGCTTTGAAAAACACGACTACGCGCGATATTTTTATTACCGTTGCGCTGAGTCCACGTTTACCTTAATATAATATTTTTTAAATTTGTTTATTTATTAATATTGGCACATATTATAATATTATTGTTATAATTATATAGTGCCATAGACAAACATCGAGTTGACATTGATTTTTTCGGACTATTTGGTCCGTGTTAAAACAACACTTTTTTTTACTATCATTAATTATTATTACATTTTTTGTCACTCATAGACGTTATTAATCGATTAGATTTTGCAAAACCTTTTATGCGCATAAATAATTCTATTTTGATATATTTATTTTATTATAACAATACGACGACGGGAATATTATTTATTACTTTATTAGTCTAGGGCTTGAATTTATATATGTATTGAAAAATCAGGAAAAACGCTATTAATACAATATTCGTTTATACACACATGATGCAATACGATGTAAAAAATATCCTTAAAAATAATTATAAAGATGGTTTAAATTAATATCAAATAACTAATAGAAATTAATTTATTTATTATTGTATAATTATAATAATTTATAAAATATATAGTATGATATAAAACATTAAAGTAACAAAATAATATGTATAACAAAATTGTTTTAGTAGACTTTTAATTAAAAATTTAATGTTACTTTTTTGAATATAATGTTGCTTAAATGTTTTTTGTTTCTTCTAATATTCTTCTTCTCCCAATATCCTATTTACTGGCATAGTAGTAGAATATTAACCGATTAAGGAACTATGAAATCTTTATTTTCTGGAAATTTAACTTAAAATTATTACTAAGATTTATGAGTAAGTTATAAAATAGTGCAATTTACAAATGATATATAAATACAAAGATTAAATATGAATAAACAATTTTTAATTTAATTAAATATAAATATGACTGTAGAACTTTAAAATAAGTTAAAAATTCAAAAATATGCATTTATATTCTTTAAAAAGAAAAAAATGCATTTTTAATCACATCTTATGGAATATATTTTGTACAATTTTTCACCGAAGTTATTCTATTTGAAAAGATAAAAAAATATGGGAGTTTTTTCGTCTTTTACATTAGAGATGATTTCATTTTTCATACATAAAATAGATATTTTACTACTTATAGTACCCATATAGTTTTTTAAGTGAGTAACTATAAAAATATAAAGCACTGTATACTCGAATATATGCGTATTATAAGTATTTGCGTATAATTTAGGGGGACGTTTCGAGAGTATAAATCATCGTTGTTGTCGCGTATATCCGTAAGGGTCATTTTGTATACATTATATTTTTTTCTTTGAATATTTCGGACAGTATTTTATTTTTTACTCATATAGAAAAAAATGGATATATGATATCGGAGATTGCAGAAACGTAAAAAAAAAAAATGTCAATATATATTATGACGAATCTATTTACGAATCCATAAAAATAGTAGATAGTCATGTGCTAAAACAATATTAACAGAATGGAATTTAATATAAAAAAATAACACAAATGTTGTTTAAAAAATGGGAAATGTATTTTATAGGTTAAGTTAGGAGATAATAATTGTACATTTCACACTTTTAAGTACATACATATTTTATGCATAACATTTTATAAATGTAGGTATAACTATTGTATTATAATAACACTGAATAATATTATTAATCAAATTAAAAAAAATAAAAAAAATAAATAAACAATTACATTTATTCTATGAAAGTACCATAAATTATAGAATATAGTTTATTTTGAAATCATCAATAGTATACGTACCAATTTTTATTTGAATATTTTGAAGTTCATAAGGTACCTAATCTAATTTTTTTTGTATCATTTTATTCAACAACAGTAACAGTATTATTTTAACTATTACTTTTCCAAACAAAACCTAACGCTATATCCACAAAAAAAATTCAAAATACGCAACTGTATCACGGTATCAGTGAATCATAAAAAATTATAATAAAGTACTTCGTAAGACCGCACATTCACGATACGCTCTAAAGCTGTATACAACTGGTGTTATCCGCCCATCGTTTCTTTAGTCTTACGAACGACATGTTTTAATAATAATAATTATACGTTTTAACGTTTATAAAAAGAAAAATGCAGTTTTACATGACGCGTGTAATGAAATAATACTAAACGTACCCACATACCAAAGTCATTATTTATATTATATTATTTATTTACACACGTGCGATAATAATAAATCACCAATGAACTATATTTAGGTATAAAATGTTTTAGAACGGAGTATACATTTTTATCATGCAATATATTTCTTTTCAGCTCACGTACTTTAACTAAAATAATTACAATAGTCTACCCACTCATAGTGTTTTAACAATATATTATTATTATATTCCTTGTAGTGAACTTCTAACATCTATATAATTTGTGCAACGACGGCAGAACAAAACAATAGATATATTCCATCAAAAAATAAAGATTTTTATATTCGTACGTTTATTATACTAATTCGTATATATGTTTTTAAAGATTAACTACATGTTTTATACGTAGACATTGTATAATTGTAGTTATTATTATGATCGATGATTTTGCGTGAGCAGGTATTTGACTTTTCTGATCTAAAATATCAATATGAATATACCTTATTATGTAATATTTTATATTTATGTTATTAATATTCCTGGATAATAATGTGATAAGAGGTAACCTATTTTATGTTAGTGTTGTTAATATTAAATTTTAATTGTTAATGTCAATCTTGGGCAATGTAAATATATTATAATTAGTAATCGAAGATTGAAATTTTATAATTCTATAATAAACAATAGTACTTATAAAATGTTTTAAAAAATTTTTTTTACCCATTTAACAGTTACCCACAGGCATATTATTTATTTTCTGGGATTTGTTGAATAGTAATTTTCTAAATTATCATAATTGCTGATAAACATATACCGTACCTACCTATACAATATATTTTTTTCTTCTTCTTGTAATTAATCCTAATATCGGTTTACAGCAATTCTCCTATCGCCTTAGCTGTTATTTGAATTCATCTTAATTTTTCGTACAAATGTACGAATGTACCTAATTGGTCCATCACTATTTGATCATAATATTATATTTTAATCGTAGTTTTAACCTAAATAATGTTTACTTTCCACACACCCTTCTATATAATTAATCCAAGAATCAGCCACCATGGCTCAGCACATGTCAGATCCACTAATTTATCATTTCCTATTTAACCTTGATAAAATTATATGCTCGTTCAAAAACCACGATCAAACAGAAATCGGGTCCCACGTGTTTGCAGAGCTCGCGCACCCTCCGAACGCAGCGCTGCGGTTTACCACGACTATTTGCAGCGAGAAACGCGAGGAGATGACATAATATTATATCATATTTTATTTTGGAAAAAGGGCTGTAGTACACCCCACTGAATTCAGTATTATGTCGTAAATCCCTTCTGATCGCACGCGTGGTTAAATAATGTGTAAGTCGGTCCGGAAAACAGTACTTCGTAATTAAGTGAACAAATATTATATTTATAATATTATCGCATATTATCGTACGATTATTGTAGTAGATACGTAGTACGACTTGTCGTCGTGCATTCTCGCTTGTCGATTTCTATAATATTCGATACTAAAACATATTATTATGTCCATAAATGAAAATTTTGACTAGAGTTATTTTTCCTCGGAGTGCTCTTCCCTATTGCTTAATAATATAACATAAGAGTAGTCCTCCGATTGATGGCTATATCGTCGGAGGGAGTTGTTATAGGTATTATACTTTATGATATTATCGGAGGGGAAAGTTAGAATTAAAGCTTACCCTCGTCCGTAAAAATATAAACACATGACATATTTATTTATATTCTTATTATATAAAATATATGATATTTTATCTTCCATTTGTTTGAAAAAATACACCGATTATCATAAAAAATAAAATTATTAACTGATATTTTTAACTAGGTAATTTTACAAATTAAGTATATTTAAACATTTTAAGTACAGTAATGAAACTCTGTTTAGATTTTTTTATTTACCCAATGGTAGTTGAATATATATAATTAAATATGATTAATATTATTATTTCAATATATTTTTGTTTAAATAATTTTTCTATTGTTGTTATTTCAACCAACTAAACGTTTGATATTTCTCACTATACAATTTTATTCCCATACGCGGTTAGAATACGCCCGTCGCGACCTGATATAGTATTAATCTATTATCATACTTGAAAACAATTTAGACTACTTTATATTAATTTATTATCATGATGACGGTGAAGCGTAGCTACAAACTATCGCCTATTATCAATAAATTACTATAGTCGGACTCTACCGCTGCTTTTGATTAATATACGAGTATAAATGAATGATTATTATTATACACAACATTAAACTGCAGCAATAAATAGTTCGATGCAATTTCGATGAAAAAACCAAAGTGGCCTGATGTCTGATCATTTTAAATAGTTACCTAGGTTAAACTTTTGTTCAATGAGGATTGATTATTGTTTCATCTCAGCAAGATTAGATTAGGTTAGAGTAAGTAAATTGTGAAAGTGATGGTTTTATCTTGGATTCTGGTTTATACTCCTGGAGTCCTGGTATTCACAATTCACGGTTCAATATGAAAAAAAGTTATGTTTAATCACACGAATGGACTAAGATTATTCGGATAATGAGATATTAATATTATATTATTAAGATTTTTTAAAACCATAATAGTTGTTTTAGAAATTAAGTAACGATTTTTATTTAGATTTTATTATTAAAACTTTGTATAATTCATACATAACCTGCTCAAAAGTCAAAATCAAATCATATTATAATATTATAATACGTATAAATCTCATTGAAGATTTAACCTTATTACGTTAAAATATGTGAAAAATAAAAATACGTGACATAATTTTAAATATTTACTAACATTTTTATATTAACAAATGTGTCGGCGAATTATACGAAATATTTTATTTTAAAGTGCGAATTGTATTGACACAACAGTCATTTGACGGCATTAACTATTGAGAAGATGACATGTATCAGCTCATGATTTGCTGTCTTCATCAATTGGATAACAAAACAACTATGTAAAACAAAAATTGTGTCGTTTTGAATATCTATTATCAAATTTAATTACAGGGTTATTTTTGATAGATTATTATATATTTAAATAGGTATCTATTTTATAAGAAATTTTTTACTAAAATATGTATGATATATTCTAATTTATAAAAAGGTTATTAAAATATAATTTCCCTTAGAATTGATAATAACAAACTACAAACTCTTAATTTATTCTAAACTCTACACATTTTTTTCTGCTTACTAATTTATAACGATATTATATAACACGTAATAGATAGAAATATAAACTGCAAATCATTCTCCTGAGTATTATTATTATTATATTTATCATTTATATTTTTTTTTTTTTAAATTAATTTTTGAAAATTCATCGATCAATTTAAATGGATTTAATTACCTATAATATATTATTTATATGAGTCCATCCGGCTGCAATTTTATTAAAGTTTAACAGCTGAAAAATAAACGAATTACCGCGGTGGACTTGTGGAATAAACAGAATCAACTAATTATCAATAATTTATAATCACAAAGCCAAACTTTCCATTGCATTAAAGAACATTTTATTTTACGTATATTAATATAATGTTTAATAAACATTTATCTATTCTAATAGCGAAACAAAACCATTTTTTTTAGAATATGTTTTACTTTACCAATTTACTTCAACCTTGTACGAAATATACGTTCAGACGTCTGCCAATATTTCCTAAAAATTAAAAAAAAGAATGCAAAAAACATAAGTCTTTAAACATGTATTATTGTAAAAATATTGTATCAAATCAGCATGCGAAACAAACATTTTGCATTCAAGTTCGAACTTCGCTTTACACGTATTTTCTCATATTAACCATAGTGAAAATTCCATTTAGTTTACAGAATTATAGTCTGCCGACGATCATATTTAAGACATCTCTCGCGCGTTTAAACTTTGTCATTGCGCTATAAAATTCATATTGTTATGTACATTCTGTAAACTTTAACCGCGTTTAAAACTTGGTTAAAACTTGACCATGGTCTAAGTGATCGGCCAGATCCGTTTGATTACATTATACCGATCAATATACGTATTATATATAATATAACGTCTGAATCATAACACGGCATGCGTCTTATATCACATAATAATTTCGAGATGCTAGTCCACTCGATCATATTGTGTATTATCTTATTATAATATAACATGCGTACTCGCATCTCCCGGAAGACTCATTCATCTCAAATGTCGGACGCGACGCGCACAATGGCTCACAAATACGGTTTGTCTCGGCACGTGGGCATCGCAGATCTATACCTATTATTATTATTATTATGTGATTATATTCCATGATGATGCATTGTCGATTTTCATTATTATATTATACGACTAACACTTGGTACTCATTATCGCGTATAAATATATAATATACTTTATATACTATATTATTAAATTATAGTTTTAACGCGTTAGATTGACATTAAAATTACCATTTTATTAATTTTTCAAGCGAAAATAACAATAGTATAACATGATTATTACTATAATATTTCAAAGAAGTTATGTATTTCTCTAGGTATTTACAAAGTGAACACAGATAACAGTATTTACTACGTACATTTAACATGAAGATAAACTTTAAATGCATTTTATAATGTGACAATGACATTAATTTATATAAATACAAATTAATAACAAATATAATTGATCCTTGTTAGAGGTTTTCATGTTATTATGTCTTTGAAGTATATACTTAATACTAATTGGAATTAAAAATAAATCAGTGCTAGAAGGGAATGATAATCCGGAGATGAGATTTTTGAGAAAGGAGAGATGTTATGTACGTAAGTATAATGATAGTAAGCCTTATATGGTAATGGTAAAGATATATATTAGTTTGTAATGATTGGAAAAAAAAAACTCTAATAAGACAGGCAATTTTTAATGTATATTTTGTGAAATTTCAGAACTTCATTTGAACACGTCGTACAAGATTATCTTCAATTATATAGAATTGACGAAGGTACCAAAAAGAGATTTAAGTATGTTCAGTAAGTTTGAATTAACTAGCAATCCCTCTTCTCTCCGAACGAATATAAACTTTCAAAGCGTGTTGGAAATGATAAAAAAATAAAGGTGAAACCTGGAATCGAGAGTGTTTTTAAATAATAATAGTTTATAGGTATATATGTTAACTACTGATTTATTTGTAATTTTTAATAATAAAACACGTTCCATTCACCAGCTCCTCAATCTATGCAATGCAACGATAACATTATCAATGTTATACAGTTGGTGTTTAAAAAGTAAACGTAAAACAACAGGAAGAAATAATTATAATTAAACTTTGAGGTGATAAAGTTTTAACTATATAAATGTGATAGTGTTGTTTTATGTAATCGAGAAATGTTACGGTGTAATTACTATTTTTCGAAACGTAGTATAATATTTTGGGTCGGAAGTTCTCCGCGATTATCATGCAAGAATACCCTGAGCAGATAACGTACATATTATATCATTACGTTAATGTACCGCTTGTTGAATGCTCAAAACTATTTTTTAATCAGTTAAAGTTTATAAATTATAAAAATATTGGTATTTTTTTTTTTTTTTACAATTTTTTGTTCATGATCAGTCAAAATATGATGTACACAATTTTGCACTTGACTGAAAATAACCAATGGCGGAGAGTGATAGAGAAAGAGAATTTTGGACCGGAGAACTTGTCGTCGTCGTCGTAATAATGATGCTGATGACGATGATACTAATAATAATAATAATAATAATACGTAATTATTATTATCGCGTGCGAAAGTTTGTCGTCGTCGCGGGTGTGGATAACGAAGAGGAATCAGACCCTTGGGGTTCGCGGTGGGCAAGTGACGATGACTATGAGAACAACATCATCAGCTGCGTCCGGTAATTTCCACGGGCGAAACGACGGTCGGGGCGCGGTATCGCATCTGGGACTCGCGGTTTGCCAATTAAACAGATTAAAAATTATATATATATAAAAAAAAAAAAAAAAAAAAAAAAGAGTACATAAATAAATATAACAACGGTCCATCCGTCAACCCTCATCTCTGCAGGCTCGACTATATATTTTATTATTATAATATAACAGACTACACGAAATATAATATTTTACGAGATGATAGGTGATGTACATCGAGTTACACGAACGTGATTAATCAAAGACCATAATATATAATTTATATTATACACATATTACGTACAACGGTTTGCGATAATCGTCGGTCACCAACCGTGGTACACCATAATAATATATATAGTCTTTGATTAATCACGATGGTTGGTGTAACTCGATTATTATTACACATGTGATATTATAGTGTATATATATAGTGTAACCGTACCGCAGTGGTTCGCAACCGCGGTGGTACGCGGCAAAGGTCTTATGGGTTTTTTTTTTACAGAAAAAATACATTATTATAGGTACAATTAATTACGTGGTCTATAATTAGGAATTTCAAATGTTACGTAAAAAACGTTCGAAATTTCTCGTCTGTACTGGTATATTATATTAAGTATAGACGGATGTATGAAAAGGCTGAGAACCGCTGGACTGTATTATTACACGCGCAATACAATGACCGCTGCACTGGTTTATACCACCGTGTAAAACAATATTATACAATACTAGAAATATAGTGTGTGTGTGTAACCATAGACGTGGTATAAAATATACTGTGCGGGGGAGGATATTGTTCACCCCTCGTCATCGGAAATCGAATCCGCCGACAGACAATGGTACGCGTAATTAACATAATGCGAGAGCCGACGCGGTGTGCGCTCACATCAGTTCTATTCCGTCATCCCCTACACGGCGGCGGAATATTACATTCGCGTGCGGCAAACGATATTGTCTGTGCGCGCATGCGCGTATACCAGTTCACGCCACTAGTTTTCTATAATATTGTCGTGTCGCCGCAGCCATCCAGCGCGCCACTTCCTTACACCTGTGCGACCTGCTCGGCGACGCGACCGGACGACCCGGAAGTCGACCGCAGCTCGAGCACCTGTCCGGTATAGGTTGCACGCGAGAAAAGTGCAACCGCAAAACGTCAACTGTACGCTGTAATAATAATTGTTGGGTGTGTTTTTTTTACTTATTTATTTTGAAATATAAACTGATTTTTTTAACAATAATTTATGTAGAAAAATTAAAAAATTACACTTAAGTATAATATATCTGTACGAAGTAACACGAAAAAGAATTCCCGACAATAAAATATTGATAAACAAATTACGAGTGATGCACTATCACAACACATCTTTTCTCGTCCAATCATAAAACACGTATACAATAATCACACTAGTTGTATATTTAATGTATATATATATATTCGAAAAAAAACCTTTATTGTATAAAAAAAAAAAAATAGTTAATTAAATGTTTCATAATTTTATTCAATTTTAGTAAAAGAAAAAGTTTTAAGTTGTTCTGATTAGGGTTAAAACCGTTAATAAATGCCTTAAAAAAAACAATATTCATAAAAAAATACAAAGGATGTCCCTAAAATAGACCGTGTTAAGAAATGTGAGTATTTTTGTAACACACATTACGAACTCTTGAAAAAAAACGTGTTCAGACATTCTAAAAAAAGTGCAATTAAAATCTGAATAATTTTTATTATAAACTAAATATGAGGCAAATGGAGCATACGTTCGCAGAGTGTATTTCTAATTTGTTATTATTATATTAAAATGGGCGAAAATTCGACCGGGTTCGGTTTTGGTATTTGGGTAAAATATTATACTACATGTGAGTCGGATATAACTTTACGCGATACCCATGTGAAATACGCACGTATACATTCTGTTTGAAAATACAAAAACGTCAATCGCAGTGTCACGTTCTCCGCGTCGCTTGAGATTTATAAGATGCAATAATATGATAATGACACGTGTATATTGTGTGTTCCGTCGATCACGTACGCTTGTATAACGTAAAAATTTCATCCCGAAAATAAAAAAATGAAATCACATTTCCGACGACGAACTACGCGTCTCTTCGGGCGTAAAATATAAAGTTTATGGCGTCCCGATATTATATTGTTATGCCTACTATCACACGTGCTCGTCGACGCTTAATGTGTATAATAATATTCGGAAAAACGAGATGAGTGCACGCATGCAAAAATCAAACATCGTCCGTCCGGACGGTCCCGAGGGCAAACGAAAACGAAAAAAAAAATTACCAAGAGAGACGGAGATAAATAATTTGTAGGACGGTATAAACCTTCACACACGATATGTAAATACAACGTAATGTTTGGTCAAAGTTTTTTTTTTCTAATTAAAACAAACCAAACACGACCACGGTAACCGCAGAGGCAAACACGTCGAGTCGACGATGACGGTCCCTTTCGCCCCAATATCATACTATTTTACGTGACTTTCCTCCCCGATTTCGTCGAATCTGCTCATCGCCTTTAAAGTTCCCGTCCGTTAATTATTATTATTGAATACGCGACTTTTTCACTCTTACGCTTTTTGCGCTTATAAGTTTTAAACAAGCACCTGCTGATACTCAATTTCCTAATATGTTTCAAATCGTCACATTGTCAGTGTGTAAAAGTCTTGGATTTAACGTTTCTTGATTTTAAACAATCTGCGACAACGCGAATGTGATTATTAACATATTATGGTACTCAATTTTTTTGAAGTAATATATTTAAAAATTAAAGAAATTGTGACCACTGATTGTAAATCACTGATATATTCTACAAGTATTATATTGTAACACGAACATTTTATTTTTTTGTTGTATATTAAAAATTGATATTACTTTTACAGCGGGTCAATGCTCCTTTAACCACCCTTTTTTTTACACATGTACCATTGAGTGTCTTTAGAGTAATCAAATAAGATTAAAACACGCCCAATATTATATTATATGATTATTATTATCGTATATTTCTTTATAATAATGTATTACAATAAAGGCTTTCAAACAAAAATTAAATACAGTTTGTGATTTTTCATCTATTTCAATCATTCATTAATTATTGAATTTCACACATGATTATCTTTAATATAAAAATATAATATTATTATTGTTTTTTTTTTTTTATTTATTTTTTATTGGGAACATAATTTTTAAACCAATATTATTATTAATAAAAATGATATTTTATTTTAGGTATTAATGAAGTAATGTATTATAACTTTCTATTTGTATATGTATAACGAACTGCGCATGTTTAGAACTTTCACGTCGGATGAGCTCGTATAATGAGCGTTTTCGGTGCGATTCATGTTTTAATGAAGTAGTTGTATATCACCGTAAGACTTTCAGCAGAAAAAAAAATGATTCAGCAAATATGGACAACATGACTTTGATGATGGAAATTCTATTCATTTGCACATTAAATAATATAAGATCTTTTAATATTTATCGCAGGTATTCCGATTTATCAATTATTCATTAGAAATTAATTATTAATTATTATTAATTAAAATAACGCGTAAATATTTATATAATATTCAAATTATTAGAATGATCTAATATGTTATTATGTCACAATCAGAAAATTTTACGATTTTAAAAATCGATAGTTGTTTCACAAAGAATGACTGTGAAAACCTAACTTTATCAATTACAATCTTATCTTGAAAGTTTTTATAGTCAATTTATATGTACATTATAATGGAGATAATAAAAAATAATTTATAAGTGTATAATTTCATCTTATTATACAGTAGATATTATAGATAATTATATACTTACTATATACGTCCATTAAATTGACAGCGTTTATCTTCTTATTTTTCTACTTCGCTCGACAATTTTTTTATAAGATTTGTTAGCTGCGTCTTACGCGAGAAGGTATATATATTAACACATTAAAGTATTGGGTCACCGGGACACTAGCTTTTGGAATTTTCTTTGTTAAGTAGAATTGTAAATGAGGTAAGGATACCTTATGCAATTTATAAACTCTTGTGAATCACTTCTTTCAGAAATAAACTAGATATTTTAAATTGTGTTTTTTATTTAACCATTTGTTTTCGTTTGCTTTTAATTTGTTATATAATATGACATTGTAATCTAATAACTGTTGACAAACCTCTTGTGTCACATTCTTATCTAACATTTTTATCATTTTCCATTCATTATTTTATATACTTACTTAAGAATAAGTTATTTCTTTAAAGTGTCTAGCTACTAATTAATTACTTAAAACTGTTATTACAACTTTGAAATTAAATAATCATGATCAAAATTACACATTTAAAATAAAAGACAGGTTTGATAAGAATGATAATATTCACAATTTAATTTATAAATATTCTGTCCATACAGCTACTTTGTGTTAAATTGATAAATTATTAAATTAATTTAATTTCAATGTTTTATCCAGTTAATATCCTGGCATAACCCTAGCAGTTTTCGGCCTTTTATTTTATTTTCTTCTTTATAAATTTATATTAGATGTCTTTGTGATTCTAAATAATCTCTCCATCTCATGACCGATACACGATTTACTCTCTCTCCCATTTTCTCTACATGTCTATATTATCATTCTTATCTCAGCTGCACTCATTCTTTGTCCACTGTTCAACATTCTAATTCGTACAATATTATTTGCCTAAATTTATTGTCTTATAAAATCTACCTTTAAATTTTATCGGCTTTTCCATTTCATCCATCCATACATACTTCTTCACAGTTGACAGGTTGTGGCGTATTTACGATGGTGGAAATAGAGGTTGAATCCTTTCTCTTGACCTATTTTTTCTAGTAATATTTTTCGAAAACTAATGTAAAATAAATTATTTTGTATAACTACCTATAAGAATATGAAATAAAAGAAAATTAGTCTAACGAAATTGCTAACCTAACACGCATTGTTTACGATGATGAGGGAATACGGGGGAGGGCTTCATCTTAGTCAATGAAATAATGACATTCTATATCTTCCCCTTGACAAAATCCTAAATACGCTACTGTTGACAGCAATTATATATTTCTATATAACTTCAGTATTGATGTATAATAAATATTCAATATTGAATAATTAAGGATAATTTAAATTACAGTTCTACACCGTTGATGATGCATGTTGATACGCATTAATAATACAATCAAATATGTCATACTGTACAATATACATACGATACGTACGAGGTAATAGCAGGTAAAACGCACTGGTATTATATTACATGCTTTGTATATGTTAGCCATGATTTTACACAGTATTGATGAATGATGGTGTCCACAGAATAATATAATAATGTACGATTATTACAGAAATTACAATATTTAATAACGTATGAATATAATACAGCAGCAAAGCTAATTGAGTAATATTGGCTATTGTACAATTTTAATACATGGACACATAGTTAACCCTGCAGCTCATATGCTTATGTTTATGTGTAATAATCATATTATCATATTATTAATATAAGATAAGGTTTCATAGGTTACGTTAGTTTCATAATATGACAGAAAAAGTCGAATTTATTTAAATAAACAAAATATTGATGTATATAAGATACATATACATATATAAGCATATTTATGCTAAAAAAGTTTTGTTAAGATTTAAGATTTAAATATTGAGCCTGTAGCCCATTAGATTTGCCCAATTTGTCTCAGTACCGCCTATGATTACATTGATAATTTTATTAAAAAAAAATTTATTTATTTAGTGGACAACTTGTATAATACGTTTAATATTACGAGAGTTGCTCGATCGCTATTTAAAACGCAACTGAAAATCAAACCGACAAATTCCCGGACCACCGTAATAGGTCGATAGCTAAGACCTAAGTGATAATAATAAATCACGATAACGTACTTTACGATCGATAAGAATTACTATTATTATCATAGTATTTAAAATATTATATTTTACGATGACGACCGATGGTGCGATGCGATTTATAAAGTGTGTCACAGGCGCATATCCCGAAATATTCGGGTAAATCACGAAATATCCGATAGTTATTCGACAAATACCGAAAACTTTTTTTTAATGTGATATACCTAATATTTATTACTTATACATTGATATATTATTAATAAATATTTTTAACGAAAAATCTGTGACACATTGTTTTATGTTAGAAAAATGTGTATTTTTTTTTTATTGGATATCCAAATAACAGGTAATGTTAAATATAACTCGTAACAATTAATATAATTTAAGTTAGTCATTTAATGTCAAAATTTAAATATTATTATTAGATTAAAATATGTTTACGGTAGAATATTTCATTTTAGATTCTGAGCGGAGCGAATTTATTATATAAAAACAACAATGTTTTTTTATTTGATAATATGATTTTATACTTAACTACTCAAGTAAACATTTGAATTTCAAATTAGTCTATTTTATCTAATTATTGCAGGTATTTACTGTTTTTAGAAAAATATTATTTTCAAAACATACATTACGAGTATATTGTATTTATAATTTTAATATATTATAATGAGCTAATGAGAGATAGTGCCAATTAAATTATAACTAATAATAATTTGTAAGTATTAATTGAAGTAATAATATATTTACATTTATTTTAATTTTTAATTTAAATAATTAGAAAACGTCTATTGAATAATACATTTTTGGATTTTGTAATAATAAATATCAAATTCTATTTAAGTAAAATTTTCAATTTTCTGATAAATATATCCTAATTTCAAGATAATGATTGAATTTATTATTGGTAGGTAGGTAATTATATTGAATAAAGTATAATTGGTAAATTTTAGGAAATAATATATCTACAATACTTAAACTATAGAGTAATATTTACAAATTATTTATTATTTGAATAAAAACTAATAACAACTATTTTATAATTTACAAAAGATTTTTTTAAAATCTAATATTGTTTTAGCTATTGTTATTGATTCTACAAAGATGTTTTTTTTTTTTGTATGTATGAAAACATCTTTTCGGGTAGAAATAATAGTCCGATTATCACGCATAGCATATGCTTTGCTTGCAAATATTGTCTACTTGGTACTTTATTAAGCTCATTTTTCGAATTTCCCAAAAGTTTTTACTTAAGAAGCGGAAAATTGGCAATTTTTTAAACACTTTTTATTATATTTTTTTTTCGTGATTTCTTATTAAGTTTTAATAGTAGAGTCTTGAAAATTTTTTTAAGTACTAACATAGGTTATTTATAAGCGTGGTAAAATTTTGGAACGGAACAGTTAATTATTTGAAAAAATATAGAGCTTTGAACGTTTTGTCAAAAAAATTAATATTACCTACAATTTTGGGATTATCTGTTTGAAAATTTTGTAGAAGTCCAATACTATATTACTTAATCTTTTTACAAAATATTTTAAAAATCTAAACAGGCAAATTTTTTATATAAGCTTTTAATTATTTTTTTTTTCTGATCTATGAAAACCTTTTTTCAGGTAGAAATAATGGTCCGATTACCACACAAAAGGAACCTTTCTATATCAAATTTCATCTAGTTGGTACTTTATAAAGCTCATTTTTTGAATTTCCTAAAGTTTTTCCTTTAGAAGCGGAAAATTGGCAATTTTTTATAGGTTTTTCATTATATTTTTTTTTTCTGATGTAGAAAAATATTTTTGGAGTAGAAATTATGGTTCCATTACCACAAATAAGGTATCCTTTCTTAACCAAATTTCATCTAGTTGGTACTTTATTTAGCTCATTTTTCAAATTTCCCTAAAGTGTTTCCTTGAAAAGTGGAAGATCGGCAATTTCTAAACGCTTTTTCTGATGTATGAAAACATTTTTATGTGTAGAAATAATGGTCCGATTATCACAGTGAGGTATGCTTTGGGTAGCAAATCGTGTCCTCTTGGTACTTTATTTAACTCAATTTTTGAATTTCATGAAAAAGAAAAGGAAATTCCTCGAATATTGATCGTAAGGATTTCAAATTTATTTTGTATATTTACATAATATGTAATTTACATTCGTGGTAAATTTTGAAATGCATTATCAGTATAATATATTGCAATATATTTATATAGGCTCAGAATCGTATTTTCTAATGCAATATCATTGCATTCAAATCTTCATAATTATAATAAACCACTAATTTCTCCGAGGACCGAAGGGTCGAAGGAAGAACGTCCTCAATCGGCCTTCCCACTTTTTTTTATTTGATAATAAATAAACATATTGATAAATATAACACACATTTGAAAAAATAAAAATTCGACTTTTGTCCAAAAACTATCGGACATTTTGCGATTTGCTCGCGAGTTTTGGGATTTGCATATAAACATAATATATAGATACAAGTAGTTGGCGCATATTCGCAGCTCGAGCGGTATATATTGTTTATTACCGCGCGGTATTATCACGGTATAAAATCTTTGGGAAACCGCTGTCAAGGCGTACTCGCGGATTTTAAAACGGGATTTGCGTACACGAATATATTACAAAACGACTATACAACGGTGTAAGATAGTATAGATACGATAAAATATATATTCGGCGCCGCGTTTATCTCATACACGACCGGCGGCAGAGACTTTTACGAGGTAAATTGAGATAAAGGTCGCGGATAGAATACGTTGGTCGTCGATGGAATATCCGTAAGTGACCTTGTGTGCCGGAATAAAATGTATCGAAAAAAACAACGGCGAGCGAGAAAAAAAAAGAACACCGATCTCGTTTAAGCTTTGTCGACGATACATATTATATTGGATATTATTGTGGGCGACGACGACGTTAAAAGGCGATTTGTGCGCCAGAGAGAGAAAGAGAGACGATTTCGTTTCAGGTTAGGTTTTGCATTTTCGGATTAAGTGCGGCGGCAGGGACCAAAAAGATAAGAACAAAAGACGTGATGCTGCGCTATATATATATATATTGGTACCCTTACGTTGTTGTCGGTACATTTCGGATGATTGGAGGGCGTAAGGGACGCGCGTCATCCGGGGTTAATGGCGAGGATTGTAAAGCGATTCTTTAGGCAGCCTGCTGCGCAGTCGTATTTATTATTAGCTGATAAGCGAACCCGAGATTCCGCGTTCGTATTACCATAAACGACTTGCTGTTTATATATGTATAATATTACATATCTCTCTGACCCCATTGCCATCGCGGTGAATAGGGGAACACGAGTAAAATAAAATAAAAAATGCGAATAATCATAAAAAAAAAAAAACAAAAACAAAACGAATTTCTGCACCTCTCTAAGTGTCGTTATCGCGCGTCGTCGATTTGTCTCTCGCGGACGCGGTAAACCGAATTTTGGCTCGTTCGTAATAATCGATATTATCGGTACCTATACTTACGTACAATCGTTATATAGATATTTTATTATAGTATTGTGATAATCGCGATTTTGTTGGCAATAATTTAAATTAAATATCACCAGCTAGTATACGGTAATAAAGTGAAACCAATAAGAGACAAAAATAACGTTTCAATAGATAAATTAATAATAAATATAATAATAATAATAATAATTGTTTTATAGCTGTTATAACCTCATATAGATAATAGAATAACAAAAATTAGCGATCCTATCTATTAATAACACTTTATATAATACGGTTGAGTAACGCTAAAGTCAGATTCGTGGTCAGTGGTTATAACCTCGAAATTAGATATATACCAGAGCATATTAGTAGGCATAATAATATATTCGGTGGAGTGAGGTTTTTAAAAAATCACGAGCTCCGTTGTATATACCTATATTTATATTTGATATCGAACTGTCACGTGATATGACACGAGACATTTCGTTTTATTTCCCCGCTTTTCGCACGTTATCTTTTACGGCGGTGTTGTACGCGCGCGGTCGAAAATAAAATAAAAACGAGCGAATCGAAATGTCACGCGGAAAAATTCCCTCGGGTAGGATCTATATATATTTACGGAAGGGGACATGATTTACTATACAGAGTGATGTGAATTTCGTGTTAAAAATAATAATGGAAATAGCATTTAAAACCTATAGGTAACCGCCATATTTTTTTTAACACGAAATTCTGATCACTCTGTATGCGTATAAAACAGAAGTGGAAAGCCACCATCATTATCACCGGAAGGAAGGAACGAATAGGATCTATACATAATATATGTCATCTGAGGTGCGAAACCGAAATTGACAGGCGGAAAATAATTTGCATGTTTTATAGGTACGTATATTATATATAGGCAGGAGAGAAGGTCGCGTAGTAGAGTAGGTTATATAATATTATAATAAAATGTATATTATATTATGTTATTCCGATTCCCTCAGGAAAGTTTGACAGACAATGGTCGGTCGACTGATCGCATACATAGGGTGTATCACAAGAAATTGACATTTTTACATTGATATTATTATACTGTGTAAAATAGTATTAAAAAAATCTAACTTTTTTTATATTGATATTAAACTGCAAAGTGTCAAGTCATTGAGATACACCCTGTATTATTATACATATATATTAATTTATGAAAATATAAGATGACGTGATACAATATTTATTTTTTATGTTAAATTTTATTTACATTTCATAAGGAAAAAAAAATGTACACTTACCGAGAGGTTATTCGAAACATATCACTCTTATAAACATATACATAATAACTATAGATATTCATTAACAGTATCAGCATGATACGGTGTTTCATGAGGCCGTTGCCTCAAAACCACTTGGTGGTACCCTTTGGCTACATAATTACTACATATTTACTACTTTTACTACCCATTTACTACTCAGGTGGTGGAAGTTGTAACAAAATATTTATAATTGCCTCATAATTGAAAATTATTCGCGCCGCTACTGGTTATCTTTGTACAACACTGGCCGTTTGTTAATATTAAATAATATACTACATACAATATCATAATATCATAGATCATAGTTATTAATTTATTATATAGTTCATAATATAATATTTTATTATAGAGTTTTATTTCATACTATTATAGGTAGGTACTAAAATTGAAATTATATTAATTTTATATATATATTATATCCATTTTAAAACACTGAAGATTATTTTAAATTTATTTTGATACGTTTTCTACGTTATTTTTTGTCAATCGTCTTACGAGATTTTAACTGAAGCATAGCGATTAAAAAATACATAATATAACATTATTAAGCTTCCACAATAGCAAGGTTGATCTGCCGTCAATATTAAATTTGTCCTGTTTTATTTTTAATTTTAATATTCAAAACATATGGAAATATTATTATGTTTTTTTAAATAATAGCCACAATTTAAATATATTCATTACTAAGATATATTGATATCCATAATAATTTATACTTTAGTTATTATGATAATGTAACAAACTGAAACATATTTGTAATGTTAATAATATTATTTTGTTATAAATATTCTACTTTTGTACATAAACAAGTTATCAGTAAATATATCATATTTTATTACTTAATTACTTAAACAAGTTCTTAAATAAAACCTTAAATAAAACTTAAATAATTAATTATTTGTTATGAACATGAACACCATAGAGAATAAGAAAAAGAGTGAAACGGAAAAAATGGTATTAAACTATTTTCAAATAAATGATATTGATGATATTGATTTGGAGTTCTTATTAAAAATTGTAACGAGGAAATATTTAACAATCGAAAAACTAAACAAAGAATTGACTTCAAGTGTGTTGAGTATTTCTTCACAATTCGCAAAAAAATTATACTTCACAAATATACTATATGACAATATAAGCGTACAAAAACATTTAAATATGATTGAAACATTGTTAAAAAAAATTGAAATTTTACAACGGAATCAGAAATTAGATGATTCCTTTCAGATTTCAGAGAATGAAGAAAGCGAAAAACAATACGATCGAAATATATACGAAGAAACCTTATTAGAAGTCGACAGGTACAATATTTTATATTTATATAATACCTATGCAGTATGCATATGTAATATCCAGAACAGTTGGATAATGAACTTTTATAAAATATGACATAAATCGCAATATTCGTGTAGCGGCCTATCATCTTATCATATATAAAAACTTATAATTACTTAAATATAAATTTTTATTTCTTGTAATGATACTTTCAATTGCTTATTTAATATCCTTCAGGACCTCCGCAAACGTTGGGTCCGATGCGACCGCACTGCTCGTCATATTCAAATTCACACCTAAGTTTCATATATAAAAAATACATTGTCAATTTCTTTTCTACATACATACTGTAACATATCATATATTATATCAACGTAATTAAAAAGTATTCTTCATTTTATTTTAAATTCATCATATACAAATCGTACCTATACATATACATATTATATATCTCGAGTTACTCGTTCAAACAGGCATCGAAAAACCACAGCAGCTCGTAAGATGGCATGTACGTATTTTTTACACAACAATAATATTATTTTAGTAGTCAGATCGTAAAGGAACCTCCACAATAATTAATTGAAAAATTTTCTTTTTTGATTTACTATCTACACAATATATACGATATAAATATTATGAATGTTATCACTTTATAGATTAAATAGTGACATAGTGAAAAAAATGCGGAAATCAACGAACTTAAAGAAAAGAATCAGAAATTAATTGATTCCCTTCAGATTTTGAACCATGAAGAAAACGAACGTAAACAACACTATCAAAATACATATAATGAAACGTTATTAGAAAACGAGAGGTACAATCTTTAATTTATATACTAATATACTTCCTATGTATATATAATATAATTATAAATCATTTTGGACCTTAATAGATTAAATAATGAAAAGATAAAAATGTTGGCGAAAATCGAAGATCTTAATGATGTAAATCAGAAATTAAATGATACACTTCAGATTTTGGTCAATGAAGAGAACGAAAAGAAACGCTATCAAAATTTATACGAAGAAATTTCATTAAAATTCGACAGGTACAATCTTTAATTTATATAACACCTATGAAGATATGAAATAAATATAATAAATTTTATGACTTTATAGATTTATTAACGACAAAATTAACGATCATAAAGAAGAATATCAGAAATCATATGATGATACCATTCAATTATGTCGTTCAGAAATTAATAATTTTGAAATGGTCGATGAAATGGACGAGTTAGAAAAACTTTTACTAACGTACAAGAGCAGTGAAATAAAAGATGCGAATAATGATGATTGTACACTAAAATTAAAGATGGCGATTGCTGTAACAGACCGTTCGTTGAAAATAGAAAATTCCAAGTTACTTTGTAATAATTTAAAAAGTGAAGAAAAGTGCGACCTGCAAAAACAACCGCTTCTGTCTCCAATAAAATCGTCCACACTGTTTGGACCTGTGGCAGACTTTTCAAAAGAGTTTGAAAAGAAAAGCAAAAACATAAATACCATCAACTGTAGACAAAACAGCCGAATCCAATACCAGAGAAGTACCTGGATACAAAATCACAATAATTCAATTCAAAAACACATTAGACGAATGCAAAGTAATAAAATAAATGGCAAACTAACTTCGAAGTATTCCAAAGTATAAAGCAACTTCAGTGGATTCCCATAAAAACTTTCGTTTCCAATAGAAAAACACATTTGGTTAGGTTAGGTTAGGCTAGTAATAATAATAATCATTATTATTTTATTATTGTTATTATTAATTATTATTTATTTATTACCATTATTTAATACTATTGTTATTATTATTACTATTAATATTATTATTTATTATTATCAATTATGTATCATTATGTGATATAGAATAATCTTTGTTAAGCTTTTAATTTTTAAAATATTGTAAAGTTTTAATAAAAATCTTAGATAATATAATATAATATAATTATATATTATATTATATTATCTAAGCGTGGATTACACCTACTGGGAATACCACGTTAAAAAAAAAGGTGCCCAATTACTTTACCTCAATGTAAAGGTGGCGTGGAAAAAAGTAAACCATTTTATTTTTAAGCGGGTATGTGAGAAATTATTAATTCGATTAAGGATTGATTAAGAAAAGCGGGAAGGTCGATTCAGGACGTTTCTTCTTCGACCCTTCGGTCATCGGAAAAATTGGGAGTTTATTATAATTAGGATTTGAACACATTGATATTGCATTCAAAAATACGATTCTAATCGAAATTCAATATAATAAACTGATAATCCGATATTTTGAGTATTAGAAATGTTATTACTTCAAACAACTACAATGAATATTCTGAAAACAGTGATGATTTGGATATAATTATTTCTAACTATATAACATGCTGTACACACACTCTCAATTTAGTCGCTACCGTTGATACTTTAAAAATTGCTGATACTCAATACAATGATGCGATTAAAAAAATTATTATTTGTCGTCAAATAATAACCGAGTGCTTTGAAAAATTGAAGCTGAGTCAATTAAAAACAACAGAATGGAACTTTTTGGATGAATTACATTAAAGTAATGTAGCCTTTAACCACAGCTTTAGATAAACTGCAAGCAGAAAAATTGTGTTACCTTGGTTATGTTACTCCAACTATTATAGCAATTAGATGTATATTATTAAACTAAAGCTATTTGACTTATTGTAAGCCATTGTCTTCATCTATTGTGAAAAAATCTTGAAAAACCATAATCTTTTATTTTTTATTTAAATGATCCAAAAAGTAAGCCATATATACTTTTTTCAGTGAGCACTCCGAAATTTAAAATCACTTTGGTGATTTCTCAGCTCTAATGTATGTACAAATTTATTTTTGTCAGAATTCAATGAAGTTAGTACTATTATGAACATTGATTCTGGAACTTCTACTACAGACAATGATAATGGCGATGAGTATTATGCACCTCTTTCCACTTCTCAACTAATTGCATCACCATCGGAAGGTTTGAATCAGTCTAGATATGAAAACTTGGTCACTGTACAAGGATTATCTTATTTGAATTCCAAAAAGAAAGACTTACCTATTTATCTTATCTAGGTAAATTTAAAATCAATTATCTGTTATCTTATCTACATAAGTTATGGGTTGTCTTCAGTGGCGGCGTGATACGGTGTATCATGAAGCCGTGGTCTCATAATCACTTGAGTGGTGGGTGGTACCCTTTGGCTACATATTTACTACATATTTACTACTTTTACTACCCATTTACTACTCAGGTGATGGTAGTTGTAGCAAATTATTTATAATTGCCTCATAGTAGAAAATTGTTCGCGCCGCCACTGCTCATTAATTACATATTTTAATGAGGTGGTAATCATAAGCTCCAGTGCTTTTAAAAAAAAAGTGTTCAAAAGTGCTACCCTACTTTATTACTTAATTATTATATCCTTAACTCTAAGCGTCAACGCCTAAGTACAAAAGCACCAATTCGTGAATTCTATTTTGTTTCTTTTTCGTTGCGAAATTATTTATCAAAAAGGTATATCACAACAAATTGGAGTTAATTTTCGTTTTGAGGAACTTTGTGACTATACATGCGCAATACTTGTTTGCTGTAAACATTTTTACATAAATGGTTTTCTATTGAAAATATGGACGAATGTTTCAGGTTACCACACTTGCGCTTGTGGTATAAAATTTCGATTGATTCTTTTGGCCTACAGCTTTTTAATAGGTACCTATTGTCTATTGTACTACAACTATCAAATATTAAATATTAATTAATTAATTTGTTTTTTGTCGTCGTATTTTGATATAAAAGTTATAAATATGACAAAACAAAATGTTATAAGTACAAATAATAATACCTAATAATTATTATAGTTAATGTGCAAATATTTTGAGACGGAATATTTTGTGAAATCAATTTTAGGTGTATTTTTTTTTTTTTAACACTGTGATTGTTACCCCTGCGGATCATTTTATAGTATAATTTGTTAAGAAAAAAAGTACTTTTGACATTTTTAAAAAAATAGTGAATAATTAATTGCTTTTCAGTGATTACATAAAATATTAGGATTAGGTAAAACAAATTTAAAAAAAAAATTATTTATCTCTGCTACCAATTAAAATCATTTTACCTCGTTATTTTGATTTTGTTTTTTATAAGCAATAATATATAAACATATGAATAAAACTTAATTGCATATTATATTTATATATTTTTCTAACGGCTAAGATTTAAATAATATTGTCTCAAAGTGATATTAAATTACATGTAAAACTTTTTTACAACTTGCGTTTTTTTCAATGGCAACATATATGTATTTTAAACACTAGATTTGGACAGACTGAATTTTTAAAATCATTTTAATCATTTCATCATGGCTCTGAAACCTAAATTGACAAATGACAACGAGTTAAACTTTCAGTTTAAATCGATTAATTTATTAAGAAAACTTTTCAAAACAATAAATGACACAATTTCTATAAATTCTATTATTTAAATAGATTTGTCCATATTAAATGAAAGTTGTATTATGCATTTGTACAATAAAACGGCTAAATATTTTAAAATTATTAGAAATTTATTTCAGTAATCTCTGTAAAACCTCTCGCAAACCCAATTTTAATCCCTCATTATTAAACAGAAATAAGTATTGTTACCTTTAAAAGGAAACACATTGTACATACATATATTAATTATATTATAAATGCATGTTACACATATGTGATATATTTTATTTACATTATTTTAATATTAATTTAATACTTTTACTGATACAGTACATTTTACATATTATTCATCCAGGATTATTTTAATTGTTGGCGAAGCGAAAACCGACAGATAATGTGTAAGGGAAAAAAGAAGTGAGGGGGCTTGTAAAATAAAAAAAAAACTGTAAAGAGAAAAGTGCATTTCCCCGAGCGCCGCAATAGTGTACAATGTGGACAATGATGAAACTCCATGTAAAAAACCTATTGTTATACTTTTAAAAAAGAATGTTATACAGGATGTTAATAAATATTGATACATCAATATGGATAATATTGAATATTATTTTGTATTTAGTTTAAGAATGTTTTAAATGAGGAATTTTATATTCATGATGATGTTCTTTTTTATTTTAAACGATAGTACCTATATTTAATTTAAATGTATACCTACCTATTTGAAAATGTGACATACTTGTAAATAATACCATTAAATAATTTTGAACTGAAAATATTTATTTGAATAAAAAAAAAACTATTTCACAAAATATATAGACGTAATATTAAAACTTTAAATTTTGTTTTGAATTTCTAATCGTTAAAGCACATTTAATCACACTTACGAATTAGTATATTATTAATTATTACTTAATTTTACCATTTAGACAATTTTAATTATTAAACTATAATCAAATTAAAGTGGAAAAATAATAAGTGTTTTAAAATTTAACGAAAAAATATCTTTTGATGAATTTTATATTGAGAACAGAATAGAAATATTAATTGTTGTTATACCGCTGCAATATAATATTTTCACAGTTAAATATTGACATAAATAAATATGCCAAACTCAGTATTTGTTTGTAACGTATGAAGTGATTTTCCGTCATTCTGTTAAAATATTTATGATGCACTCTACATAATAATATAGTGCAGTGATGACGAAACCAGAGATATGTACCACCAGAAATTACTTATTATCTGTACACAACCGGAGGTGTTGCGTAAAATATAATAATATTAAAAGAAGTAGAACCGTTCAAATCTAATTTATATACACCGCGAGCACAATGAATTTCTCTTTAAACCGCTTTTATTCATTCTGATCGTCGTCGTCGTCTCGTACTGGTACTATATACTCTATAACGACCCCAGTGACAATCGGACTGAAAATAAACGTTTCCCATATCGTTTTGCACAAGCAGTAGTATACCCGTATTATGAACTTTAATGCGAAATACACTCCAACGAACACGCAAAATTACACATAATATAATATACATTTAGGTGCACAACGATAGCGATTCCGCCAGATTACGTGATAAGTCGTCCTTTTTGCATCTCGTCCGACGAGATAGATTTTATATGTCATACAACCCTTTTTTAAAAAAATATTATTTCATTCCATTTTATTTTACGATAAAATACTACACGGGTTATAAACATATTAACAATGTTTAAATGTTCGTGAATAAAAAACTTAACTACTTATTATAGTGAGTAAATAGCAATTCAGATAACTCAAATCTAACTTATTAAATTAAGTTAGTTTAGAAAAGTTTATGTTCAATTAACTGTTAAAGTTAATTTTAATTTTAGTCTTAAACAATTAAAGGTAAAATGAAAATAATAGGTTAATAATTTAAATATATTAATTTTTAAAAATCAGTATATTATAAAATGTGATTTAAAAAAAAATAATTATTTTCTTTTGAACTTTTATCATAATATTTACCTAGATTGAAAAATTTTAAATATAAAACTTGTAGTGCATATATAAAAAAAAAAATGTTTTCTTCAATAGTATATTATATTAAAAAATAAAAAAATTATAAAAAATAATAATAATTAGTAAAGTTAATACCTAAACCTAGGTAAATCGTTGCCTATATAAAGATTAATTAAAATTAACTTGACTATAACTATTTTTAACTATCGTTGATGTTCAGGATTTTTATCGTTAATGATATTTTATTGCAACGAATATTTATGTCAATTTGATGTTTTAAAAACATATTTTACATTTTCTAGAATACAAAAGAATAAGGGTTTTCGGTGAATTAAATATACCATCGTTCATAAATTTGAGTTATTTAGAGGTGTTATCAATGTATAATATGTAAGCTGACATGTAATAAAGTTGTCTGTTGACTCTTTATTCATTACATTCATTATAGTTATTTAATTTCAACTACCCAACTCATTTATTTAAATATGTATTTTGCGTTTGCGTGGCAACTGGATTGATCCGAACGGATAATGTCGCAATTGCCACGAGTCACCGAGAAAGCGTTTATTACATAAAACCCAAACCGCGGTTGTGTCAATCAACGAGACAACGATACAATTAATCATATTTAATTTCAAATTATTCAGTCAATCAAATTAAATGTTTGCCTCGATCCGTAATCAATAATATAATATGTGATCAGAATCTTCTGTTATAAAAACTCTGGGATTATTACAAAGGTATACATTTTGAATGTCATCTCCATTAGTCTTGTAATACGTATTTCGATCACTCTACACATATTATAAGAATTTATTTGTTTTGTAATTAAAAATATAAAAAAAACGCAGAATCATACTTATATATAGAACTATAGAAGATAGAAATGTAGAATCGATTTGTAGGACGTAAAACTTGGTGTGCAGATATATATATATATATATATATATATATATTGTGTGATAAATGATACTTTCTCCTAATAAACATTGTATACCTATTATAACCTATTATAATTTATAGTTACTCTGTTATAATATGTATATTATATTAAATTATAATCGTGTTGCTATCGGCTAAAGTTTGCGGTAAAATGATATTGTTGACACTTAACAGTTTTGCGTGCGACGATAGGATTAGCATCATGGTTTGGACCACACTATAGGTAACCTATAAAGTATAATAAATGTATATTATTATGCTCTATAAACTATATATAGATAATTAGATAAATATAAATAATAATATAAATAAATTAATATTAAGTTTTATATCTCTGATGGACTATACCTCCGAACACTTTTAAGCCAAGAAAAATGTGTGCAGTGGAAGAAAAACTGAAAATGTATCAAGTTATAATTTTGTTATCCATAAATTTCGATCAAATAATCAGCCAAAGCTTAAAAATAATCGTTCTAAATAAAATAAATAAATAAAGTTCTGAAAGAACTTTTTTGAGTAGAAATAATGGTCCAATTATCATAAATAGCGTATGCTTTCGGTAGAAAATTTTGTCTAGTTGGTACTTTATTTAGCACATTTTTCGAATTTCTCAAAAGTTTTCTTTGCAAGAAGAAAAACTACCAAAAAATGACGAAAAAATGTCAACATATACGGAAATCGTAATTTTAATAAAATTAATTTTAGGTTTTTCTAATGCAATTTTGAACGTAAGTACTTTACATTTTTTTTGAGTTTTCTCATAGGTAGTTTACACATGTGGTAAACTTATGTAATGACTTACCAGTATAATATATTGTATTGTATTGAGTTTTGCTCAGAATCGTATTTTCTAATGCAATATCATTGCATTCAAATCTAAATTATAATAAACCACTAATTTCTCCGAGGACCGAAGGGACGAAGGAGAAACAGCAAAATTGACCTTCCCACTTTTGTTAAAATTAATTTCATGAACAATTTGGTATTGTATCTTCCAGAACCAATTTAAGTTTTCTTATCACTTTTGACAAGTTTTATGTCGGCTGAAAACATACGAGTGTTGAAGGTAAAATAAATTTCTGATCTATGTGATATGTAATATGTTTAATTGTTTTATAACCAAACTGATGAGCAATAACACTTCAAATTACAAACGTTAAACACATGCGAATGAAATATTAAAACTTTATATGTACTTACATACTATACTATATACTTATATACTTATACTTTTATATACTTGACTTTAATAATATGAAATTTCAAAGATGATTTTACTTTGTACGGTATTGTTTTTATTTTCAAAACGATTGTTTTGTAAAAAATATAATGTGTAAAAAAATAAGTCTCATTGTTTTGTTTATACGCAACCCATATTTACAGACTATCGAATAATTTTAATTACGATTATATATCGTGTATTTGTTCGTTTTCTCTATCTGTCTATTTCTGCGTGTGTCGTAGTTAAACGAATGAACTAAATTGTGGGCGGCGGCTTTGGATACGCGGTACGCCGGCGTTTCTGGCGTCGGGCGTGACCTTTGGCGTGACCCGCCGTAAACGCACACTCCTATATCCGCGACCTTTCGCCCGTCTTATCGTTGCGCGCGCGCAGTCTCGACACGTCGTTTGACTTTTCGTTTAAATTCGGTTAGACGTTAAATATAATTTAATCATTTCTAGAATAATTTTCTCTAACAAATTAAAAAAATTAGTTAAAATCTAACTTATCAGACCTTGTATTGTATACCTATTTTTCGTTCATTATCCTCCCAAAAATTATATTTATCCATACAACATAACTTTTAATCTCTGTTTTAATACATTATTTGTTCAAGTTCGAAAATTTGTTATTTTAAAAAAATCTACACAATAACTATTGTTTTGTAAAATTTCATAATAATATACATATATAGTATAGTCACACTTCTAGTCAGTGGTCTTGAAGTCGATATTTATGTATGACAGTTTCAATGCTTTTAATATTTTGTTTTAGGAGATGGGTATCTGCGAAGAAGATGATCTGGCGATTACAACTTATGTAACTAATATAAAAACAAATTCTAATTGGTTAAACTATAAAATCTATGAGTTATAAAAAATAATTTAAATGTTTAGACTTTAGAGATAACAGTTAATTTTGGCACAAATATAATTTTGTACTTAAAATGTCCTGAATATAATAATTGTTTTTTGACCTAATATTATATTTTATATTGTGTGAAGTATACTGCCATAAAAAAACGCATACCTACGTAAATTTTAATTGTGCATTTTATAATAGTCCGTTCTAAATGTTTCACGTGCGCGGATAACTTATTTGCTCTATATTATTCTTTATAAGAATAATGTAAAAATTCAATAAAGCACAAAAGTGATACAGAATATGTGTCTTATTTGTTTTTTAATAAAAGGTTAAATAAAAAATACAGTCCACTAAAAAAAAAAACCCGTATAAAATGTTATTTTAGTATTATATTATAGATAGAGGTATCTTGAATTATTATTAGAATATACATTAAATATGATGAATATAAACTAGAAAACTAAAAATAATATACATTAACAGTAAATTATAAATGTTGTGTTTTTTTAATCGCAGATAGCGTTAATAAATCATTTTTACCAACTTTTTACTGCAAAATTAGACTTATTGTTATACCGCTTTATCACGTTATGAAAATAATAATGATATTTTCGTAGATGTAACGTTGATCGTTCGTTGTTTTTAACTGTTAAAAATAAGCATCAGACGCAGACAGATATTGTTATATTATTATAACGTACCAAACTTACGTTTCAATTGTTATAAATTTATAACTATGTATACGGCATACGACCACTTACTAAAATTTGTACTCACTGTGAATCTGTGACGATGTATGATTTATTTATGTTTATGACATAAATGACAATGCGACAGAGACGTATGTATATGCAATTATTTTATATCAGGCTGCAAGTACTTACATTCAACCGGACTATAAAGAAAATAATAAAATCCTTTGTGATTAAATTAAGAAAAAAAATATGATATTATCTAATGTCGAATCTAAGACGAATGGTAAAACAGCAAAGGTATAATAAAATATATTTACTATACCTACAAAATATTTTGTGAATTATAAAGTATAATTTATATCGTAATTTACTTATAGGTTGTTGAAATAACTTTATTAGACAAAATTATAACACGTAAATATTATCGTGAATAAATATATTACATATTATAATAATTTCTATTACTAACTATCACTCGTAAATATAGGAGATTTACATACGATTTCTGTAAGGTTTACTCAAACTAAAAATTAATTATTTTTATATTATTGGTTTTTTTTATATTTTAAAATAACTTTTTTTGCAAACTTTATTAAGTTTGGTCTAATTATTATTTTAACTTATGTATTCATGTTTTAGGGAAAACTGTTTAGAGTTTGAATGAGGCGTAGATGAATAATAATCTTTTATAGAAACTTAAAAGTCCATAAATACTATATTATGACGAATATTACCTAATGATAATATAATATGATACGGGAATGACGAAACTATATATATTCTATATATAGATGAGATTTCATTTTGTTGTCCTCTTCAGTATATCTCACTATGACATGTTCCAGGATAGATTAGATTAGATTATGTTAAGTTCCGGAAGGAAATAATGCGAAAGCGGATCTCTTCCGGTCCACATTTTAAAAAATAAAGGTTATATTACTACGTTAGGTTTATACCATTTGATTTAATATTTTAAACGCTTTTACACTATACCTATAATATATCCTATATATATATATATATATATATATATATATATAATAGACGTCATGGTAATTATAATGAGGTGGCGTTCATATATCGTTTTATTGTTCATCATAAATTCATAATATATTACAATATGTCTTTATTATTTTCAAAATAATATAAATATATCATCGGCATTTAGTTTATATATATTTATAGGTACTGGAGCAATGACAATCACGTTACGTTAAATACGATTGCGGCATGAGAATGGAATTTTACAATCTTACTATAATAGATATTTATTATAATAAAACTGTTAACGATGAATTCGACACACAACTTTTTAATAACATACTCGTTTATAAGATATATAATAATAATAATAATAATAGTATATAATACGATTTCGAACACACACGTCGTCAAAGTATTTTATAAATTGTATATTATATTATTATAATATTATATAATAGTAACTATATTATATAATAATGATGAGTCGTATATTGTGTATACTCGAATAATATAATATAAATGTCCAATGGGATTGTAATCAAAAGTGTTCATATTTTATAGGTAAGAATTCGAGAAAAACGTTGAATTCATTATACATATTATACTTTATACCCTACCTAAGCGATGATCGGAATATTTTTATTCGACTTTTTGTGTCAAAAGTTCTATCTCTAGAACTATTTGATTTTAAGTAGTTTAATCGATATTTTTTATTTGTTGAGATAATTTAAATTTGCATATTTTTAAATTTTTGATATTTTTACATCTAAATTGAAAAGTTGAAAAATACTCGAATGAACTTTAATAAGATCTTCTAAAAAATTAAATTTTCACACACATATAGCCCGAGAGCTGTTGGATTTAAAATATATAAGGATTATCAAAGTTGTAGTGATGTAAGTGCATTAGGAATCATTTAGAACAATAATTCATACTAATATTATATTAGAAAATATTACAAAATATTAGGTAATTTAATATGGTGATATTACAATTTTAAGTTTTTAAATTCCTGATTATACGTTATATGGCCCCACGGGGTGCCATTATGACAGAGGCGTTTTTAGCAATTTGTAAAGGGAAGGCGTCGGGATTTTTTTTAGAAACTTTCATGAAGCCAATATCCCCCCTCACCATTTTATAATATAAAAAAATAAATGGAAAAAAAATGAAAATAATCATGTTCTGTATCTGTACATTATAATGCAAAATTTAAAACAGGTGGAAAAATAATATTATTAATAGCAATTTTTTTTTTTTTTTTGGTCACGGAGGGTTCAAACCTGTCCCCCCCACATAAATACGCCTCTATAAAATGAATACTAGATGAATCGACTTTAACATATATAATAGAGTATTCTTGTATCCGACGTATTGAATTTGTTCAATAAAAACAGATTTTTAATTTTAAATGTATTGATCACATGAAAACGATTTTAGTCTTACCATGACGCGTAAATCAAAATTCGAACGATGTTATATCATTATTATAATTCCATCGTCGCGGTCCAGATCGGTTTTCGATAGACTTGTTCGAAAATTCAGTAAGTCTGTTTCAAAATAGATAGCTGACAAAAAACGAAAACATTATTATTGCAAAATAATATTATTATACGACACAGATCGGAAAATAAACGATACCGCTTTTTCGTGTATATATTTTATTCTCTGGGGACCGATAACGGGCGGACGTGAAAAAAAACCTTTGCGGGTCCTCTTCTATATATATTTATAAAAAAAAAAACAAAGCAGGCGGGAGTGAGTGGTTAAAAATATCATAAAAAGAGAAAAAATGGGCTCGCGGAAAATCTCTGAGGACTACGCCGAGATATGACAGTTGACGAATGTTCGCTTCATCAGCGGTAATCGTTCGTACGGATCTGTCTTGGCGACGTCGGCGGTTGAGAAAATCCCCTTGCGTGATATATCGGTTGGACTGCAAAAATATCGTTTTATTATACCCTCTTTATGCCACACCACACCGCCACCGGCGGTTGTCCGTTATCACAGCTATCCACTTCGATGAAGAAAATATACTGATTTTACGCGAATTAAGTTCAATATTGTTATTGTTTTAAGAAAATATTTCGAAACTATAACGTCATTGCCCAAACAATACTCTTTACTATAATATAGGAATGTAAAACAAAAAAAAAAATAATAATTAGGTATTTTATAACGCCCTCGACGGCTCGACTATATAATATAATAATGATTACCTACCATGATTATTAATGTTGATGATAAAATAAAAATTTGTTTTGTCAATTCTTCTACTTGGAATGACTACCTACTTTAAAATCTCAAAAGCTCAAATGTTAAAAAATATAATCTTAATTGTGATAATGATTTTCTTGAATATACAAGCAAAACGAATTCAATAATATATCGTTATAATAATTATTATTATAGTTGTAGAACATATCGACTTAAATAATAATTTTAAAATATCTAAAAAATAAAACCATGTAATATGCTCGTGAAAAATAAATTATGAGGAAAATTTAAAATTACACATATTGATATTCAATTAAAGCGAAAAATACATATCCATCATAAAACATTGTTTTGTGAATAAAAAAATTAATTAATATTTAAAAAAATATAAATATTTGAAAAGAAATAATATTGTTAGGTACTGTATAAAATATGATACGATTTTTGCAATTCACAATAGTATACTTTTCACTAATGGTATCGAGTGTATCATCACAACCGTACGAATATATATTAACCTTGGTAACTTTGTGTAGATATTAAGAATAGATAAGGGGTTGAGTAACAATATTCAAATATTAAAAAAAAACCTATCGAGTTCACACGAAAATAAATGCTCGAAAAATAAAAATAATTATATGTTACGAAAATGTAAAGTGGTAGGGCGTTACCGAGTTACAAAGTTATAGTTAAATTAATTTTAATTTAAATTGAGTTACAATGATTTATTTGTTTTTAAGAATTAACTTAATGAGTTAGAACTGTTCTCAAAGTTATTTTTCATTAAACTTGCGAAAATCACAGTTTTATATTAGAAAAAAAAAATGTTAAAAATCGTAAGTAAATCGAAAAACATTTTAAACATATCAATATTTATAGCATTTAACATTTCAAGTGAACTAAAATGAAATGAAACTTTTATCAATCGATTTATATTTAACGTTTCTAGAGCAATTTAAAGAACTAATTGACTTGCCCAGCCATGCAAAAATGGTGGGTATTATACACAGTTTTACAATTTCGTGACACGAAATTTCGATCACCCCGTAAATAAAATATACTCTATGACATCAGACATCGTCGTCATATTGTGTTTCGAGCACATCGCGTGATTATTACTTCCGTCGTCGTCGCTGTAGGGTGCGTAATATTTATATAGTATATATATATATATAATTATACTCTGTTTTTTTCCTAATAATATAATCCGCGTATTCTCTGTTCGGCGAAAAGCGCAACTGTCGGGACATCATCGTTGTTATCGTCGTCGTCGCGGTGATGCATTGACGTGACACGCGCGCGTTACTCCGAGTGTGCGTAAATCGGATTGTCCGGCTCACGCGTATGTAAACCGCAACCGGAAGCGTTCCAGGACACGAACGCGATTGTATTATAAATATTAAAACTAACGAGGGGCGGACGGACGGAGGAGAAACGATGTTATATTATATTAGCCACCTTTTGCAACGCGAGAACGAGCGAGGAAACATTATAATATCCGTGTATATATATATATATATATATATATAGGTATAGTTGTAACAGGATAAATCGCGAGAAGAGAATGCGATTGTTGCGCGGAATTAATTCCGTCAGGTGGCGTTTGTCACGGTACCGCGACCGCGGTATATGCGGTACATAATAGTAATAATAATAATAATAATAATAGCGTATTGTTAAACATAATAATATAATATTGTGAAGTGCGGCGCATTGTCCTCGCCCCCGCTCCGCCGTGGAGAGATTCACGGTCTCTCGCCTCCGTTCAAAAGTGCTTCCACTGCACACAACCCTTGCAGGAGGCGGACCACTTCCGGAGCGTAAATCTGGCATCCGACCGGAACAAACCCGATCCCAAGAAGGTATATATTTATAAAATACAAAACAGTTTTTTACCACCCCTACCCCCCACATATGTATACCTCCCCGTTTTTTGTATTCCATCTTTTTCACCACCAACAATACCAATACGTCATAATACAATCGATTTCATCGGATTAAACCATATTATAGCGAACGACTCGTTTTCAATATATTATTGTAAACACATTGTAATATTTACCTACCTAATAGGTATCGTAATATATTTATATACGAATGAGATGTGATGCAAACATTGTCGTCATCTTGTTTTACTATATTTTGTTTTCTCGCCAAAGAGGGTTTCCATTTTACTGCAGACGCATGCGCTAACCATCTTTTCAGACAAACTTATTTTGTTATAAAATGTACACTTAAAACGAAGAAAATATACTACATACTACGTGGACTCGTGGTTATACAAACATAATTATATTACATATAGGTAGTTCCTATTTCTATTTTCTATTTTTTTCTCTACCACCTTATAATTTACGTTACGTATATTTCACTAGTACAGAATTTAAGAAACATAGCATTCGCATATCATTAGTTTTACGAGGAAAACAAACAAATATGTTATGTTTAGACAAAATAAAATACATTTGTAATTTTGTATACATTTTTATTTTTATTTTTGAGGTATATTTTTTCCTTTTTAGAACTTTTTGTTACATTTTTATTTTTCATGTTTAAACATTTGAATATTACGTTATAGAAATAATCATTTTAATTCAATGTTTGGTATTCGATCTATATTAGGTAGATTAACCTAACCACATGATCGGACTAATGCCACTAGTGTCGTATTTTTTAAATTTGTGTTATGGCCTATGGGTCCTATTAATATTTTTATTTTCAATTTGGCGAGTTTATTATCAAGACTATAACCGACCAGTCCGACGGTTGATACTAAACATTTATTCATTACACAACAGCCAATAATTTATTTTTAATTAGAAAACAATATATTTTAGAGTATTTGTGTATGTCTCATACGTTTGGGAAAATTGATCTCAACGAATTCTTAACAGCCGAATTTTATATTATCCGACCGCGCAGCAGGTCAATCATTAATCTCAGTCCCGAATCCCCATTATTTCCGTTCTCCTTTGCTCCGCCACAACCACCTCGTTTCAGTTAGGATCATTTATCAATCGGAAGAGTAGTGGCCGAGTCAACATCAATTTGTCTCCTTTTAAACCTATAGGCCAAACACGCTC
>CM023359.1:51113159-51310868 GCA_013282895.1 Eriosoma lanigerum
ATAGATGATCGACCGAGATTAGGAAGAGCGTATTATTGATACCCATAATACTTGACATTATTTTGTTATAATGATTTAGTTGTTTTAAATATAGTTAATTTGGTATAAATGACGTATAGTGATAGATGCAGGGTCGGTACAATCGATATAATAAAGTGATATTGCATTAAAATATTAAGTACTTTAGCTTTGAATGATGGATAAAATACGGAGTAATATTATCGTTCATATACCTGTGATAAGTAAAAAAAAAAATGAGTTCAAGGTGCTTATTCCACGTAAATGTGTTGAAATGAATCAAAATAAATTTTAAAATCCTATAAAAATAATTGCACGAGCAAAATATACTATATTATATGCCTTCGTTTGGTAAATATCAGTGATCGACATTGTCAGATTGTAACTTGTCGTATCATCTATCTCATTTTAAATTCAAATATTATTAATTTAATTGCATCCATAAATTGTTAGAAATTGCATTATACACTAGAGACCAGAGTAAGCAAAACAAAGTATTGGTCGTTGTCTTCGGTTAAGATTATTTTAATATTTTAAACTATTTCATCTATAGTAATGCAATTACATAATAAAAAAAATTCGTTCTAAATTAATAGATAGTCATAAAAATATTAAATTATAATAGATTATAAATGAGCTGTTCTAGCTACCAATTGCACCATTATGTCATCTTCCAATAACATAATTTAATCAATTCCTAATTTAATTTTACTCCTCTTCCAGTTAGTGTAATACTTGTAAATTTCCTCTAATAACATATTATTGAAATTTGAAGAACGCCCAAAAATATCTATACGCACAAGTCTCAAGATCCTATTTAATATGAGAGAATCATGAAGATAAAGGCATCAAAATAATAATAATCGTTTTCGTCTCTAACTGAAAAACTGTAATTACTATATTATAAACTAAGTATTATAATAATAATAATGTATAACATTTTACTTGGAAGTCGATTATATATTGAGAAAATTTACCAATGAACTTTTCATCCGTTTGTGGAACATATATTATAGCCTTGGGGCTAAGTTTTGTTATCGATAACTGGTCATTCAAATATAATTTTGATTTTTTGACAAATTATACTTTTTAGGAATCTTTTTCATAAAATTAACTGTTTACCACCGGGTGTAATTAGATTATTGAATATTCCAAAAATTGTAAATTTATGTATATTTTCAATACTTTTATTTAAAATTAAATATTTTAGAAATATATTATTATTGAAATTAATTTTTTAAATTTTTTTATATGAGTTGTCAAAATCTCATCCTTGGTTCGTTATGATATCTATTAATTATTATTAATACTTTACCGCGTGTTCCATCGTTAATTACCGTCACGCGGACAATAGTAATAGAGATCGATATCCGTTATACTCATATATAAATAACGAAATAATATAGGTAGATGCATTATTATAACAATTATGCTTACAATGCCAATTACAACTAGAAGTGCAGAAAGAAGTTTTTCGAAATTAAAAATTATTAAAAATTATTTACGGTTTACAATAGTTCTAGAAAGACTTTCCGACCTCGCTATATTCAATATCTTTTGAAAATTAAATTTGTGAAAATTTAGATTATAATCATTTAATGGTAATATTTTTAGAGGCAAAAGCAAGAAAAATTTATTTTGTTTAAATTATATATATATATATATATATTTTTTTTTTTTATAGATTTCATATTTTGTTTATATTCTACTCCTTTTAATTAAAATGTTTAATATTTATTTAAATTCCACGAATTATATACATTTTGAATCATAAAATATTTTAAACTAAATATTTAATTCAAATAATTTGTTTGATTCAATTATTGTGATAAGGCATAAAGCTAAATAAAAATGTGATTTTCAACTTTAGGTTATCGGATAATGACGAGATAAGGTAGAAGGGCCTCGCAATAATATTTTGCCCTGGGCTTCGCAAACCCTTCGGTTCGTTATGGTATCTATTAATTATTTACCGCGTGTCCCATCGTTAATTATCGTCACGCGGACAATAGTAATAGAGATCGATATCGGTTATCCGTTATAATAATAAAATATCACCAGGTTCCGTGTGAAAATCGTACACGCGATATAGGTATATAGGTGTACTAATATATTATTATTGTTATATTATTCTTCGGAATTATCGTGTTGCCTATATAATGCGACAATATGTATATACGATTGTACTGTTTAATAATTTATATTTTTATATTTATTATTGTACGCGACATCGTATACCTTATGTCTAACCATATGGAAATAATAATATCTCCAATATAATAATAATAATAATCGTCCGACGGTGACTTTTCGTCATCATTAATCTTCCCGTTGTCAATGGACCGCGTTTTATTATTTCCTCGGCCGACGGATATTTGTCACCCGGACGTTGTTGGTATAAGTACACGGTTACACACACGCTTGTACGATCGCCGCATAAAGTCGTTAATCACGTTCGCAACAAAGTCGTATAGAAATCGTACTCGTCGTCGTGTCTGAGGAGATCGGAAAATACAACCGTATATAAAATATAATACGAACTGCGTGTCCGGCAAAAGTAAAAATTAAAGGTTATTACCAGCATTAACCGCGTATACCGGACTGTTATTATACAGTTCTCGTACGCACCGTCAGCTAATCAAACATATAGGTAAATCGCATTATTTGTACAACACGCGGTAGCAAACCATCTGTTTGGGCGAAATAAATAATAATATTCTGAATATTAATGTAACGAAGAAAATTTCAAAACATGTTAAAGTGTATACCGATAATATGACAAATTCGTTAGTTGAAAAAAAACCGAACATAAAAATTGAAAATGGAAAAAAATTTAGATGGATAGGTAATTAATAAGTCTAAGAACTTCTAGTACTTAAATATATTAAAGCATGTATACATAAATTTTCTAAAAAAATAAGGAATATGCACTTAAAATATGCTCTAAACAGTTTATTTGAAAATGTTTGTTATTTAATTTAAAATAAAAATGGTTTATAAAATTACATTTTGAAAAAATTATATTATTATTAATAAAAATGTAAAGAATTGTTGTCTTTAATTACTAAATATGATTATAAAACAAATTCTTCGGAATTAAAAATATATAACTTTTTATCTAATGTAATGTACATAACATTTTACAACGTATATAATAAAATAGTGTCGGAAAGTCATGTAATATAGTTGAGACTTTTTCGGTCATATTCATATTTATATTAATTATTTTATTAACTTTGCTTTTTATTACTTAGCAAACTACTTAGAAAAAGTACAATTAATAATTAAAAACAAAATTAAAACAATTAAATACATTTATATAGATAAGTAAACATTAAATTTGATGGCAAGAAAAAATCAAAACATTTAAGCAGTATTTACTATTTCATTAAATATTCATAATTAATGTTTTGATATAAGTACATAAGTTAATCTGATTAGTTAGTGACTTAACTTAATAATAGCAATTTCTTAGCAACTAAGTTTAAACTTTTATATTATAGTTTTTGTTTATCACATAAATGTTATTTTCTTATATAGATATATATCATATATACTTATATATACACTATATATCATTATAAATATAGATAGATGATGTTTTTTCTTGTGTTTTAAAAGTAGCTTAGTAAATTAAAATGTGCTTAGTTTTTCAACAAAACTAAAATAAATTAATTATTATAGCTCGAAATTTATCATTTTCTCAAAACATAAAACATAATAAAGGATTATGACGGTATAAAAGTGATGAGAATAATGTAATTTTTTAATTATTATTCTTAAAACGTTTACTCATAATAATTTACAGAAACCCCAAAAATATACTTTTATTAAAAATAAAATGTTTTTATACTTAATTTAACTTGCAACAACAATAACTTTATGTTGGAATCAATATGGTGACATTCAGTTCACAAAGTAGTCTACTTTTGCCGGTCTTATACACTTTCCATGTATTCAGTT
This sequence comes from Eriosoma lanigerum, assembly GCA_013282895.1. NCBI lineage: Eukaryota > Metazoa > Arthropoda > Insecta > Hemiptera > Aphididae > Eriosoma > Eriosoma lanigerum. The sequence goes on from CM023359.1 coordinate 51,117,141, forward strand.
CAGTTAGGTTGATTTTTTAAAATTATGATAAAAATTTAATGATAAACAAAAATGTTTAATTTTTTCATCTTTTCATGTTTTTTAGAACTATAATATATATATTTAACATTTTAATTAAACTTAGGATACTTTTATACTCATTTAACTTTTAAATGTTTCTAGACTAACTTAATTTAACGATATAAAACAATTGGTTAACTTGTCCAACATTTCATCTATATATTATTATACACAATATCATGACGGTTTTGTAAACTAGACAGTGAAAACAGACAACTTGACGATATAGTCGAAACAAAAGTGACTTTACTTTGTATAATCTACCGGATACGTAGTATTTTAATATTAATTTATTCAAAAGTCGGAATCGCTCGTCACCGCCGCGCTTCTGAGCAACACTCATCGTTTATTATTTATACGTACAGCCGCATTTTCGTTAAATTATCGCGCGCGTATAAAAGCCTGTATTTAGTCATTGCCGTCGTCGCATTACAAACCTTTTAACACGAGCTTTTACGTCTTTGTTAATATTCTCATCTGTGTTTGGGAACGAAAGATGTTTCGCCCTACGAATGTTTTAGTGTAAGTCTTTTTTTTAAAAATAGGTCGGAAACGGTTATAAATTATTTAACTCTTAAATGAAACCCATTAATCCAAGGGCGTATTTTAGGAGAAGGCGACGTGGCTATCACCCCTAGATTTTTTAAAATTCATTATACAATTAATAATAAATAAAATAAAATAATTTTTCAATAATATTTAAAAAATTAAATATTCTTATACGAATAAGAATTTTTTTTAAAAAAAATCACTCCCCTAAAATAAGTACCGGATACCGTGTATTAATTTGCCCACCGACATTCACTGAACTTCTCCAAACATATTCCAATATTTTGCAAGTAATCTAAAAATCCGAATTAACTTTAATTTACCGCCATTATTGAAGAGAAGGGTAAGCCAACTTCAGATATTTCATCAAACTTTTCCAAGGATTTTGAAAATAGTGTCGATCAGAGCAATATAACGTTAAATACACAATATGTATAGTATTCTGGGCTGACGAAAATCAACAACTAATAATTTATTCTATTTATTTATCATATGATCTATGGTCGAAAATAAACGAATTTTTCCATCTTGGTCGACCTAAAAAGTGTTCAAAACCACTTTTGCTAAAGACTGGTTTTGAATCATCATTAGTTATATATTTTCATTATTAATCTCCCTTTAGTAATATCAAAAGTCCCTCATAAAAAATTTCACTGTTAAGATAAGATACGTTAGTAGGTAATAGGTAACGTGTAATTTTTTTATACATCCTAAGTTAATACTCTTTATAGCCAAATTTTATATTAATTTGCATCTGCATCCATTATACGTAATTATCGCATTTTATTAGATTATTTTAACGAATACGACATGTTGTATTATTATATTATTTATTTATATATTAATTATATATTTATTATCATTTATAAATTGAGAATTTTGCTTTTTGGTGTCAACCTTTCTCGTTATTTGATTTATGGTTAAAAGCTTTTAGACAAATAATCAGGTAATGGTAAAAAACTGTAAATCATCATTATTTTTTATGATGAGAGTTTATAATGTTAAGTGCTTTTCCTGGAAAACTTATGGTTAACTGTAATATAACTATGAAAATAATTATTTTTAAAATTTTATAAAGAAAATAGGTAGATACTTTTTTAAAAATGTTCTAATCAATATGGTAATTTGGCTAAGTGTTTTGTTTAATTCCATATTATTATTGTCGAAGAATATTGTTTTGTTTATATTCTTATCACATGATTTATATGGTTTATTTCAATTTAATAAATAAAATTATAATTTATAATTGATTCTATAAAATAAATGCAAAAAATAACCTAACCTAAGTTTTAAACTAGGTTCTAAATTAGCTATTAGTGTTATAAGGTAATTTTTAACTAAAAACATTTTATTAAAAATTTACATTTTTACGCAATCATATAAAGTATTAAAGAGTATTTTTACTACTTAATACAGAATGTATAATCAGTCTTGTGATTCAAAAGTGAAGATTTTTATTAAATTTATATTATTTTGGTAAAGTAGGTATATGAAATAATAATTAGAAGAAATGTTATAATTGAAATTATGAATACTTATATTTTATATAAATATATGTATCATTAATTGTATTAGCCACCTTTGCAATATTGTACTTAAAACATTTGAACTTGTATAGATATTTTACATTTCATGTTAATGAATAAAGAAATAACTAGTGTTTGATTTTTTTTTAAAAAGTATTTATAGTGTTTAGTGTTAACTAAAATACGTATGTTCTAAATATATTTTTTAAAGTATATTTTACAAAAATGTAAAATGTACTTTCATTTATGTAATTATTGTATAACTTTTCGATAGAATTGGATATAAAACATGTTTTATAACAAATATAATGTTTTTTTTTTTAAATTTTGATTTACAATTTTCATTTTATTTATGCTTTAATTATTGTACATTTATCAATAATTAATTTTTCTTTTGCATAACAATATAATCGTATAAATCAATAAATCCATAAATATTAATATTCTTATACTCACTATTATGTATTAATTGATACTGTAGTATATAATAAAATATTGGTAGGTAAACGATATGTAATTTCGATTTGAATATTAAATATCCAAATTAAGACTAAATGCAATAGCAATACATTTACTTATATAGTTAAAGAAAACTTTAGGAACAAAGTTTTCATTTTTAAATTTTAGATGGTATGTAATATAATATTATATTATTTGTATTAATCATGGAAACAATTGTAATATTAGGTACTGTATTAATCCACGTGTGAATTCAATAATAGTTATTTTACATTTATAAATTCTAATATTTTAGTTAATTTATATTTTGATCTTATAAATAATTTAAATGCGTTTTTAAACAAAGCATAACTGTAATGCCACATAAAAAATGTAACTTAAAAATTTGGTATACAAAATAATGAATTATAACTGTACAGTTGTCTATCAAATATGTAATGTTCTTTAATATTAAAATAAAATATAATTAAAAATCATAATATAGAATTAAAGTCATGAAAATATTATATTATACCAATTAACAGAAAATCTTTTTTTTTTTTTTTGTGAAAAATTAATTCAATTAATTCAATCAATCATTTTTTTATATCATAGTTTTATACTATATGCGGTATATAAAATATAGCTACCGTCTTTATATTTGAATTATTTTACTTTTAAGTTTAAACGAATATAATTAAATGCATATCACATATATAATCATCTTACATGTCAGATATAAAACAACTATTATATACCTAATACAAAGTACGAATGCATTTAGTACTATAAATGTACTATAAAGTACGCGTTTGTTATAATATACATGTTGGTATAGAAAAAAAAGAAAGATCTCTTCAATTTAGTTTCCAGAAACGATTAGTTTGACGTGCAATATCGGAAGTGTTCGGTTTTCGATTTGACCGCTGACTGTGGTTCGTTGCCCGTCGATGGCCAAGTGATATTTACCAGGTTTTCTGGGATTTCGTCGGAAGTGCAAGCCCCAAATTCCTTTTGAGTTCCGTTTTATCTTAAACTTATTGGTCGCGTCATCTGATGGGACCACGAAGTAAATGTAATTGTCCTGGAAATTAAAACCAGTATTGTAAAAAAAATAATTGAATAATTATCATTTTCTCGCGGTTATTATATCAAACGCTCATTATTTATGTGATTTAGTAAGATTCAGAGGGATTACGTTGAAAATTCATCACATGTTATAAGAATATAGATTTAGTTCATCTAAATATATCTAATAACTAATAATAAGATGTTTGAAACCAACCCAAGTCCGTAATGTTCTATGCGAGATAGTTGCAAGAGTAGAAGAAATAAAATAAGAAACAGACATAAGATACTCTTTATATTGAGTGAAACTCTTGGTAAGTATACTTAAGTCAAGAAAAATCATTTTGAAGACAACAACTAGCCTATCAAAAAACCGAGAAGTGACAAGAGTAGTCTATGGAAGAAGAAAATGAAAAAGTAAACCTATAGATATGGATGAACGAACCGAAAAGAAACTTATCATCTGGGACTTATCCACCATGGTCAATATGAAAGACTCCAAATAAGTTATACAAACTGAAACAGGATAGACGGCGAGTAATTTTAAAAAGTGTGAAATAAATGGGGATGGTTAATGCGAATACGGCGAGGAGCAAGATGATGATCATCTGTTTGCATGTCCATTATTACCGATTAAAAATAGAATGAAAATCTGTTGACGGAAACTGATATCTTAAATAAGGTGTTATATATCGATGGTTATTGGGAAGGAAGAGGAATATAAAGTTGCGAAAACCGGCACAATAAAAATAAAAACAAATATCCCCTATCCCACCAAAATATTTCAAACCAAAAATCAAATAAATTAAAAATAAAGATTTCGATTAATGACTTTTAATATATTTTTAATAAATTATCGCTCACCTTAATGGCTGGCAGTAATTTTAAAATACGAGCGTTCCGTTTGGCGTCAGATATTTTCATTCTAATTGTCTTGTACGTTCCGTCGTCCCGGTGATGCCTATGCCTATGTTTCATCTGTAAACAACCAATCCAACAATCACAAATCAATAAAATAAAATAATATGCAGCTCATGACTTACGGTTTTATGACCTCTGTCGATTTCGTCGCTATCGTCGTGGTTTAATGCAATCATTTCCGACGAAATATTCGCAGTTCTCCTGTGACGGAGTCTACCATCACCGTTTATCTGTACACGAAAGTATTAATTATTTAAATGTATAATAAATTAAATAAATCCTTAGGAGACGTGAGTTACGTGTCTGTTACGAACTTACCTTGCACGAGAAACAACCCTCAGTAGATATGATTTTACCGCCTGAGCTCTTGGGATACAGTTCTGGTTCGATGGGAAACGTCGGAATGTCTCCTAAATCTGGTGGACCTATTTTCGAACCGCTGGTTAACGGACTTATAGTAGACAAACAATGACCCTGCCATGACAATTCATATTGAAATATGTTATAAATAGATACAAAAAAAAAATTTAAGTAGCCTACAAAAATATAATAATGTGTGTCGTATTATAAGAGTATTGGTTGAAATTGTCAACCAATGAATTCAAATTAATACATTTGAATGATTAACTCATTAAGACGTTGAAGAGGTTTCAATCTAATTTGAATAAATAATTTAAAAAATATTATATTTATGATTATATTAATTAATCGCAGATAATATGCATCTTGTGTTCTTTTATTATCATTTTTACAGAATACAAATAAACAAACAAGAAAACTACCAACTTCGCAATAAAATATACCACTATATGAATGATCATTATTATGTACACATAATTTCGTATACGACAATTATTAATGTCTTATAACACTAAACAAACGGTATTGACGACCCTCCCTTAAAATATATGTTACTATATTGGTAGTGATAATAGGAAAAGAGGTATAGATCAGTTATATCTGAAGGTACATGACAGCGCAGTACATTATTTTAATAATTGCTTACCGAAACCTTGGTAACTTAACCTAACGGTATAAAAAAAATATACGATACTGAATAATTATAGTACCTGTCCAATTCTCTGGTAGCCCGAAGGACATCCACAGGAAAATCCACCTGATCCAAGTGGAGTGCAACCGAACGCACAAGGACTGCCGTAACATCCTCTGCCAGCACCACCCTGAAGTAAAAAAAAAAAATAAGTAATTATTCATAATATTCAAAAATTTCATTATTTAGCACCGACCACTATTTCTTTTAACTTTAACACTCAATATTACACGTAAACGTAATCGTTTTTCATTATAACTTTATACTTCATTATAACTTTTTATTAATTTATTATAATAATTTAAATATTTCACTGTAATATAAATAATATGTATTGGTTTCATGCAAGTTCAATTTAGTGTAAATTCAATATATTAATAAATTCCATCCAGTAAAATTTTCCCACGTTATATACAGTGTCGGCCTAATAACTTAACCTAAAGGGCATTCAGAAATTAATTTATTAAAATTGTATTTTAAATATTTAGAGCATTTAATTAAGTTTTAAAATTAAATTGTAAAATATAATACACACACAAGAATAAATAAATAATAAATTTAATATTTTTAAAGAAATTATTTTTATTTAAAATTGTATAAGAAGCTAAACGTTTTGATAATGTTGATGAATTATCCTTATAATCAATTACTATTGTTCTTTGTCAATTAAGTTATTAGGTAACTACATTGATTTGTCCACAGGCAATTGTCCATCATCAATTAAGGAACTCGGATTGTTTTGAAACCATACTTGAATGTAGTTTTGATTTACAATTTTTAATTTTTAAAAAAAAAAACTATTTCACAAGTCATTTGTAAGAATAGTATTATCAATTATTTATATAGGTAGGTCCTATTAAAAAATTACAAAATAAATTTTATTGGATTGATATAGTTCCACTGATTATAACAGATGTACAATAAATAGATTTTTTTTGCAGTCCTATTTTGCTTCGATACCGTCCTATCCATAATTATTTCTAACTGGTCTTTTTATTATTATGCGGTTAAAATGCGATTTCCTCCTAACCACCTGGACCTGGGCCAAACCGACACTGATTGTATATAAATATAAATTAACGTTTTTCTTCTTAGCCCTATTAATTTATTATTTTAATTTTTATTGTTAAAATATTGTCGAAATATTAAGCTATTAATAGTTAAGTTCTTTTCTTTTTTTTTTCAAAATCTTCTTTAAATTAAAAACACAATATTACAAACGTAAATCGTATACTTGTGCCGTCGACGGTGGTCTGCCGCCACAACCTTGCAAAGCGGTGGGGTCATAAATTTGTCCGTTTGAGCACACGCATTGGTAACCTCCGGGCATGTTGATACAGTTGAGGCTGGGATCGCACGGAGAGTCCAAACACTCGTTGACGTCCACGCACTCGCCACGATGACCAGACTTTCTGAAACCTTTCGGACATCCGCAACCGTTCGAGCCCGAAGTGACGTTTTGTGAATTCTGAAATAGTACTATTATATTAGCAGTGGCCGATCGAGGGTTTGATGTGGGGTAAATACCCTACTTGTCTTATAGATGGTTAAGTGGATTAATTTATACAAAATAAGAAATCAAATTGACTATATAAATATAAATAACTACACGAATCGATGTTCCTAGAAGAATATTACGATAGCTAATATAATAGAACATGATGGCAGCAAAACCTCCTTAAGTCCATATTGGCCAGTTGGTTTTCTATTTTCACACCCGATTCCATTGAACTTAATTCCCGAAAACGTCTTTGCAGTATATTACTACAATTACAACAATTCGTTATTTACCTGACGATCTTCATGACAACCTGCATTATTATAATTGTTATTGTTGTTGTTGCTGTTGTTGTTGTTGTTTTTATTGTTATTGTTTCCGAAATTTTCGCAGTCGAGTCCAAAGCATTCGTTTTGATGATATTTGGATTGCTGTTTCGGATCCACGCACCTAGTACCCGTGTTGTCGAGTTTGAAGTTTTTCGGACACAGACACCTGTAACTTCCCAATGTGTTGACACAATTTGCCGTTGGCGGACATACATTCGGTTCAAGTCGGCATTCATCGATATCTGCACAATAATATATAATATAATGAATTTTTTAGATCCTGAGCGAAACGAGAAATAAATATTGTTTTTACAAAGATTTTTTTTTCATGTCTGAAATCACGATTTCGTGTAGAAATAATGGTCCGATTACCACAAATATAAACGGTTAGAATAAAATATATATATGTGGATATTAAACTTGATTACAAAGAGTACTATTGATTATAAATACTAGTATATATATATAATTAATGATAGTACTATAACATACATTTGGTACTATTTTACTATTAGTTAATTAAGTTGATAATATAATTATTTGCTTTTGGTAGCAAATCGTGTTTAGTTGGCACTTTATTAAGCTCATATTTCGAATTTCTCAAAAGTTTTCTTTTGGAAGAGAAAAACTACCAAAATATGACGGAAAAACGTCAAAATTTACAGAAATCGTAATTTTTATGAAATTGATTTTAGGTTTTTCATGATAACTAATGCAATTTTGTACACATATGTACTTAAAATATTTTTTTAGTTTTCTCATAGGTAGTTAACATACGTGGTAAACTTATGTAACGACCTACCAGTATAATATATTGTATTATATTGAGATTCACTCAAAATTGTATTGTCTAATGCAATATCATTGCATTCAAATCTTAATTATAATAAACCACTAATTTCTCCGAGGACCGAAGGAACATACAAAATCGACCTTCCCACTTTTTTATTAATATAAATTATCAATTATTGTTTTACATTTTTTGTTTAACCACTTATAGCGTCAGTGAATTTTTTCGGATACTATCAAATACGAAATATAAATTAAATTTTGTTCGTATATTTTAATATTTTGTATTATGTATTATTTGTTTTTTAGATTCTGAGCGAAGCGAAGCGATGTATTGGTCTTACAAAGATGTTTTTTTTCTTTTGATGTATGAAAATACTTTTTCTGGTAGAAATAATGGTCTAATTACCACAAGTAGGGTATGCTTTCGGTAGCAAATCGTGTCTAATTGGTACTTTATTTAGCTCATTTTTCGAATTTCTCAAATGTTTTTCCTTGGGAGGGGAAAAACTACAAAAAAATCACGGAAAATCAGTAAAATTACGGTTTCTGTTATTTTAAATTTTTTAAATTTCGTGGTAACTAATTGAGTTTTGATTGTAGGGACTTGAACATTTTTTTCAGTTTAAACATAAGTGGTATACAAGTGAGGTAAAATTTTGAAATTAATTATTGGTATAGAGTATTGTAATATATTGAGTTTCGCTCAGAATCGTATTCTCTAATGCAATATTATTGCATTCAAATCTTAATTATAATAACCCACTAATTTCTCCGAGGACCGAAGGGACGAAGGAGGAACGCCTAAAATCGACATTCCCACTTTTTTGTTTTATTAATTAATAATTGTTTGATATTGTGTGTAAAATTTAATGTTGATGTTATATACACCGAGCAGATGGTATATTATTTACTTATAAGGTAAATCATAACTGCGAGCACTATCTACTGGATAATTATTAATACTACTTCATTTCCTGAAAACATTTCGTTAGATGTCAGCACAATGTGTGCAATATTATAAATAATGTTATTTTTGTTTCATAAAAATTTAGAAATTACATGATAATAATAATATAATTAATGTAATATTAATGAATAATAAAATTATAGAAGTATTAATACATTTACATAAAATTAAATTAAAGAAGAGTTATAAAAAATATTTCTATTTTCCATGAATATGTCAATTTTACTAAATTATCAATTGTTCAATTTTTATAAATGCTAATATTGAATACCTAACTGAATAATAAATAAAACACTGATTATAATAATAAGATAAAAAAATTATCTAATAAATATTTTTTTAAAAAAAAAAATGATAACGTAACGTGTATTTGTATTACATATTATATTGACCTTTTATTTTTCATCAGTTTTCTTTCTAAGCCGAAACAAAAATATAATAATAATATTGAATTTATAATTTTAATAAATTGAAACTTATTGTAGGTACATTATGCAACAAAATTTTTAAGATTTTTTACGCTCCCTCTTTAAATTTCTCGTACAGGCGCTCATGGGCCATATAATTATTCCACAGATATATAAAATAAACAACATTGCTACATGTTATTTAAAACTACTTATTGCTTAACGTTAACAATGGACGATACATTTTTTTTTTTATAAATTTTGTTTTTGGGTTTTGATGTCAACACGATATCATTTATATCATAATAATAGGTATGTGGATGGTAGAAGTCATACGCATGTCTACGGGAAGGGAGGGCATTTGCTCCTTCAACGAAATATTTCACCATTATGATAAATAATAAGAATTAGTAATTACATGACAGTATTTAAAGTTTTAAAGAATAATTTTGAAGTCTGCCCCACCAGCCATTATAAAGTTTAAAAACGACTATACTATATAGAAGCACTGATTCCACAACTAATGTGTGACGGATTTCATCTTCATAAGTATATTATCACTATTCACCATAGGTAGTTAGAAGCTTAGTTATCATAAAGATATATAGATAAATATTATTTTAAAAATAAATAAAAATAAAATTATACCTAAACAATGATCACCAGCCTGTCGGTAACCTGGTTGGCAACCGCACTTGTACGACCCGTGAGTGTTGATGCACAACTGTTGACATATGTGTTGGCCGGTAGAACATTCGTCAAGATCGCGACAAGTGCTGTTGTCGGGATTCAACAGGAATCCAGCGGGACAACCGCAAGCATAGCCGCCATCAAGATTTTGACATGTCATCTCGCACGGTGATGGGTTGAGAAGGCACTCGTTTACGTCTGTGATTGAAAGAAAAAGTTTAAGTTATATTGATAATAAATATATATGAACAGACCATATCGGTTTTACAACGAAATTTCGAGTGATAACAAATTGAAGTCTACAGGTAAAAAATTGTAAAAAACGTCATTCAACGTATTGCAGTCAGTTATTTGAGGACTGCTTAAATTAACTTCGTTTGTTGGTGATTAGTTTATCCAAATTTGAGTTATGTTCTATACAGTTATAATCAGTAGCGTACGCAGGATTTTAATTCAGTTAGGATTTTAGTAATGACACTAAAAATGGTTGTTTTGATAATAATTCTAATGATCCCAATAATTTCTATTTTTTATCTATATTTTCATATTATATGCATATAGTTCATAGTTAAAAGCTTGAAAAACTAATATAATATGAGAAATAATAATAATAATAATAATTATAAAATAAATCATAGATTTTATTGTTAATCATAAATAAAATTTTGATGCTGGAAGAAATTTGGGGGAGGTTTATAACCTTAGATCTAACCTAACCTGCGTACGCCAATGGTTATAATTCAAACGAGTGAGATATATTCATGTTCAAAAACCCGCGAAAACGTGTATGGTTATTATGTAATTATTATAAATAATAATACAATAATTGATAACAAGTAACAACAGACATATTTCATTTTTATTTATAATTTAATTATATGTCATTGTTATATGTTATTCTCCATTGAAGGTTTCTTAATATGAGTATTTATTATTTACTAAATAATATACCTAATTATAATAGTAAAAAATATACTACCTATCTATATAGTATTAATAATCAATAATCCAACATCCTAACTAAAATCATAATGCCTTATGCCAGATTTCTTTGGCTCGGTTATAATATATCAATTACCTAAAACCACGATAAAACGAACTAATAACACGTTTTCCGTGTCTAAAACTAAAACTTTTTACCGATTTGTCATCAAAATATAGCAAAAACAATACTATTTTATAAAATGCTACCAATAAACTGATATAATTTATTTAAACGTGACTATATGTATATTATAGACAATTAAATGATATAGGTACATATATTAAAAAAACACGTTGTGCAATAAAGATAAATTTAAAATTATTATTTATAATCAAATGCAAAATACTCCAATACTTTTATTATCTAGCTAATTAAGCTAATAATAATCTATTAATTATATTATAGATAAATTTAATTAAAATTTTGTATAAAAAAATACGTTAATTTATTTTATATTATGTAATATATTTAAAATAAAATAACTCTTAGTTAAAAAGTATGAAGTCTAGAAATATTTAAATAATATATTAGAAATCAATTATCTAGATTATAAAAATTAAAATAATTAACTATTTATTCATAATATTTTATACTTATTATAAATTTATAAATAACAAACTAATTACGTAGCCAGTTTAAATAACTTAAGTATTACACATTATTATAACAGATGTTACGTTATTTATAATTTGTTAAGATAACTTAAAAATGTATAAACTTTGGTATTCTATTATTTTTCCTTATAAGGAAAATAGGAAAATATACAATTGTATTGTCAAATTGATACAAAAGTCTTGTTGGCTCTATATTAACAAGATTATTATTAATCCAACAAAGATTTTTATTAATATGATTGTAGTTTTTGATTCAGTATACTATACAATTTTAGGCAAATTAAAATAACTCATCAACATAGTTTTTATTTTTTATCTGTTCTTTATCAAAACTTTTTACCCCGTAAAATTATTTTTTTTTAAAAAGAATAGCTTTTTATTTCTAAAAAAATCAAAATTAATGGATCATAAAAATGATTAATAATATCACTAAATAGGTATTAATTTAATATCTACTGACCATTGCAATGAGTTCCTGTATGATCGACTTTGTATGCCTTATTACAACTACACCTATACGATCCTAATGTATTTATACATCTTCCGTTGGCGCATAAATCCGGTAAGGTATCACATTCATTTATGTCTGAAAATAAAAAAAAAACTAAACCATTATTTATGCAATTATAAAGTAACAGGTTTAAAATTAAAATATGGACATCGTTTCAGATTTTTAATAAAGTATTAATATATTGTGAAATAAACTTGGTTTACAAATTTCTTTTTTTTTCAACTATTGTAATTTTCTGGGCAACAACACTTACCTTGACCGTCAATCGAGTAACCCGATTCCAAACAAAGTTGTCTGAACGAATCCGATGATGGCGACGGACATGGTTGACATTGAGGTCCCCAGGCTGCAGCCATCGAACAACAGCAATCAGCTTTTGTCACCCCTTTGTACGGTACAACGCTCGTGACATCACCGTTACCGTGGTTTATGCATCTACCGTTAAGCAAATGTCTGTAGCAATGCCCTACCCTTGAATCTATTGCGAAACAGAAAAGTTCATTATTATTCAAATATTTCAAACACACTTTTATTTGTTATACTTATTATTATACATGCGTATAATATTCTAGTTATTCCTACCCCTACCTATACATTGTTTGCCGTCGGAACTGGATTTGAATCCGTTGAAGCAATCGCATTTGTACGTGCCAGACAGGTTGACACAATATCCGTTTTGGCATAAATTTGGGTTTTCCGCACACTCATTGATATCCCTGCACTCGTCGGTACCGATTTGAGCGTATCCCTCAGCGCATATGCAAGCGAATGAACCGATGAGATTCTTACAAGCGAATTTACAATTGTTGGCTGGTGTGATGCATTCGTCGACATCTGTTTGGAAAATATATTATAAGCATTATAACAATGAAGATAATTATTATTTTTCATTGAATAGAAGCAAAATGTTCGCTGACCAAAAGTGAAATATATCTGTTCAAACTTCAAAGGAACGTTTCAGTAGTATCAGTGCAGAAGAAAAACAAACACGGATATTGCCAAAAATTCGAATTAAATATATTATTTATTTTATTTGAACAATTAGATAGTTGATTTAATGTTGAAACGACACGTCAAATTAAAGCTTTTATGCATACAAGAAATATAATATGGACTACTACTTTTAATAATGATACAAATTTAACATACCTTGGCAGTGTCTACCATCTGACGCCAAAGCATATCCATACGGACATATACATCTATATGATCCAGGTACGTTGTGACAACGGAATGCACATTGATTAGACATTTCAAGACATTCGTTAATATCTTCACAAACCTTGTTAATACAAATTATGTTACATTATGAGTATGTTGAAATTGTGATTACGTTTTTCGAGCGTTTAAATAATATTTTTATTGTAAAATTACTTGGGTTGGTCCTGGTGCAAAACCGTCTGCACAAATACATTCAAATCCTCCTTGCAAATTTACACACGTTCCGTTTCCGCATATGTTAACGTTTATTTTACATTCATTCTCGTCCACGCATTTTTTTCCAGTAGAATCTAACACGTATCCAATGGGACATTCACATCGGTAGGATCCATCTGTATTTATGCATTCTCCTCCATCACACGGATTAGTCATAAAATCGCATTCGTTTAAGTCTTCACCTTTGTCACCACGACCAACACCCTCGGGACATAATTTGGCAAATTCATCTGCAATCCAATTAATGAAATAAGAATTGACTAATTAATAATAATATATAAATGCATTTTTACCACTTCCGGGCTTTGGACATGCTGTACAAAGTTTACCCCAACCTCCCCCTGATGAACAACAGCATTCTTTTTCTGTGATTCTCTGTCTTCTAGGAGCCAAACAATTACCTGAGAAACGTATATTTGTTACAAAAAATATAATAGGATTATCATAATATTTATATTAAAAATATCAGTAAACTCTTACAATTTCACGGGCAAATATCATTTAAAAAATAAAATATTACTAACCAGACAAAAATATATCGTAACATTGTTCTTGCCTTGTGTCTATACATTTCATGCCATTTGAACTAAGAACAAAACCCTCAGGACAATCACATATTACACCACCATCCGTATTCATACACGTTCCGCCATCACATATACCAGGCATTTCTCGGCATTCATTAATATCTGTATAAAAACAACAATTCTTGTGACAAATTAAACTAAAGATGATAAATTAATTTTTGGTACTTACCAAGACACGAATTTTTAGCTGCTGATAATCTATATCCAGGAGGACACGTACACAGAAAAGAACCCATTAAATTTTGACATTTTCCTGGTTGAGGACAAGTATCTGGTATCTGAAGTAATTTTTATTTTATTAGTTAAAACTTCCAATAACAGTTATTTATCAAAGTACTAAGTATATAATATTATACTGGAAATATAACTTTTTTTATTTATAAGATATGTATAGAAATAGTTTTTTATTGTATCCAACACTGCAGTAATAACAAATTGAAATTAAAAACCATTATACTAATTATTAGAATGGTCAAGTTATAGATTTTGTTTTATTGAAATTAATGTAAAAAATGCGGTAAAAGAAGCTTTTAATATTATATTATAGCTTTTAAAGTATTACCCTCAACTACTATGATGTAATTTAATAAAACTTGATAATCGGTATATGCCATAAAGTATTTAAGCAAAACAGTTATGCAATTACCTCAGTACATTCATCGATATCCCTGCAATGTTGGCCATCGGGTGATAGTATATATCCAGAAGTACATTCACAGTTAAATGTACCTAAAGTATTTCTACATCGACCATTCCTACATAGAAACGGCATCATTCTACATTCATCGACATCTATGACAATATTATATAAATATCTTATATGTTAGTTAAATTCAATAAAACATAGTATGAATATTAAATACTAACCTATGCAATCGTTGTTATGACTTAATTTAAATCCATCAAAGCAGCTGCATTTGAATGAGCCCACAGTATTGAGACAAGTACCATTATTACATACATTTGGATGACGGTTGCATTCATCAACATCTAAGCAATTGTCACGTGTGGATGTAAGAGCATATCCATTATGACAATTGCATTGGAAACTCCCATCCAGATTTGTACATTCACCGTCCCGGCAAATTCCTTCTCGCTCGTAACACTCATCAATATCTTAAAAATGTTGAAAACAAATAAGTCGTAACAATATAACAACGTCGTTACAAAATGTGACTTACCAACACATTCTCTTGCAGTTGGGCCTAGTTTGTATCCTTCTGGGCATTGACATTCAAAAGAACCAGGATTGTTAACACACTGAGAAATACCCCTGCAAGGAGGTGGTATACGCAAACATTCGTTGTCATCTAGAATAAAAACGAATATAATAAATATTTTACTATAATATGTTTATATGAGATTGTATAATAAGTACGTATAAAACCAAAACCACTCACCAATGCATTGGTGAGAATTAGCATCATACACGTAACCACTATCACACGAACAGTGAAAACTTCCAGGCGTGTTGACGCATGTACCGTGATTGCACATATTCGGCATAAGTGTACACTCGTCTATTTCTTCAGTCCGATTGGTCATGGGATTCATAATCAATCCTGGTCTTGATCCGCACAGTATTAAGTATTCCTCTTGAATAAGCGAAAATAAAATAACGATATATGTTTCCAATTATTTTCCATCAATTAAAATGAAAACATAACAATAATAATTATAATTATAATCCTACTGGAACTCGGTGCCGGACACGCCTGACATGGTAAACCCCATGCTTGACCCATTGAACAACAACATATCATTCGAGTTTGACTGTTTGACATGGCCACTGCACATTCACCATTGGTGTAATTCAAAAAACAGTTATCTTTTCGCATGTCAACGCATTCCTCTGCAAATATGAATAACAATAATTGTCATTATTAATAAACCATATTATATGTTTAATTGAATAGAAATTGATATGTCATATGTTTTGCATACTTCCGTTGGGTAATAACATATAACCATCTGGACAAACGCAATGGTAAGTGCCCACATCGTTCAAACAAAATCCTACGCCACAAATATCTGGTCTTTCATTGCATTCATCAATATCTAAAAATAATTTATTATACGGTAACAACTATAATTGTAAACGATGTCCGATTAGTTTGTGTTTCTTACATTACCATAACAGAATGTACTGGTGTTATCAAGTCGATATCCTTCGTTGCATGAACACATGTAACTTCCAAATGTGTTGGTACAATGGCCATTTTTACATAGGTTATCATGCTCTTCGCATTCATTTACATCTTCAAGGATTACCTGTATGAAAAAATAATGATGAAATAATTGAATGACATTTTATTTTGGGAATATTTGTTTTACCGTAGTCGGGTTAGGTCTGTATCCTGTTCCTCCGGGACAAAGCGTCTTATATTCTTCTGTGTCTACTTCTGGACATGATTCACATTTAGAACCCCATGCCTTACCAACAGAACAGCAACATGTAGCTTTTGATACCGCAGCTCCCATTTCGTGATGGCAACGTTTTTGACCACCTCGATGTTCTACTTCCATATAGCAACGACCTTCTCTCTTGTCTTTTTTTTTTAATAATACAAATTGGGTTTTATATTAATTAAGATATATTAATTTAACAAAAATATATGTAAGATTAGGTTGTTTTTCGTTTTATTTTTAGATGAGAATTAAATAAAGTCAATCACTTACCAACACATGCGTTTCCAGCTGTAACTAGTTGATAATTTGGTGGACAATTACAAGTGTAATTACCTTCGTTGTTTATACATTCACCATATAAACATGCTTGAGGACTTTCACATTCATTTACATCAGTGCAATTTCCTAGAAAGAGAATATACAATTTAAATTAAAACAGTTTAATTTTTAAAAATATAAATTTTTACCTCCCGTATTATCCAACTGGTATCCTTCATTGCATTCGCATCTGAACGTTCCAAATATGTTTTCACAATTACCAAACACACATAGATTATTGAACATATGGCATTCATTTATATCTAACAAAAGTTTTATTTTAAGTTAAAAAAATAAACCCAGTGAAATATAAACACTGTAAAATAAGGTAAATATACCATAAGGTATATAATACCTTAAATGTAAGGTAATTTATTATATCGAATATTATTTATTTTTTAATTGATTATTAGAAAAAAAGTAAAATTATTACTAAACATAACTACTTAACTACTTACCATTGCAGGATCTTTCATTTTTATCATCCGGATTAATAAAACCCATTTCACATTCACATCTAAACGATCCTTGATAGTTCAAACAATGACCGTTCTCGCATAATGTTGAATCTTCTGTACATTCATCTATATCTGAGCATATGTAACCATCCCCACGGAATCCATCATCACAGATACACTAAACATTTTAATTTACTAATATTCTTATATTTTTCTATGTTTATATATTTACAACTCAATAGTTAATTTAATTTACAACAACCGAACACTGAAGTCGATTTTATAATGAAAACTTTACTATTTCATAAACGATATGATTGATATAATTATTTAATATATTATACCTTAAATGATCCTTCTTCATTTATGCACTGTGCATTTTGGTCACAACCTCCATTGTTCGTTAAACACTCATTGATATCCATACAGTTGTATCCGTTACCGGTAAAACCATCTTGACATCTACATCCATAGGACCCCTATAATAACCATTATATATTTGTTGACTGCATATAAATATTATATCTATATATTAGGTACCTAACAATTGTAAAATAATAATATTTATTACTTAAATTTATTTTAAAAATTTAGATTTTTTTATTTTACAACTATTATGTATAAACGACATGCATACATTTTTAATGTATTCAAAACAAATTATTAATATAAATAGCAATCCGTGAATAAGCGATACGTTTGATAATCGAAAGTTAAATATATAATTACTTAGCATTATTAATTACGCCTAAACTACAAAGTACAAATTTTAATATTATTAGCTCATGATGGTAAAAAGTAAATCTTAGGTGAAATGACATTATTTTTATTTCTATTATTATCTGTTACCAACTAATACAAAGTAATATTAAAATTTTTATAATTTGTTTACTTTTATGAAATTTAAAAGTACCGTAACTAAAGTTAGCCAGATAAACACACACAAAAAAAAATAAACATTCAATTCAAGGAAATCTTAATCAACTAATAAAACTTTATTACGTAATAGTTTTACCGGATTATTGATACATGCTGCGTTCAAATCGCATCTATGAGTACCCATCTCACACTCATCTTCATCTGTACAAGTAGGTCCTGAATCCAGTTTTACTGAATATCCTTCTTCACATCGACAAGTAAAGGACCCAATAGTATTACTACAAATACCATTTCCACATATATCCTTCCCATCGCATTCATTTATATCTATTAAAGTATTAGAAATATTAAATTTATTAATTTTCGTAAAATTTTACGGGTTATAAAATAATTATCAAAATATAATGGAGTTGAATGATTACCTAAACATGATGAACCATCTTCTCCTTGAAGTAAACCTCCCGAACAAGAGCATAGAAAACTGCCTATTGTATTGTTGCATTGGCCACCATTGCATATTCTAGGATTTTCTTCGCATTCGTTCACATCTACACAGGTTCTTTTATCAGCTAACAATGTAAACCCAGTCCTACAAAAATATGGTGCGCCAAAAATATAACTAAACATAGATCTTATAATTTAAAATACATACTTGCAAGAACATGAGTAACTACCGGGAACATTGACACATATAGATGAGCAACCGCCATTATTTATCTCACACTCATTAATGTCTAAAAAAAAGGAGAAATATATTTGTCTTTAGCTAATAAATAATTGTTAAAATAAATGAATAATTAGTGATATTGTTAATAATAATATATAGTGGTCAAATAATTAGGTAAATACAATTCATTGTTCAATATTACATTTTAATGAATATTTCATAATACAAAATTAATTAATTATAATGAATACACTTTATTAAGACTAAAGTTACCTTCACAATAAAACTTCTGATCTGTTTGCCTAAAGCCATCATCACATACACATTGATATGTTCCCATCATGTTTTCACAAACACCATTTGAACAGATTCCACTAGTTCTCGAACATTCATCAATATCTGTAATTTATATATATATAATTTTATATTAATTCATAAAATCATTAACTTTATACAAACCTTTACAACTTTGTTTATCTGTGGATAATTCGTGGCCAGAAGGACATTCACATTTATAACTACCTGGTGTATTTTTACATGTACCTCCACGACAAAGACCGGGTGTTCTCTCACATTCATCAATATCTAAAAGTTAAGGAAACATATAAGTAAAAGTAAATATTTTACCAATTAAGAGTAGAATAAAACATAATTTTTATTAAATCACGCTAACTGACCCATGCAGACTTGCATCAATTGTGAAGTTTCATAACCTTCTTTGCACTTGCAAACAAAACTTCCTGGTATATTTTGGCATTCTCCATCACCACAAACACCGTGCATAATACTGCATTCATCAATATCTAAACAAAAATATTAAAATATTGTTTACTTATTATGATATAATTGCAACCTAAATCAAATTGATTTCCATACCAGCACAACGAGTTCCTGATTCATCGAAAGCATATCCTTGACTACACTTACACGTGAAACCTCCCATTGTATTCTTACATCGCCCATTACTACATAAACCAGGAAATTCTATACATTCGTTTATATCTTTGCGATCGATAAATCCTGGTCCCTGTAGACATTAAAACATTGATATAATTTTTTAATGAATTATTATATGTTTACTTACTTTAGGGCACAACTCTGTGAAAGCTGGAGTACCTCGCCGAGGGCACGTTTCACTTCTTCCAAGAGACCCTTCTGTTCCTCCACCCCAAGCTTTTCCTATAGTAGAACAACAACAAATAGATTTTGGGTAAAATCCATCTAATGGATTGACACCGGCCCCATGTTTAAAATCTGTGTAACATTTTTCTTCTCTGACATCCAAACAAACTGTGCCTATTCAGAATAAAATAGGATTATTTTCAAATAATTTTTATATGGATATGTTTTTGAGCTGGATACAATTTTTTTTTCTTATCAATTTATTGTGACTTGTTTCCATGCAACCATCTCTATGACAACCAAATCGAAAACAAATGATAGATTGAACATTATGATATCGAAATATATAATATAATATAATTTATATATTATATTAGTTGTCATGGAGATGGTTGCATAGAAACATCGATTAAATATATAACTGATAAAATTGTCATGAAAATACCCAAAAACATATCTATTGATTCCTCAATTTTCCTTGCTGAGGAAAAATATAATAGTAGCATGCTACTTTTTTTGTTTTTATTTTATACATTCTTACCTATGCCATCCAATGTCAAACCAGGAGGACAAACACAAGTAAATGATCCTTCGGTATTAACACAAGTGCCACCACCTCTACAAATTCCAGGACTCAGTTCACATTCATTTATATCACGACAGATTTTACCTACAGACTAAATATACAAATAGTACCTACTATAAACTATGTTGACTTAAATGCAATCAAAATACTCTACCACATATCCTTTATTGCATTCACTGCTACAGTCTTCCGGTTTACATGGTTCACACGGACTACCCCAAGCCAATCCGATCGAACAACAACAATCTGATTTTAATGTAAGTTGCATGAGGTTGTTTTCGCATCTACCACCAGTCATACGTGTCCAACAAGAACCGCGACGATTATCTATACAATATAAATAATAATTACAAAATAGTAGTATTTCTTAAATTTTATTTTAATATAAATTATAATACACTAATCTTTATGAGTTAAAATTTACCTAAACAAACCCTTCCGGTACTATCCAAAATTGTGCCTGGTGGGCATTCACATTCAAAAGAACCCACTGTGTTTATACATTGGCCGGCTACACATGCATTAATGCCAAGTTCGTCACATTCATCTACATCTTCACATGCTTGGGTTTGGGAGTTTAATACAGTACCCACAGGACAAGTACACTGAAATATATATTATAATGTCATTACTATAAAAGTACTATAACTGATAAACTTAATACATACTTGGAAACTTCCCGGTGTATTTCGACACTGTCCACCATTGCATATTGTATCATCTATATTGCACTCATTTATATCTTTACATATTTTACCACTATCATCTACCTCATAACCAGAATTACAGATACACCTATAGTTTCCTACCGTATTTTCGCAAGCACCATTTGAACATACTGCTGGATTTTGAGCGCACTCATTTATATCTGATATTAAAACAAATATCTTGTAGATTTGATTAAATCATTTTATTATGTTTTATACGAACCATCCCCATTATATGTCATCCCGGGACCTTGTGGGCAAAGCATTTTAAATTCAGAGCTATCCGGAGAAGGACATTTAGTACATGGTGAGCCCCATCCAAGTGTTTGACCAACTACACCATATGAACAGCAACAACTAGATTTTGTCATGGGTGTACTTAGTGATTGTAAACATGAGCCTTGCTGATAATTAGCATAGCACAAATCACGGAGAGTATCTAAAATATTTGAACATAAGAATAAAATTTCCAAAATTAAAATTTTAAAACATACCTAAACATGTACGGCCATCTAGTCCGAGATAAAATCCTTCTTGACATTCACACCGATAACTTCCGGCCGTATTTATACATTTACCGTTTTGACATGGACCTCCAGAATTCGAACATTCATCAATATCTAAAATATATATTTAAGAGAGATAACAAAAAATATTTTTTATGTAATAGATCGTTCTTAATGTTTATACCCAAGCAATTCTGTCGGTCAGGAGACAACTTGTAACCAGAGTCACAAACACATTTAAATGACCCATCAGTATTTGCACATTTTCCATTTGTACAATGTCCTGGTTGTTTTTCACATTCGTTTACATCTGTACAAAATGTCCCATCTGGTGAAACCGTATAGCCCGGTTGACATTCACATATGTATGAACCGGGAGTGTTTCGACATTTACCACTAAGGCAAATTTTTGGGTTCTCATAACATTCATCGACGTCTAGAAGTAAAAATATTGAACATAAATAATAAAAAAAATATAATAAATAAAACTAAATTAATATATATTCTTGACGTTTATAAAAATAAAACAACTTTATCAAATATATTTTAAATTAATAGATTTACCAATACAGGAATGACCAGTCTGTGACATAACAAATCCTGATTTGCACCGACATTGGAAGGATCCTTGTACGTTTAAACACTTTCCGTTGGCACACATACCATTTTTTTCACATTCGTTATGATCTAATAGAAAATTAAACGATATAGGTAATGTAAAAAAATATTCAACGTGATTTACCATTGTCGGTATAAATATTACCTATGCAACGTTTTCCATCCGAAGCCAAATCGTAACCGGGTGGACAAGAGCATATGAAACTTCCAGGGGTATTGTTACACTCTCCGTTATTGCAAATTCCCTGTTGCAAACACTCGTTAACATCTACAAATAAAAATGAAAATGACGTAAAAAAAGTTATTGAAAAATATCGTGAACTAATTTATGCGTATTGTTTTTATTTAAAAGCGTTATTTACACATAAGATGACTAGCCTTCACACACTTGTGAGTCCACGTGTCTGCTTTTCGTGAAACCCGGATAACATTCGCATGCATACCCGTCAACCGTGTCAATACACTTTCCTCCGATTCCGCAAATTTCTGGTCTTAGTCCGCATTCGTCCACCAAATTCAGTACAGTTTGATTTGTTTTACCTCCGAGGCACAGTCTCACGTACTCTGCTATAAATATAAGTGATCTAATTTCATTTAATCCAGACATAACATATATTATATGACAAATCACGATTATTTATAAAAAAAATTGTATTGACAATAGTATAACTCTATTATAAGTTATTTTATTTTGAAGGTATAATCATATAATTAGTTAATTTAATTTTTTTTTTAAATTACTTTCGTAATTTCGTTGGTACAGTAATAAAAGATAATGTACAAAGCTAGAGCTCATTAATTTGTAGACCTATGTACAAAAAATGAACTGAATATTATATTAATTTAATATAGAAAAGGTATGTAATTCCAATAATTTTTGAAATATGAAATATACATCATACTGCAGGGTCAAACTGTCTAAAAGGTCTACCATACTGTTTAATTTATGGCCCATTAAATATAATAATATAATGTGATTATTTCGCTCGCTTATTACACCCAATTTTTCACTTTTATATAATATTTAAAATAGATCAAATTAATTAATATGTGTAGATAAATTTTATGATCATATTTTCAAAAAACTTATTTACCTATATAATTTTTAAATATAAATTTATATAATATAAATATACTTGTTATACCTATAATATTATACAAAGTCATAATACAAAATATTTTAATTTCGTAGGTATATTTTTGTCCACTTGTTCGATGGACAATGATGATCTGATTATCATGAATAAATAATAAATAATATTATAATTTATAAAATACGTTTATTCTTATATATAATACACTTATTATATTATCTTTGAAATAATAATATAATTCTTCAAATAGAAATAAAATTGATAATCTACACTATTCACCAGCCTGACCAGGTCGCCTTGTATTTTTTATTAAATAAAATTATTTATAATATTTATATCAAGTTAAAAAAATTGTTTATTATATTTACCCATTCCGTGTAAAGGACAATGTTCACAAGTATTTCCCCAGCCTTTTCCCATATCTTTACCGCAACAACAATCTTTTTTAGATAATTTCATTGACAATGCCTCCACGCATTCATTGTTTGGTGTTAATCGTGTATAACAATTACCCTGCTGAGTGTCTTAAAAATATAAACAAAATTGATGAAAAATTGTTAACTTTTTCGATTTAAAAGTAAAATACTTATTTTCGATAAAAATACTATATAATTATCGTTCATTCCTAATGAATAAAACGGTCTCACCTATGCATCCTTTTCGATCCGTGGTGGGCACATATCCTTGTTTACATATACAATAATATGAACTGTCGGTATTTACGCAATAACCATCTTGACAAATATTCGGATCTCCTTTTTTGCATTCATTTTCATCGTCACACATGTTTGTTACTTCATTATGCACTCGACCCTCTGGACACACGCACTTGAAAGATCCCACAGCATTAACACATGCTCCTCCTTTACAAATACCCGGAATTGCCTCACATTCGTCAATATCTGAAAAATATCGATTGTTATTTATATGTGCAAATATATATAAAAAAAAAAAAGGGAAAGTCAATTTAAAACGTTCCTCCTTCGTTCTTTTGGTCCTCTGGAGAAATAAGTGGTTTATTGTAATTATTAAGATTTGAATGCATTGATATTGCATTAGAAAATAGGATTCTGAGCGAATCTCATAATATTATACTGATAATTCATTCTAAAATTTTACCACGAATTTAAATTTTTTATATAAATATTTAAAACAAATTTCAAGTCTCTACGATTAAAACTCAATTAGTGAGTTGAAAAAAATTACAAATTACAAAAATCGTAATTTTCCCCATTTTTTGGTAAATTTTCTTTTCCTAGATCCTAGGGAAAAACTTTTAAGAAATTCGAAAAATGAGCTAATTAAAGTACCAACTAGATGGATATAAAATCAATAAATAATTTTATAATTATTATAAAATATAATACATGCTATAAACTTGAATCTAATTATTTTGTTTTTTTTTTTTTGTAATAACTACTTACCTATACACTGGTTGGAATGTAAATTTTTTAGAAAACCTATATCACAATCGTAGCTCAGAGAACATTGTTCACATGGATGTCCCCAAGCTTGGCCTATTGTTGCACAGCACAATTGTTTGGTACACACAACACCCTCGAGTTGTCCTTGGCACATATCGTTAATCACTCTTGTATAACACGGGCCAATGCGGTAATCTAAAATGAAAGACACAAGATATAAATTATCAACCAAGTTAACCCAATTTGGATAAGATCAAATATCTTATCATCAATTATATGCTATTTGAGTATATAACTAAAACATTACTCTTAATTATTTCGTATATTTCTAATGATAAAAATAAATCAAAACGGACAGTATCCGATCAATATTTTGATATTACTATTTACTACAGATAGTACAAAATGAAGTAGTCTTATTTTCTTATTGATTTTAAAAACAAAGTGCCATACAAATGTATGAAACGAAATTATTACACTCTAATAAACAGTTGCACAATTTTTTTTTTCTTTTTTAATCAGTATAAATGTTAAATAAATAATAAACAGTTTTACGTTACATAAATCGTTTTAGCATTGTTTTTTTACACACGATGAGATTTATTAAATAATAAAACGACATATAATAATAATATAAAAAAAACAAAATAACTACCATCAAATAACCATTAATATAAATTAGTAATAATAGTTATCTTCAAAATTGGCGGTACGTTTATTTTATTTACTAAGTATTATATTTCCAAATGAATATAAGAAATATCTATTTCAACATTCGGTGAAATATTTCATAGGCCAATTTCAGACTTCAACCACCATAGTTTTAACAGGTAGCGTACGCAAGATTTTAGTTCGATGGGTATTTTCACTTTATAGTTTGATGATAGACCCATAAACGGCTTTACTCCCTTTCACATTTTAACTTAAATAGTAAATAACAGCATCATTAAAATACAAAATAATTCAAAATACTTATTTTTATATTTGTTTTAACTCGTAAGATCCTGTATTTAATTTGAGATTTATAATAATATTTAAGCAATAATAATGAAATAATAAATTATTAACATACCATAAATATACTAATAAAATAAATCATATATTTGGTCGCTAATCATAAAGAAAATTTTGATTGGGGGAGAAATTTCGTGTGGGGGAGAGGGTTAGAACCCTAGAATTCTACCTCTGCGTACGCCACTGGTTATAACATTTAATACAATATCCTGGAAATTCATTGCGTTTAACATAAAAATTAAAGATTTTAGACATTAGTCAATAATATTTACATTAAAGTTAGGTATATTTTTTTAAACACTCATTTTGGATCGTCGACTGAACGTGCCCCGAACACAAATCTCGTCGTCAAATAAAGTCACGTATAAATAATGTCCGACAATCTAAAAGCCATTAGACTCGTGTTTATTTCTTGGGGAATTCTACGAACAAATATTTACCTACCGGCTTCACACCTTCGTCCGGCATATCCATAAACGCACGCACACCGGTCAGGGCCGATACACCGACCGCCGTTCAAACATCCGTCTCGACAGATAGCTACAAAAATACAACAAAAGTGAAAAATACAAATCTCATTAGCTACAATTAGTGTAATGAAAAACGTTCTACACCTTTCGTACAAGCGATGAATATAATCATATATAGGGCTCGGTGAAGTCAACTAATTGTTTTAAAACGTAATTTTAAGTTAATGTAGATATCATAAAATTAAATTAAAAAATATTTTTAATTTTAGATAACTTCGAAACGTCAAAACTTATACAAAATTAAAATTAACTTTAAAAATGAACATATTGCATATTATAATAAATACTATATTCAATTCAATACAATTAAATTCCATTTAAAAAGTATATATTTTCATGTTAACTTTTATTATATTGTTTAAAAATATTAATGACAACGTACATTGTTGACAAATTTAAAATAAAGAAATTGGGTTTTACAAGTTAAATAAAAATATATAATAGCATTGTCTATAAAAGTATATTAGATTCTGAGTGAAGCGAGGAATGTATTGGTTTTACAATGTTTTTTTTTATGTCAGAAAATACTTTTTCTGGTAGAAATAATGGTCCAATTACCACAAATAAGTTATGCGGTAGAAAATTGCACCTAGTTGGTACATTATTAACTTATTTTTCGAATTTCTCAAAAGTTTTTTCTTGGGAGAAGAAAAACTATCAAAAATTGACGGAAAATCGGAAAAATTATAGTTTTCGTTAATTTAATTTTATATATTTTGTGATATCTAATTCCGTTTTGAATGTAGGAACTAAAACATTTTTTTGAGTAATCTCATAAGTAATTTACACATGTGGTAAAATTTTGAAACGGATTATCAGTATGATATATTGTGTAATATTGAGTTTCGCTCAGAATCGTATTTCCGAATGCAGTATTAATGCATTGAAATTTTAAATTTTAATTATAATCAGCCACTAATTTCTTCCAGAATCAAAGAACTAATTCCATAAACAAATAATTAACTGAAATATAACTAAAAAAAAGTCATTATATAACTTAACTTTAACATTTTAACTAGTTAACTTCCATCCATTCATTCATTTTATTATTTTTTCTATTCTAACCGCAAAAAAAAAAAAATTACAAAAATATTTGATAAAAACAATTGTTCTACATACGGTCGATACAACTTTCGCCACCATAACCATATCGGCACACGCAAGTCGATCCCTGACAAGTACCGCCGTTCAGACATGGGTACTTGCATACGTTTCTGGGTGCCACCGCCAACGAATCGACCGTGGTCGTGGTCGTTGTCGTGGTCGTGGTTATGGTCATGGTCCCTGCTGTCGCGGTCGTTGGGACTCTGCCTGCGTTCAAGTTATTAATATTATCTACGCCACCGACTCCGTCGCCTTTCCCGTGACCATCATATCCGTTTCTCAAGCTGTTGACACCGAGTCCATTGCTGCCTCCGCTACCTCCACCGGCGTTGCCGACCGGAGGCAATAGTTTTTCGATGCGGTCTGGAGGCGATTGATGCTGCTGCTCGCTGTCCTTATTGTACGAATCTCTGAGATCATCGGGCAAACAGGCGGATCTGACGGAACCTTCGTCGCACAGACACATATTCGGTTTGATACATCGCCCGCCGGTACAAGGCCTGTTACACACGGCTGAAAATAAATAAAGGTAATATTTTTATTATTATAGTTAAAAGTAAGATTGTTATGATTTTATTTAGGTATTCGTTTTTGGTTCGTGTAATTGATACATTGAATTCAATAAAAGGATTTATTTTGCATAAAATAACATATTTTAGGCAGAGCCGTAGTTAGGCACTGGCAAGAAGGCTTTCGCCGGGGGTGCAGTATTGCGAATTTAATGATATTTATAAATAACAATAAATTTGTTCATTACATGATTAGCATAATTAGAAAGTTTAAGATACGAAAGTATAATTTTCATCATATTATAGCACATAGCTATAAAATCAATGAGTTTTAATTATAATATTTTAGATTAGATTGCCAGGGACACTATTACCTCTTGCTACGGCCCTGATTTTAGGGATAGAGAATATTAATTCGTTCGAGATTATTTAAGATTATAACACAATATTAGATAAAATTTTTGTAAACAATTTCTTGGATATAATAATTGCATTATTAATTTTCCATCATGCTTTATGGATAAGGATATTCAAAAATGTTCCCGATGTATATGTTACAAACCTAACTTTACAAAAAGACCACCTAGCTGTTATCAACTATGAGAGAGCAACTTAACTACTCTAAAATGTTTAACCTTACAAGTTTGTTAACCATTCTAAATCATTTATCAAAAGAATGTTTTCCTAATTTATTTGAAATAACGTCTAACGTTGTCTTAAAAGAGATTGCGAAATGCTGTGATATTTTAATACAACGGATCGGTCAAGAAATAATGTAAAATAAAATTGTAAATACTAATGATTGAGATGTGGTCACTGGGATTTCTATCTTTTCAAGCGTTCATGTCTATCATATACTACAGAGTTTTAAAATGATTATTTTTCCAATTATTTCACCCGAAAAATTCAACAATTAAATAAGAGCAAAACGCTAAGTTATTTTTTTAATTTTCTCAGTTCTCTGTATAATTACATAAGATTAAAGGTTTATAGCTTATTTATGTTAATTTATGTAAGTGTAAAATCAGATATATGAATTAAGAAAAACATTAAACATTTATTTATGGATACATCCAAAATTTTTAAAAAAATTTAGTAAATATTAAAAAAAAAATTTTGTCTTTTTTACGACATAATAATTAAAACCATCATATTTTAAGGATTTGAAGAGAATAAAAATAAAAAGTGTAATTGTAACAGTTATATAATTTGGAGAATTATATTCCGTTCAACAGAAGAAATGTAAATCCATAAACCTATTTATTATGTATGTATTTTTCCCAGGAATAATTTCATAACAACGGCTAAAATCGATTTTAATCGATCTATTAAACACTTTAGACGTAGACGCCTGAAGTAAATGGAACGCGTATATTATATTTATAACCTCAGACGTTATATATTTATAGAAAAAAAAAAAAACACTTAATAGTAATTAATAATATAAAGAATGTTTCAGGGAATACAATTTTGAATTATACGTAGTAGGTACGCGACACTTTGCGTAATACGAAATGTCAAGCGCTATAATTCGAGATTAAAAAGAATAAAGTGATTATAAAGTATTATAATGGCTTTTTTTTTATTAATTACTATTGTAAAAAAAAAAATCTAAAACGAATTACTTTTAAAAATAATGTAATGTTCAATAATCTTTTAAATTTGACTCGTGAAATAATACTGTAAGTTATCAACATAATATTATATAAATGGTAGATGAAATCCAAAGATAACGTCCTCTTTATAGACTATGTGCAGTGCAACAAAAATATATATTTCATCATATAAAATTATTTATATTATATACTCACGAACAATGCAAAGCCCAGTCGCATGTTTCAACGACCAGCCCGGACAACAGTAATTTCTAAACCGCGAACGACATACATTTGGCCTGAAAAACATTTAAAAACAAAATATATCTTCGTATTATCTATATTGGGTATTTTTTTTTTTTTTTGTAAATAATATCCAAATATAGTATCGAAAGATCAATTAAATTATTTTCGGTTTTTTTTTTTTTTAATCTTTTAATGTTTATATTTTAATGTTTGCGAACAAACAACTATTTTCACGTATTATGTCCGTCGATACAAAAACAGTATATACAGAGCGTATATATTTGACATGATTCGTTAAGTTTTATTTATTTTTCTATATTTATTCATAATATTTTCATCCGTATATCACACTTGGTATTATAATCATCACATCATATCATATAACATATATTATAATATACAGTATGATGAATCAAATATTTATTTTACGATTAACTTCTTATATTTACATTTAATAAATATATTTATACACCAAAGTTATTTACATAAATAAATTTTATTACCATTATATTGACTACCACGCTTATATAAAACATATTATAATAATCATATTATTACTTTATAGTTAAAATTTCACATACGTAAATAATATTATTTATTCTACTAATCAGTATTTTACATTCCATTTAAATTTCTATACTAATATAATATTAAAATATTATTTTATGTTACCGACATTGGTGATTTTGAATAATACAAATATAATCTTATCACCAATATGGAAGATCATTTAAAATATTTAAAATTGACATAATTCGCCCGTGGTATTCAAGATATATGAAGGTGTAGTATCTACTAGGGTTACTTAGGTTATTTAGGGTGTAATACATTATCTAGTAAAGCAAGAAGAAGAGATAAAGTTAATGGATGGGATTAAAAATTATTTTTTGCTACTTTACAGTGATTTCGAATGTCTATTCTAATATGCGTCATTCAGAAATTTTAGTATTTTTTAAAAGTTGAAATTTTTTTATTGAGACCTAAATATATATATATAAAAATTATATTAGTTTGAATTAAATATTGAATTTAAATAGAAATAATATTGAACCTATATACTATGGAAGACAATCTAATTATCAACATTTTTTTTTTTATGTTTTTAATGTTTTATATTTATCTTCCATCGATTGATGTTCTTTCTAATTTATAAATTCACAATTTATTATAATTGCATGTACACATAAATTATTTTTGTATTATGCATAAAGTACTAAAAATTCAAAAATCAATTATCATAAATACACATATGCTGCGGAGGTTGTATGTATATGATAATATAATATCAAAATAAAAAAACGTGGGACGTGCCGATATCGAAGTCGGTCGATTTAATTTGTCTGATTCGTCCCGTAAAGTGGCTTCCTTTTAAGTATTAAAAAAAATACAAACAATTTTTTATAATATAATTTCATCTCTATCTCTCTTTTTATATATATATATAATCGAACATCGACGATCTCTCCGACGACGTAGTTTACGATAACTTTTTTACCAATATTATAAATTATAACACACAAATAATATGCCGAACATTTATTAGGTATAGTGGTTTCATTATCATTATTATTATTATTATTATTATTATTATTATTATTATTATCGTCATTACAACACGTTATATATTTTTCATTGATAGAAATATAGAATGTTCAGAAAATAAATGTAATAATGTTCGTGACACGCTTAAGGGTGACTATATAATACAATATGCACGATAATAAAAGTACAGTATTTCCGTTTAACGATTTTAATAAATTTTATTTTTAAGTGTGTTTTTTCGGGAAAATATCTCTACATTATTAGTAATTCGGGCGCGTAGGATGATCGTAATAATTTCCATGTGAAAGTCCGCAATCGTAAAACATATTATATTGTACTCTACAACTAATAGAAAATCATTTATCTTTAACGCCCCTGCGCCTTGAGGATCGCAACAGGTCCATCGCTGCGTGCCGATGATATTATCGCGATCGATACTTGTATCGGATAATAATAATTGGGTATGTATCGATCAATATGCATTATTATGCCTTCGTGTTGCGGTTAAGTTTTTACTAAACGCGATCTACTACTATACTATGGCGAAACAATTATTATCGATCATTATTAATTGTCTGGTGGTGCTTTTTACCCTTAGTCACAATACTGGCAGGCATCGTAAAATTAATATAAACAACTAATATG
Source organism: Eriosoma lanigerum (assembly GCA_013282895.1). Taxonomy (NCBI): domain Eukaryota; kingdom Metazoa; phylum Arthropoda; class Insecta; order Hemiptera; family Aphididae; genus Eriosoma; species Eriosoma lanigerum. The sequence continues at coordinate 51,149,544 of CM023359.1, forward strand.
CAAGTAAATAAATATGCACATTTTACCATAAGTAGAATGGTACTTACAGAATAAATTTTTATTTTGTATGAAGATTACAATAAATTCAAACAGATGAATAAAAAAGTATTTTAACAAATATTAAGTGTTAAGACACATTTAATTTGAAAAATGATTTTTTTTATTTTCACATATCTAATCATTAAGAAATTTATAATCATTATAATATAACATGTATGTACATATTACTTTTAATATTAAAAAAAAAATAAAAAATATTTGTATAGGTACCGATTTAGACATATTTAATGACAATAAATATATAAATTATGAAATTAAAAAGAAGTATTATAAAACTAAATAAAATGATTTCATTATTTAGATTACCTACATATCTAAATATAATTTTTTTTAAAAGTATTCGTGAATCATATTTTAATACAAATAAAGTAGTTAAATTACCTTATTTTATCTGAATAGTCTAATTCGAATGTATGTTTTACAAGTCTGAATATAAGTTTAATATTTAAAATGTATTTATGTTTTATAATTGAGGGTTTTATTAATTTATAGGTGTATTTTTTAAACTATAGTATAGGTTTTAAATACCTATAATAAAATATTCTTAAAAAATTCATAATAGATTATAATAACACTTTAATACATATAGGTAATCTTTGAATTGTATGTTAACAAGTGAGAGTCATATTTAAAATAATAATAATAAATAATTATTTAATTAAATTTTTTACAAAACTTTTTTATTTGAGTTTGTAAAAAATATAATTTTTTTTATTTAACTAACTTAATTTTCTTTTGAATAAATAGCATTTATTTCATTTTACTTTTTTAATATTTTTTTTTTTTTTATAAACACGTTTTTCATGTAATCATAAGCTCAATGGACTGATAATAAAATAAAATTAATGTGATTTAAGCATGTATAAATATTTTCTAAATATTAATAAATCGGATATTTTATTATGGTTACTAAAAATATAAAAAAGACAAATTAGTTTAAAAAAATAAAACGATTTTATATAGATACGTAGATACATATGTTATTCTATATTACCTTTTATTATATCAATCTATATTGACGAATAACTTTAATACAAACGAGAAACAACCAATATTTTTTTTTTCTTTTACATCATAAAAATATGATTGTTGAAACTAAATTTGTTCAATTTAACAATATTGTCTTGCTTGGCTGAGTAGAAATTGAAAGATTTGATATTTTTCGTCGGAAATAAATAAAAATACAATCTATCAATAAAAAGCCAACTATAATAAGCAATACTCAACTAAAAAATATAAAATTTTCAAAGAAAAATACATCTTATTTCTGTCTGATTAGGCGTTGTCGGAATTATTATTTATTTATTTTATACTCTTTAAAGTGTGTGTTTAGTAAATTAAAGTAAATTAGATTGTTCATAAAATGTATTCAAGTGGTAAGGTTAGGTTAAGTAAAGGATAAAAAACTTAAACTATATTATGTATTGAAACTATCTAAAATGCATTCTGACACTTGAGATTAATGTTTCTTAACGCATTTACTTATAATCAAGGTAAAGACTATTTTAGTTGTTTATTTAAAAAAATTTAAAAATATCTATATAAATATTAAACTTGTAATATACCAACTCTTGGCAGTTATTGACATAATATCAAATTTTTTAGAAATTATTTTGTTTTGTTATACTTGTAATTACCTAACTTTATTATTAACAATAGACACTCAAGATAATTAACAATAAAACATTTTATTTGTAAAAATAAATAAAAATAATATTTTGTCTTTATAATTTCACGAAAACTACGTGGAAATAAGAAATATACAACCACAATTTAATTAATTCATTAGAGTCATTTTCAGTTACAAAAAACGTAATTTGAAAAACAAATTTCCTTTTATTCACCAGAAGAACATTTAACATTTATTTTGTAAGGTATATTTTTTAATATTTATTACGAAAAATAATTAACACTTGTATACGTGATATATTTTATTCCACCAGATCAGACTTGAATTGTAAAGTAATAAGTTTTTAAATATTTGCATTATTTTTCTTGAATAATCTCAACCTGGGTATTATAATATTAATATATTAAGTATTATCTACATTGTTGTTATTACGGATGTTAAAATCATAAAAATGGAAAAAAATGTTTTCAAAATAAATATTTTACATGTTGAATAATACAGTTATATACACATTAAATCGTAATGGTGAAAAAAATATTAATCTTTAACAAATTAAAAAAATTAACGAGTTATAAAACCTCTTGGTAAGACAATATTTATAATAACCATTCAATATGAAATAATTAAATAATTAACCACATAAGTGATGTATAAAATTGTAATGTAAATAAATTTAAATAGATATTATACTGAAAAAAAAATTAATTTCATATTAAACGTGGAAGAACAAAATTAACTATAATAATAATAATTTCGATCGTCTCTAAGTTTCGATTTCATTTAATAGACTCTATTAGTGTAAATTATATAGAACAACGTGTGTGATTAACAATAATGAAAATATTTGATATCGTAATAATATTTTCTTCCATAATTATGTCATCATAAAAAAAAAATTAATTAGGTAATTCATATCATAAGGAATTATTATTCTCAAAATTAAACAATCAATCTATTATTACCAACTTTATATATCATATAATATTACAATATTAAACTTTAACTGCAATAATATGTTTTCCGATAAATATTCATTCGAAAAATATTGATGTATATAGGTTATATTTGTTATCTCCGTCTATCCAATAGAAAATAAAGCAAAATCACGGAAAATTCTACGTAAAACTTAAAGTGTGACATTTCAGTTAAACTTACAGATTAAATACTCATTAGCAAATTTAAAGATTAGAATATTTTCTAGTATCTCTCGAAGGCTTTTTGTAAAATATCATCTGACAATGAGCTTATGTTTATTTTAAACTTGAAAACATTTAAAACACTTATAATTTCATCGTTAGATAATACTATACGAAATGACCAAAAAAATATACCACTCTTTACATTTGGTAACAAGTATTTAATCTGAAAATTTAATTCAAATGCCAAAATAAACGTGATATTAAACTTATTATACACACACAATACCGTATTAAAATAATTGTATTTACTTGTTGAACTTACCCTCCAACCGGAGTCTGTCGAGCGGTGTCGGTGCCGGAGTCTGCGCTGTTGATGGCCGGTGGTTGAGCGGCCACCAGCACGGCCGCGGCCAGTACGCAGCACGCGCCGGCCACAAATCCCGCGATCGTGCGCATTTTCCCGCCGAAAATCGTCGACCGCGTTAGGTTAAGTTTGGTTAGATAAGGTCACCTTTTTTCGACACTGTTTACAATAATAAAATACTCAACTCGGAAATATGTTTCGAGTAATTATTGAAATTATGAATTGTTAAAAATTATTGTTCTGTGTCTTGGGACGAATCCACCGTATTTTCGACCGAATCGTCATCGTCGTCGTCGTATTTGAGAATTGTTTTTCACTGCGCACTCTTTCGCGTATATTATTATACTGATAACCGTAAACGATGCATAGAAGGAAATAAGAATATTATTAGCCGAGACCGGAAGACGAGTCGCACGCGGATCAATCGTTTAACGCCGAACGAATATAATGATAATAAAACATCGATCGAAACTATTGATATTTTTCCGTTCCGATCTATGCGAACACGTCGATCGCGCGCGATATTAAAAAAAAAAACAAAAACAAAAAAAACAAAAAAATCTATAATATTTTTTATGCCTTCTTCTCGAGCACAGTCAAACGGACCGACTGAACGGTTTAGTCGGTAGACTGCCGCGTGCACGCTGCCCAACACTGACACGCACATAACATATTATTATAATATTTCGTATAGATCATATACTATAATATCCCACCCGGTACGATCTCGTGTGCGGGACCACCACCGGTTATGAGAACGCGTGAAACATTATCTATATTTTGTTGTTATACTTAATATAAATGACATCATCTTTTTTTATATATATATAATTTTGTTAATACTACCTAATGAAATCGTATTTATAGTACGAGAATATCATTTAAATTGTGGTACGCCGGCCGTCGCATCTCTTCAAAAATATCCCATGTCGCACGTGCGTCACGTCAGTTCATACTTTGGATAGTTAAGGTCCGTAGGTTACCTGGTATATAGAGTACCATACCCCAAGGACCGTAGTTTCATTTTCCGGTTGGGTTCGGTAAAGGTTAGGCAGGTAAATAATTAATCCCGATGCGGTTTAATTTAATTGAAATGTGTTTACGTAAATTTTCTATAACAATTAATAACTTAATTATTACATAATCTTGGTTTTTTTCATATTAACTTGGTGAATAACTAATTACATTTCAGTCAATTAATAATAATTAGTTAATTTTAATTTAAAGTTCATATTTCAATATTGTATTTTCGATATTTTTAACTAAAAATTATTTTCGTGAAATTAATAAACATTTTTAGTTGTATTACTGTTTAAATAATGTCGTTAAATGTTTATTTAGACAAAAATTTTTCATGCGTATTAATTATGTTTACCTAAAAAATAAAATAAAAATATACATGAGTTGAGTTCTACTTATGTCAAGTATTTTTTTAAAAAAATGCAATTATTTTTAACATTGAACTTAACTAAGTTAATACAAAATTAAAACTACTATTAGCTATAAACTTTAAATTTGGTTAATTGTTCCCAATTAACATAATTAAACTGAATTGAAAAATATAATTAAATTGTCTGACATTAAATTTACTTTTGATGACGTAATTCGGAAAAATTAATTTATTATACCTTTTTAATCATATGTTCTTCGCGAATGAATACGAATAAAAATTTTTAATTTACCTAGGTTAAGTTAGATTAGAATTAATACCAACAAGTTTAACTGACAATGCTTACTACAGTTGAATCAGGGCTCGAATAAAAAAACATTATTTTGTTTAACGTTAGGACAATTTAATCGATATACATTTAATTTTGTTTAACGTTATACATTTGTTGTGCTTAATCTTATTCGTAATAAATCGCGTTTATCGTGTTATATGTTAAATATTCTAAATTATTGTGATAACAAATGTGTTAAATATGTTTTTCGTTATTCGTTATTTTTAATTTAATATAATTAAATTAAATTAAGAACACATTTAGGTTAAATATATTTTGAAAATATAAAAGAAAAATATTTTACTAGGATAGGATAGGCGATAATCATAACACATGACGTGATTATAGATAGCAGATAATGTTACAAAACTTAACACAATATTCATTATCTGAAATTATTTAAAATTTGTATATAATATATTAATAAATGAAAATATTTAGGCTCGACGTAGAATCATAGTTACATAATAAGCTTCTTGGTCTATAAAAATCTGAAAAAAGTCGTAGGTAATTCGTATACAAAGACACAAAAATAAATCAAATTTAAAATTTATAAATAATAACGTTCTATTAACGTTAATTGTTATACGTTTTAATTTGCTTTTAGTTGTGTTTAATGATATGTCAAATGTTTCGTTTATTGTAATGTTTTGTTAAACGATAATTCAATGTTAGTGTTAAATTTACTGTTTCCGTTTGTGTTTACTGTTTTGCATTTCAATCGTTTTTCGACAAGTTTAGTATTATAATTATAATATTTTAAAAACCGTTTTCGAGCCCTGACACAAACCATACTAACCATACGTTCTTCTATAAAACACATATGTCGTTATTATACGTATACATTGGTTGATACATATTAGTTGGAAGTAAAAATTGGTTATGTAAGATAAATCATGTGACAATTTAACAAATAAAGTGGTAATAAAGTGTCGACACATTTTATGGTCAATGTGCACATGTGAATATATGTTATAAACATCGTTGTTTAACAAAAAAAAACTATAATTTTTATATCTAGAGATTGTGCAAATAAATTATTTGAATTTTATAATGTAATAATAATAATAATAATAATAATGAATTGTAATAAATTGAAATGTTCAAACTGTTTCGCAGTGTAAATTTTAAGAAATGGATGATTCAATAACATAATCGTATTATTTTCTTTAAATAATTAGTTAATTAATATGCGCTATGCATCTATTAAAATTGCGTTTCAAAGATTGAGAAAGTAAAACGCGCAACCCATGGTATAGTAGTTTTTAAAAAATACCTTATGAATGTTGTATTATGTTTTTAATATACACCCTGTCAAATCACTAAAAAACATTTTTAAAAATATGATTAATATTAATATCTTAACTCCACTCAACTTAATTTTTTTTAACCATCCATTTGAATAAAATTATATTTTTTAATTTAAACAGAATACCCGGAAAGGTTTATGTTAAAGATTGTTATAATATTCAATAATTCGAAACTTTTTTGTAAATTTAAACGTATTTTGTTTACCGGTCAGGTTTTATGTCTTATGTATTATAAGTGTATATATATATAACAAATATTTTATAATTGCAAATATTAATACTTTAGCGATTAATTATTAATTATTAATATTTACTTAAATTTCCGATTACGATAACCATATAATATAATAAATATTACCGGATGCGATATTGTCATGACTGTTTTTATTTCCGATCGCTCGTTTAGTATAATACATCATAATATAATTTAAATATTTTCATATTGTTTTCGCGATTACGATATCAAATAATATATAACTATGATATTAATACATAATAAAAAATATTCATACTTCCGCACGTTCATAGAAATACTATCAAACGCTGATGGCCCACTAGCCTTTAACCTTATTTTGAATCGGAAGTGTGCCAGAGTAAAGTCGGCATAGACAAAATACTATATTATCATGTTTATAGTTTATGATGATATCATAATCAGCTTTCATATATATAACACTTATTATTAAGTACATCGTATTTAGAATAACATAACATTAAGTGAGATTATAAATGCATATTGTTCGTATTCGTCATGCTTTAATGCATTTTTTCTTTTAACGACAAAATCAACTTTAAAAAAAATAATGTACATAGTACGTATAAAAAATAAACAATACCAAACTCGTAAAGTTCAAGTACTTTGAAGTGTTTTTAAACTATCAAACATTAAAACATAATAATACATTATACATTGGATCAAGATTTAAATATTTAATTATTACAAACAATTATTGGATGCAAAAAATAATTACCTAATAAATGCATATTAAACCGTAGTAAATTATAATAATGTGATAAATATGTATAATTTTTATATAAACATATTTTCTGGCAATATAGATATTAATTGTATTTATATGTTTTACTTTTAATAAAATACAATAAATATTAAAGTATATGAGTAGTATTTTGAACACTTTATAAAAGTACTCTTTAAAAGTTTGACGAATGAATTATTAGATACGTTATCTATTTAATTTTCTATTGAATAAGCATTCTCTCTATTATAAATGTCAATTACATTTTATAAATAATCAAGTAAATATTTATTATTTGAATAATATTGTTAAACTAACATCAATACAAGGTACTGAAGTTCAATAGTGAGGTGCAATTAAAATATACATAATTTGATGTACTACATTTAATTAAATATAATATAATATTCAGTATATTATTATGCATTATATTATATATTACGACGTATATAATATATATATTCACGTTAGACTTATAATAAAACTAATTAGAATTCGTCATTCCAAAATGAAAATACGAAATAAGAATAATTGTATAAAATTTAATATGCACAATACATTGTAATTAGGTTTATTATGATATTATTATATTAACATTTATTTTTAAACTAAAATAATAATTCAACTGGAAAATTAACTACCATTTTATAGTTTTGATGTGTAAAAATACGAGAATATGAAATTATTATTTTCCTTCCATGAATAGATTATAAATGATTTTAAGTGACACATATTAATGTACAAAATATTCTTTAAATAATAATTAATACAAATATTACAACTTTTCAAAACAAAAATTTATTAGACAATTCATAAATAATTTCAATAAAAGCAAAACCATTAATTAAATTAATGATGATATAGTTTATAATGTGTATAGGCATATTACATATATTTTAAATACACATATGATATAAGTTATACATTTTTATTATTTAAAAATAAAACTTTAACTGTGGTAACTATTATATTATTACATACCAATTAGCTATATAATGTATTATCTATACGTATATCTATATAAAATTAGCTTCTAAACGTGTTAATAATTATGAAAATGAGCTAAAATTTAAGATTAATATAAAATAATATCATAGTATTACATATGATCGTATAAAACTATAATCTTTAAATTAATTTCTAAATTAAATCTTAACAGAATATCATTTTTTACTAATAGGATTTCTCGAAAATATTAATTTAATTTCTAATCAATTGTTAAGAAATATTGTAATCAGAAGTATAGGTAATCAAGCAAATAAATATAAGGTTACTCATAATAAAAAACGTTATTGACATATTTATTATCTCGCATCAATGGAAATAATTTCTTATTCAATATATTTGTTTTTACTTTTTTAGAAATTTATTTTCTAAATATCACACATAGATAATATATTATGTAGATAGTGTTATTATGATTTTAACTTTTTTAAATTGGTGTATTTAAAAAAAAAAAATAGAAAACGTTTTAAATGTATATTCCAAGGATTAGTTTTCTTTTTCCAAACCTACACACTAAAATTAAAATATAATAATATCGGTCCATTGAGTTTAATGCACTTGTCCCATTATGATAATATTATGACGTTATCACAAAATTAACATATTTCTCATAACTTTTTCTACAATTTAATTTCAAATAGGTACAATATATTATAAAATTGTAGTATCTATTTTATCAAATATCAAATATCTGAGGATTCCTATAAAAAGCAAAGTTTACATAATATGGTCAGCGAAATGTTTCAAATATGGTATTCAGTGTCAATAACCACTATTATGTTATCGAGACGGGAAGTTGCAGTTTTTGATTAATGTTGTTATATCCAATGACACATTCTAAAGTTATAATTTTACTAGGTAGACCATAGGCGAGTTACAGATACACAACAAACGTCTTTTCAATACACAATACTACTATATATATATAGAAATAGCTCTTTGAATTAGATCTCACAAACGGTATTATTTTAAATAAAATTATATTCTAAGATTCTAAGATCGATTTAATTTTATATAATCTACAATCTCCCGTTTCTCGCACAGACACAAGCCCAAGTGTTTAACAAATGCCTAACTTAACCACCGCGGTAAGTGTCGACCGTTGACGTTGCAAGCGGTGCAGACATAACTTACTATACTAACGAGGGTTGGATTTGACGGTTGACCTAATAAATTACAATAGATGAATAGAACCATGTTAAGAGGACATCAATCGTTATTCGTTACTCCGTAATAATTAATATACCACAATAACCGCGTTCGAGCGTACTATTGTTTTAGATTATACCAGAGATGATTTGTAAGCTTTAATAATATACAAAAAAATATTACACCTATATCTACTTCCGCAAATAAAACGAATCATTAAATTTTAAGAATGGGTGTATTTGAATCCACGTGTCGAATTTTACTCGAATTCGCATCACTCGATAGAGGGAAATACTTATAATAAACGTATGGTAATATCAATATAATATAATTTTAATATATTATCTATAATAAACTTTTGCAATATTAAAATGTTATATAAAATAAAACAACGCGAAGACTAAATAATCCCTATATGTACTTGTTACAGTGTTGGTTTTTATTTAAAATCATTAATTCCTCATCATTATACGTTGCGTAGTGCCAGTTGATCTTAAACAACGGTTTTAGCGTATCGTGCATTATTTTAACAATATGGGAACAAAAATAAATCGATTTAATACAATTTGATTGTGTACGAGAATAAATAACCGTATAAAAATGTTTACGAAAACACGAAATTCTCATTGAGTATTAAGATTCGTAAGGAGATAACCCTTGTTGCCTACGTATATAATTATTCTATGGTGTTAAAAATATAATAAAAGATAGCATACAAATTTAAATTCATCGCATCAAGGCTGGTTTTTGTGATATTAAAATCATTTATAGAATAAAATGATTTCGTGACTACGGAAAAAAATTTAAAGAAAAAGCTTGTTCGAAAACACGTTTGTGAGACACGATATATTTACTTTACCATGGAATATAGTAAACTAGAACTATATACACCTATTTTAATAAGTCTGAATTTTTAAAAAAATCCGAATAATCAAAAAGCAGGTTTATTGATAGCTCGATATGAGTTATAAATTTATAATATACCTTATGGTTACTGTAGTTCTACCTTCTACCTAAAAAATATATTATGAATATGAAATCATATAATTGTTTTAGCATATTATTTTAACTGTCACTTACTTAAATTATATTTAATTAACAGACAATAGTTCGAAGTTTCGTAGTTTACAATAGATTATAATATGTATAACAAAAAAAAAAAAGATTTATATAACTTTCTTTCTCATTAAATGTCTATAGTCGTGGAAAGTTCATTTTCATCAAAACTCACTACATGTTGGCCGACATTAACGTGTGATGCAATTTATGGCGTTAATCGACGAAATTTTTTTTATTTATTTTTAAAAAATTTTTTTATGAAATTAGAAAAATTAAATTCCACTATATTCAATAACTAATTACAAAAAAAAAAATGTAAGTATGTTTTTTTGTATAAAAATAATAAGTTATTTAATATTTATAATTTTAGTAATAATAGTTAATTATTCAAATTAGATAAGAGTCAAACCATCGAACACAATCTTAGAAACTAATAATTTATTAAACACAAAATAATAACACAATATTTATTTTATAAATTAAAAAATTTAAATACTTTCCCAAAAAGTAATATTACAAAAAAATATTATTTTAAATTTAGAATTAAATAAGTGTATTTATATGTATACGAATAATTATGTCTTTTTATTTAGATTAATTAAAATGATTAATAATTGTCTGTTATTAAAACTTATTTTATACTTAATATAATCTGTTTCAAATTTATATTAAAACATAATTAATATCCTAAGCACATATTAGCGTGATTTTGACGTTTTATTTTGATTTTACATCAAAAACTATTATAAACAAAATCAATTTGAAAATGATATTTATAAAAAGTAATAATTTTATTTAATAAGAAAACTTATATTAATATAAATTTTCTCCAAATATAAATAATAATAATCATAATTTCAATTGAAAATATAATGAGTTACTTTACAATTTATTTACTATTATTAAAACAAACGAATTCCTAGATTTTTTATTTTGTTATTAAATAATCAATTTAATAATTTATGATATTAAATCAAAATAATAAATATATAGGTATAAAATCTATATTGTTTTTGACAGACAAAAATTCAAGTAGATTTATATGCTAATATCAAACAAAACTGCAATACAACTGTGAATGTAGAGTAATAAAAGCTATGATTACCTATAACAAAATTAAAATTACAAAACTTGACAAAAACTAGACATTTAGGACAGAACTGTGTGACGCACATTCAACAAGTTGAGCTCGGAGAATTGAAAGAATGAAAAACGACCATACAAAAATTAAACATCAAATCATATTAAATGTATTGTATTTTTCACTATTCATGGTATGCATGAGAAAAATTGTCAAGAATTTGACAAAAAGTTTTGAGGATAGCTAGAATAGATATGTACAGAGATGTTCATATTAATTTCTATGAGAGTATACTAAGTCAACGAGTACTATAAATATCATAATATATAAACAAACAATTTTGTAGAAGGTGTTATTCAATTATAACAAATTAAATAACAAATATTTAATTTATATATTTTTATTATATTTCCTATCTTCAATTACTCACCTACGTCAAATTTCTGTGAATTACAACTATTATATAATGAGCCATCGTAATATATAGGTACCTACAAGTCACCAAACACTATAAATTACTATAAAAAAAAATATATAAAACAGTGTAGAATTCCATATGTAAAAACAACAAAAAATCTAACAAATCTATAAATATTTTCTTTTCGTTATGCGATTTGCTCGAGACTTACGAGAGTATACGTAGTATACCCGTGATTTTTTTAATAAAAGCTTGAGAGTATACGCCGTATATGGAGAATACCCTATGGGAACACTATACTGGCACACGTATAATGAACATGATATCTATAGAAGATTTTACTAATTATCTTCATTACCGTGCGTAAGAATATAATATTATACACGACGATAATCATTTGTTCAAGCACAATATTACAGATTGTAATTATATTTTAGTTTCCACGCGACAAGTATACGTAGAATATATTATAATATAATTCATAGAAAGTTTTGGCGACGGGATAAAATATACAGGATCGCGGATAACGAAATGTATTATAGTTTCTGCGTATAACGATAAGTTCCCTTTAAGTTTCACTCAATAATTTGTAGTCCGTGATGTAACTACCTACATTATTAAAACGTATTATACGCGCATCTACTATATAAAACTTTGTCGACTAAATCGCAAATATCGTATATTACAATAAAATATGTTATTAGGTGAGTATATTTCAAAAAACAAATGGTCCAATTTCGAAACGTTATCAATGTTCGTAGTTGAAATCAAAATGAGTAGGTATATATATATATTTTTTTTTAAATACGTTTCTCGGGATTTTTCAACATGAACAACCAAGGGTTATACAACATATTAAGATAACCGTATACCTTGTGTAAACGTTATGCACGCAGTACGTGCTGCCCACGCAAATACCTTCTGGACCGACAGGTTTAAAACCACGTGAATGCGAGTGCGTGTAAATTTCCATTCCATAACGATGATTAATAATAATTTGATAATTTAAATGCACCGAACACGGCCAAAATCGATCGGAATCTGTTACAAGTTCAAACAACGATATTATAATATAGTGCGCTAAAGAATAATAATCAATATCTTGTAAAGTATTTAAGTATAGTACTATTTATTTATAAAATGTATATTTTGTATTTGAGACCAAATTACTGATCGACTTTGGTATTTTAATTTTAATTTTTAATTAACGGATAACAACATTATGTAACAGCTTACGAGTGTAAGAGGTCAAAGTTAAATATAGAAATAGAAAATACTAAAATCATTAGATATAACAGTTATATCTATATCCTAAGTTACTTAGGTTTATTGTATTCATTATCGTAGGTACTTGTTTTTACTATAGACTTTAATTTTTATAATCTTAACATTTTAGTGTGAAATTAAAATAAAAATGTATTTGTAAATACTTTTATAATCAAGTACTCGAAATTCAAATACTCGTTTTTAATAAATTAGTATTTTTTTAAGTATATACGAGTATTCAAGACCGAAAATAAAAATACAAAATATTATCTAAAAAACATCGAAACAACTTCAATACGTATAGGTACCTAACCTAAGACCTAACCTATATTTTATATTGAGCTGGTACAAAGAAATCGACATTTCATAATATATAATATTATTATTTACGTGTTTTCACGTGGGAGCGAGAAACAAAACACAATATCGCCCGAGGAATTTTTATTCTACTCAGGATTACATAAGTAAGTTTATCAACATTATGAAATTATACTAAATCTATGTTGTGGCGTTTTTACTGGAAAACAGTAATAGCAGTATAGTGTTTAGGTAGTTGCAGGAAGCAATTTATACTTAAAGTTTAGCAAACAATTTAATCGTTTCCTTTCTCTGCAGAGATATCAAACGACAAGTTAAAATCAAGATTAATTATCGTCTACTCAGTCCAATACTAATCTGTTAAATATTTTTCGTATATAATATATTTAGGATTTAGTATATCGTTAAAATTCAATTTCAACCATTAGATCTATTATTGTTAATGATAAATTGTAGTGTACATTTATACATAATATAGTACTTATGTACTGTACTTGTCTATACAATATATATATAATATATTATTATCATATAATTCTATTCATTATTTATTTTCGATTTTTTTAAAAAAAAGAAGCACTTGACTGATATTACTATTCTGAAAAATATAACCATAATGGTTGTATTACTTATTAGGTATCGATAGGAATCGAACTACGATAATTACCTATTTGGTGTAATTACAATATTTTAGCCAAAGACCTATTTTATTAAATATTAATAATATAGACCATGATTTAATGAACAATTTACATTAAGAAAAATTATCTAGTTATCTTTACACTTGGATTTGGGAAACGAAACTTTTAATTTTATTCTCAAACTATATTACTATGTAATAAAAAAATGATATTTTTCCTCGCGGTTACTTTTTATATGGATACCTACTAATAATTTCACCGATTTTTTTTATTTATTCTTTCTTTTAGAATACTTTTGACGTATATTACGTTGTCTATAAATGTTTTCATAATAATATAGTAAGTACAATAAGTATAGTCCATTATAATATAATTCGTATAAATTTAAGATTCTGAACACTTATACAAGATGACTGATACATAAAGTACATATAAAACTTTTTTTTTATCAATACACATTTTAAATAAATATAATATATAAACATAATTCATCAGGAAATTTTGAAAACAAATTTATTAATCAATTTTATGTGGTAATAATATCTGGAACTACCATTTTTCCATTGCTATTATATTTAAGATAATAATATAATAGGTATCACATTGCTCTTCCTTTACTTATAAATTATATTCAACTAAACAATTACTTGGATAATAGATAATATTCTCTTAAAATTACACAAATAATATTGAAATAATATGATCTTTTATTATATATTTATTTTCTTAAATATAAAAAAATGTATTATATTGTTTATACTAATTAAATCATTGACATATTATTATTATATAATTAAGAATATTTTACATATTTGTAATTATTTTATTACAATCTATTACATATACGTATATTAAAATTCAAAGTTTTAAATTACATAATTTTATTATATATGTGTTATATTTTCAATCAATTTCTTTGTAAAGCAAATATTTTGTTTTCCAAATGTATTCCAAATTAAATAACTTATTGACTAGAAAAAAGAAATATGCATGTGATAATAATTGTATTTCGATTTTAGAAACATTTGTTATTTTATCTAGAGAATTTTGAAGCAGTTATTTGAGATATTCCTATCTGGATATTATAATAAAATATGTTACTTTCTAAACATATCTAATATCTATTTATGATAAGTAATTAACAATTATATCGTATATAATCTCTACGTGTCAAAGAAATACTCCTACACAAAATGGTCGACGCATTTTTCGTTTATACGCGGATTTATTCAGGAAAAACGGGTAAAAATGTAATTTATAAAAAAAAAACACACGATTTAATTAAATATTTGACAATTTGTATTTATTTTTTTATTATTTTTTTTTTTTTTAAATAAGGGCAAAGGCGAAAATTAAAATTTACTTTATTTGGATGATTTTAATTGGATTAACACACAACACAGTGTTAAGACTATAATACTATAATGAACCGTACGTTGACCCGGGTACAAATTAAACGGTATAAAATGACGATTATATTTTAATATAAAATGCAAAATGTCATTGGCGACATTTTAAACTGTTAAACGCGGTGACGAAGTCTTTGGAAGAAATAAAACAAGTTATCACAATTGGGTCGACGGTCTGTATTTTATCGTGTCACACCTCGTATTATTATAATGTCGTACCGGACGAGGCGACACCGGCGACGACTGGACGCGCGAAAATGATCGCAACAAGTGCACAAATAATCGATCGCCGTTGTCGTTGTCGTTTTCCTCGCACGTACCACGGTAACATTTTAACTATTTTAAAACATATTATTAAATTATATACGTTACGTATTTGTACTCTGTTTCATAACATTTTAATTGGTCGAAAAGCGACCGCGACCGTGGTTATAAGTAACGAGCGTAAACACCCGGAACGTTGTTGCCGCACCCGTCTCAGTTGACGACAACAGCGAGCTACTATATTATAATAATATTACTATCCAATATCATAAAAAAAAACCTCTCGAAACAAGGCGAACGCTTGTGTGATCGGCGCCGTTTAAATGAGTCGAATAAATCAGGCGCCTGATACTAAAATCGAATACTATTAAACGCGTTTTTTGACGCTATAGTAAAAACGTGATCCGCCGACTTTAAAAAAATGCACGGTTAAAACTCAGAAAACATTGTCAATCGACGCGTTATAATTTGCAAGTCACCCAGAACCCGAGGTCAATTCTTCCTTTCAACCATGGTTATAATATGGTCGTTAATCCGGACTTGCTATCATTTTCAAATCTGTTTCGCCGATTATTTGCATTATTTATAACGCGTCAATTGGCGCACTATTTTCAAATTCCTTGGACAAGTTTGGTTAGGACAATTACCTGAACTTAATCCCGACCCTTCCTTTCAACCATGGTATATTATTGTGGTTAATCTGGACTTGCGAAATACTGTCATATTATGTTTGTAAAGGTTTAAGTTTAAGGTTTATATTTAAGGTTTACATTGCCGACTTCATGATGATTCGTGCATTTCAACGAAAAAAAATTGTTCAGAGAATGGTAATATAGAGTTAATTTTTGTGAACATTCACAATTCGATCGACTGTTTAAACTTTAAAGCATCATAAAAAATAATACATAAAATAACTACAACAATCTTAAGGTCGTTTCCATCGAATTCGTTTTATTCGATTCTTTGTGACTTTCATATGAATCTCGTTACATTATAATAGCAGAATAAATTGGTCCCGTAAAAATGTAGAATTATAGTTTAATATTAACAAAAATATGTTTATAAATAATAATAATACACATGATTATGTAATATTTTTATAATATGAAGTTATTTTTGTTAATACTGTTAATAGTAATATTATATTTTAATCATTTTTAAAATTAACTACAAAATTCTCTAACACAATACAAAAATACATCAAATTTAATGTCATCACTTCCTATACATGGCACAAAAGTTATGTCCCTCTTTTAACTGAAAAATCATATTTATGCGGCGATTTAACATTGTTACAACATTTATTACACGAAATAACATAACAATATTATATCAAATATAATAAAGGGCGTATTGTTTATTCTGTAAAAAAATATTTTTTACTTCTTTTTATGCGAGTTTTATAATATAATACTTGTAATGTTTAAAAACAATTAACATATTATTTATGATGAAAAAATAGAACATTAAACTTAAACAATAATGTTAAACTAGTCATTCATAAGACATAGGACTCAAAAAGTCACAAGGTTGAGGTACCAAAATAATCGCATGTATACATAAAAATAAATTAGAATTCCTTTATATATGAAAATAATATATATTATATAATAAATTTAATAAAATGTACAATATTATAATATTTCACCATTCAAGTTAATTGAATTGAAATTAAATAATTTTATACCATTTCGCATAAATAACACAAACAGTAATAAATACCTAAACATATTTAATATTAATTTATAGCTAGATAACTAACTATACATTCATTTATTCAATACCTAGTTAACAATAAGGGATTTTAATGTTATTCATTAAAAAAATGCAAACTGACATATAATCTGAAAAAAATATTTATTATAGATTTTAGCTTAAAATAAAAATTAATGATTTAAATCTTTTAATTACGAGTTTGTATTTCTTCTGACTGTCATGTTATTTTGATATAAGAATTATATCATATTATATTTTTTTATATCATTAAAAATAACAGATTTTGTTTTAAATTATATTTAAATACATAATACAGTAGAAGAAAATTAAAACATTGTGAAAAATGCACTAGAAAAATTTAATTTGTAAAAAAAATTTTTATTATTAAAACAATATTTTTAAAACATCAAAATTTTATTTATAATGCATTCGTTTAACCAACACTTGTTGTTATCAAATAGTATTTAATACTATTCTTTACCAATAAATTAGATATTATTACTATAATTTATATTTCATATAATATTATAATGTATAAAATAAATTATAAAACCTGTTTTAGGGTGATGCGAATAATTATACTATTTAGCTAATATACGAGTCACAAAATAATTTTAAATATCATCATAATATTTGTCATGATAAAGAGATGTTGGTGAAAATGTTTTTTGCTACTTGAAAAAAAATAATTCCCTTATGCATCACTTGACCTTAAGACCTCCTTCGAAAATGACATCAATGGCCCTCGATGTTAATTGATTCGGTAATTAAGCCACTTGTTTCATTGGTATTTAAAACAATAAAGTATTTTTATTAAAAAAGTACATATGAGAAAAAAAGGACTATAGTTACCAACACGCACCTAATGATATATATAATTGTCATTTGCTAAATGTTTATATTTATCAATAAGGATAGGATGTTGCATTTTTTTACTGTTTAAATTTGTTACCATTCCTTAGTTTATATTTGTTTCGTTCACATACTTATAACTTAAATATAAATTTTCTTAGAGAAATATTCTCTAATTTTTAACTAATACGTTTTATACAATACTTATTTTAAAACGTATCTAACATTTTTTGTAAAAATTTCCATTGTCAATTTACTATAATAATATTATTATACTATTCATTGAAAACATTTTACGAATTTTAATCTACAAAAAAAGATTTGCTAATCGAATTTGTTATTTGCTATTAGGTCCCAATGTCCCATCTCACATCATATTATCTTTAAATTTAATTAAATAATAGTATAAAGGAATAATGTTTTAATTGTTTAATATTTATATATATAGATATCATATTTCATAAATTGCACTAACAAAAACAATAGAAATCCATAAAAATGTACGATATTTATTAAATTCATAAAATATTTTATACATCGTTAAAATGTTTGTGTTGAAGCAAAATCGTATAAAATATATACAAACAATTTACGACATCATATTTAACGGATGAGTGTATACAAAATACAAACCTTAAATATGATGGCGACCTTATTCCAATATTAAATTTAGTTTTTACTAAATAAATATTTATGTTTATATCTAAATTTTATTTGTGAAACTTTATAATATAGAGACGTATATCTAAATAATAAACTCGTACTCTCTTACACAGCAAAATAATCAAAAAAAAATTGTATTTAAACAAACCTGTCGAAATGTGTTTTTCATGTAAAATTTTGATTTTGTTTTAAAAACGAAAATCCACTAAAAATATATTTAATTATTTAGTTATAGATCGAATTACAATAATAAATAGTAAATTGATTATTTTAACTTGAGTAAAAGTTCTAAAAATTGTTTTTATGCTAACTCCTTAATGTGTTTGTAGGAAATAATAAATTATTATACCGAACAATTTTTTAATTTTTTTTTTATAAATTACAAATTAATAAATACATTTTCTCGTCTTATTGGTCGTTAAATTTAAAACTAATATGTGTGTACATTCAACTTGTCAACTACATACATAATAACTTTATACGTAATATCGTACAATATTATTAAATATTGATTATTGTCGATGTCTTACACAGTAGGTGTATTCATATTTTATTTTTAACAATTTATTTTCAAAATTTAAACCATAATAATACTTAAAGCAAAAATAATTTTTTCAGGATCGGGTTTTTATATATTTAGTGCAACTATATTATATAATCTTGAACTATAAAAAATCCGTCTAAGCAATTGCATATATGAATTTTAATTTTAATTTAGTTAAGTAACATTATTAGTAAATAAAATAAATGTTACCAGGGAATTATTAGTAAAATTCTCACCTAAAATAATGTGTCACATCATAAATACGATTGGAGCACGACCTAACGCAACATATTGGTAAAAAATGATGTGACCTGACATAATTTTAGAGTAAAATTTTGTAAAAAATTACATAGAATGTGTTATTTTTATTATTATTTAACAAGTAATTATTCTAAGTCCGAAAATTTAAGGTAATAAAAAACGGAAAATAATTTTCTCATTTTTTGGTCGTACTGAGTACGAGTACACGATTAGTATACGCTAAAAAAACACTCTGTATATCTTTAAATATAAAAAAAAAAATACAAATTGTGGGTTCAAGCAAATAGGTAATCACTTAAACAAATTATAATATTTCTTTAATAAATAAAACGATATAAGCAGTTTACATCTTAAAAATCCAAATTTCGTTAAGTATTGAATAAATTTTTCTTTTATCTTAAAAACACATTTTTAAAGAGGTCCCATCTACTAATTTGCATACAGTTGCCACATCTGTTGAGTGTTGATATACACATTTGTAGGACAACCGAATAAGAAATGTCTAAATAAAAATGTTCAATTAAAATAAAAATTTACATAATCTTCATAAGAATATATATTTTTAAGTATTTTAAAATGGAGTTAAGCAAGTACATATTATTTTTACGCAGAATGTAGATAAAAAAAAAATAGTAATATTTCGGTAAGCTTACTTATTTCAATTAATGTTAATAGAAATTACAAAATTATTTGTCATTTAAATGTTTAAAATTACTACGTTATCATGTTAAATAACGTACAGAAATATCTACTATAACATTTTAAACGAACAATTGAATTCATCAATGATCAAATATTGGAATTTAGAATACATACAATTCTAAGATGTTATAGTTTTTTTTAAAATTAACTGAAAAATAACTTTAAGTTAATACTTAAAACAAGTGAATCGATATAAAACTAAATAAATATAACTTAACTTTAACTTTTCAGCTTGACACTTACATTGAAATACATATAAATCGTACAATGAAGTAATGATATTTTATTTAATATTTATGAAAGACCGAAAAATAAATTTAATTTTGTGGATTATGACATATTTAACTATTGCTAGACAATAATTTTAACGTATAGGTTTGATTAATACAAAAAACAAATCAAGTACGTATTATTCGTATTTTTTTTTGTACTAAAAAAGCAAGAAAACGTTTCGGCATTTAATAATGTAGAAAAGTGGGAAAGTGGATTTTGGACGTTTCTCCTTCGTCCCTTTGGTCCTCAGAAAAATTAATGATTCATTATAATATTAAAATTTGAATGCAATGATATTGCATTAGAAAATACGATTCTGAGCGAAACTCAATATAATACAATATAATCTTATACTGATAATACGTTCCAAAATTTTACCACGTATGTAAATTACCTATGAGAATTCTAAAAAAAAATATTCTAGTCCCTACATATGAAACTGAAATAGTTATCTAGAAATCTAAATTCAATTTCGTCAAAATTATGATTTCCGTTTTTCTTCAAACCTTTTGAAGAATTCAAAAAATGAGTTTTATAAAGTACCAAGTAGATGGAATTTACAACCAAAGCATACCCTATTTGTGCTAGTCGGACCATTATTTTCAACTGAAAAAGTGTCTTCATACATAAAAAAAAACATCTTTGTAAAACCAATACATTCCTTACTTCGTTCAAAATCTAAAATGAACTGGTATAATATATATATATAGAAAGCAACAAGTTGATACTGACACTTGTTTGAATTTTGAATTTATTTTTTTTTTTCGACTTTTGGATGTAAATATTTCAGCATATGATTTATATTGTATATAATTTAGATTTTATAACAAAGTAGTAAAAATCCAATATCTGAAATGAAATAATTTTTATTGCAAGTAGTTATGTAATATATATGTAAATTAATTAAACATTATAAAAAATAAATAAATATATACGATATACCTTATATAAATGTGATTTTAATTATACGTTCCTAATATCACCCCTCTTAGGAATTAGATATAATTTCCGTTTATATTTGTGTAAAATTCGATTTAGATATTAAACCTTGTTCCAATACCAAATTTTTAATCCTAACTGTCTCTTTATTGAACAACGATATTAAAAATAATATTACCATTATTATTTAATAACAATTAAATATAAAAAAAAAAAAATTATTTCTATTATCACTGACCGATAGTAACAATTTCGGAGTCATTAGGTCAGAAAGGTATATTATTATACATATTATTATTACTTTAGTTATATCCGCCGGCGAAGCTTCCGCACACGGGAAATTGTTCACGTTTCGGTTTGCGGGGTCTTCGCCGGACGACATTGTGTGAAAATAATAATAATCAACAGGTATCCGTTTTTTTATATTTACGGGTGAAAGTTATTGTTTGATTTTATGTACATGTTTAGTGTTTGCTGGCGGTTCATCTACATACCCCTGCAAACTTATGTAAGATATCACAAATCAACCTATGAATCTTTTATCTATCATATTTATTTTAGAAAAATAATATAATAAAAGCTCATATTATATTATTATTATTAAATAATGTCTAGACATTTTTAATTCTTGAAATAATTCTAGGTAATTACGTTATTTTAATTGTATTTTTAACTATATTTGAAAACGCAAAACAAATTTTAAAAAATTAATATTTCAGTAAATAAGTGATAAACATGAGTAATTCTATTTTAGTTTTTTAGTGAAGCGAAGAATGTATTGGTTTTAAAATTATATATATTTTTTTTATGCCTAAGATATTTTTAGGTAGAAATAATGGTCCGATTACTACAACTAGGATATTTTTTCGGTTGCAAATTTTATTTTCTTGGTATTTTATTTAGCTAATTCACGAAAATCGTAATTTAACGAAATTCACTTAAAATTTTTCATGATAACTAATGAAGTTTTAAACTATGAGACTAATACATTTTTTAAGTATTATCGTAAGGATTTTACACACGTGGTAAAATTTCGGAATATACTATCAGTATAATATATTGTATTATATTGAGTTTTGCTCAGAATCGTATTTTCTTATGCTATATTATATTGTATTCTAATCTTAATTAAAATAAACCATTAATTTCTCTGAGGACCGAAGGGACGAAAGAGAAACAGCAAAATTGACCTTCTCACTTTTTTATAATATATATTTAAAAATAACCAATTTAAAGAGATGAATTTTGTAACGAGTTTTATATGGAAAATACTAATTAATTAGTTTAATATCTCATTTATAATGATTTGTTTTTATTTTCCGACAAATTAATGTTTATTTTATTATAAATTTTTATTTAATCTTTTAATATTTTATTATCATTATTTGCTAAAGTTTATGGTATAGATATAAATGTAATTAACGAATAAACGCAGTGTTATATTATCATATAATATATTTTAACCATTCAATAAATTGTTTTGTTTTTTTTATTTGAATTTCCTAAAATCGCAGTAATAATTAAATTGAGAATTGTTGAAAATCTTGAGAAAATAATTTTTTTAAATTTAAATTCTTGAAGTTTTTGAAGTTTTTTTTTGTAATAATTATTTGTAGTATAACTCATATTATATTCTATGCCTATATAGCCCAAATAAATAATATTTATCTCATATATCGCAAATATTTAAATCCTTGTGAGTCACCCTGTATATAATACACGTTGTATTTCTATTAGCTGCTAACAAAAACATAATTATTTTAATTTTTAAGGTACATTTTAACTCACCGCGAAAACAGTTTTAATTAAAATTCCTTCGTATAATATAACAATTATTATGGTACCAGCGTGGGGACACAAAACCACAACTGTATTCCGGTGGAGGGTGGACTGAAAATAAAATAATAATAAAAACAAACATTTTCACGCTGGTTTAAATTTATCGTCTTAATTTTTAAACTTTTCTTTATCTAGACAAAATATTGTTTTTTTTCCATCTTTGCACCGCGGTTTCTATTATAACTGGCAAGCCACATGTATCACGCAGAGACCGCGCAGATAACATTCTAACGGAATATACAAATATATTATAAAACTTTGTGATTACACATTAAACATAAAAATTACTAAAATTATATTATCAAGTTACGATTAAAAAGAACTGTAACTCCTTTGCATATTTTTACAGAATAAAAACAACGAAGAAAACAACAATATCAATACGTATTTAATTGATACAAAGGCCGAAAATAAAAGACATAATTTGGTAATAGTTTTGCTTGGGAAGTGTCATGACAATATTTAATTTCGGTCATTATATTAATATTTTCTTCTTACATAAATCAATAAAAAATTAGGATTACGAAACTTGTATTCAATACGTAACAGCAAATTATAAATATATTATTAAATAATATAATATTATTCTGTTTACGTAGACTCTTATAAAGTGTTCAGACCCCCATAAAAATAAAAAATAAAATAAATGATGTTGATAAGAGATATTACTAAGGACAAAAATTTAAAATTATTATAATCCAAAAAAATTAAGATGAAAACAAAATATAGTATGTTAGGTAAGTTTAATTACTCAAACAACGTAAATGTAAAATAATATTTTGTTTTCAGCTCATTAAGTCTTTTTTGTATTACGTACACTTTGGTGATAAAATACAACGATGAAATCACTTAAGGCTAGGATATTTATGAGGATCGCAAGTTTTAAAGTGGGTTAAGTATAGTTAAAACTATATACTAAACCAGTTAAGTCAACTTTGAAAGCTTATATTAGTTATTGGTAAGAAGAAGAAAATCAATTTTTAACTGTAATACAACATAGATATACTTGTATTTCTCTAATCTTAATTATTTCTCGTTCTTTAAACATTAATAAGGAAACGGAAACACAAACAGCTGTTTTTTCTGTAAAATATTATAGGTATAACAAAAGAACTTCTGAAAGCAAAACAATAATTTAAATAAATAAAAATGATTATCATTTATAAATTGTGTAATAAAAATTAAAATAAACGATAAACATTTGAAAAAATATGGTATTTCGATAAATTAACCATAATTTTCTCAGCCTACAAATAATACCATTATATTGGAAAATACGTATTATTATTATTATTATTATTATTATTATAACTGTCGATAAAATTATATTGGCTCTGATACATAAAAGTTGATCGCCAGATATAATATTATATGAACAATAGAACAATAATTGGATATCATTTTTAAACATTTTTTCATAGTAAAACGTCTGAAATTTGTAATTTTTTATTATATCATTTTTCTTCTCATTCCCCTAAATGTGATTATCTTTTCTTTTTTTTTTTGTATTTTCATGCTACGCACAAATATCACATTCAACACTATCCCTATTTTATTATTTTCATATTCTATTCTTTCATTATTTCTTATATTTTCGATAATGAATTTATTGTTTAATGTTATTTCGCCATATTTTAATTTCCTTTTTATATATAATATAATTATTATTAACTTAAAATAATTTCTATAATCTCAGACCTAGGAGTAATGCTTATGCAATAATATAATTTACGGTGTTCAAGTGTATGTTATGTTGACGCCACCACAGCGTTTTTTATTTTTTTATTAGTATTTTTTTACATATCAAATAATATTTGTATAAGCTGTTTATTTTGATTAATTTATAATGATAATTAATGTATAATTCGTACAAAACGAGCACATTACATTATACGATAATTTATTTTATTTTCGTATTAACAAAACAAGAGTTTGTTTCACTAACGAAATTATAAATTTGTGTAAAATAAGTAAATTACTAACTTATGGGGAAGTGCACAAATTAATTGAAATTTATACAAAATTTAATTTATGTATTTCATTAACGACGATTTGAATAATAGATATCGGAGTCAAATTTAACTTTTTGGATATGTCTTAACTTCACATAAAATGGACACAGTGGATTTATTTAAAATCTAAATAGATTTAATCTAGAAGACTAGACTGATTAATTGTTAATCAATTTCTAATCAATTGTCTAAAGAAATGTTTTATTAATTAAATCTATAATGTATAATTATCCTATATAGATAATAAAAAATTTCTTTTTTTAAATTATCAAGTGAAAAAAATCTTCTATTCTCTTATCTAGTTAATGAGTTATATATATTAATTAAATCTTTACTTTCCGAAAGAATCTATTAAACATGAATATATTATTACAAAATATATTATAAGTATTATAAAAGTTGATGTTATAAAATAATGACAATTATGTAATTTTAAGGTACAAATTTAAAATAATAATAATAATTTTGATGATTCCACTAGGTACTTATTATTGTTATAAAAATAATGTAATCCTTAATTTTTTTTAGATTCATTAATTATCATCTTAAGCTAAGTTTCAACTAAATATATATTGTCTTATCTAAATGATTATTTAATTATATCAATCGTGGACAAGTAGAAAGCAATTTCCGATATCTGATTATTTCAGTTTTAAATTAAAACTTTTAATATGTTCATAAATATCCGATATAAATATCGTTTCCTATAAATAATAAATGGATATCAAATATTATCAATATTATATAATATATAATATCAATATAAATTAATAGAACATAATATTTTATTAACCGTAAACGTATTTTCATTTTGTCTATTTATTATTCATAAACATTTTATTGTATGTTGAGTAATAATTTAAAAAATAGCATGATAATGGAAAAATGGCTCACTATATAGTATTAAAAAATAATCTGTTGATAAATTGATTAAACACTATTATGTGTGTATTTTTATAATCAATTCTTATATATTATATAGTATTTTATAAACATTTCCGATAAATTAATCTCGTAGTAGCATAATACCTACGATTTTCCGACAATATAATAATTGATTAAAATTATTCTGCCTGTTTGTCACTCGTTCGTTTGAAAATACTCTGTCAAAAGCAATATTAAAGAACAATCGTTATGCAGCCGTAGCATTTAAACAATAATTATTAATTATACCGTTTACGAGAATATTATCAGAAAATACCTCTTTTTATATTTTCCTACCATAGCAGACGTAATTTCAATTAAATATTATATTATTATGAATATTTTTTTTAAAAGAACCCATTGTAGTTTTCTTTTTTAATTAGAATACTAATATATTTAATGAAGCGTATAAAAGTCGTTCACTCATTTTCAATAATATTATGTATGTCATGTGCCAAGTTATTTTTTTCGTAAAATTAAAACGTATTATTTACTCAATATATAAATACAGGTAGGTTAGGCATATTATTTTTATGCTTGGAGTAAAATACCCTCACACACACATGTTACAGGTTAACCATTCGAATTAAATAATACTTTGTAACCGAAAATGGATTTTCGTACTGAAAAAAATGGTTATGGTAATGGTGACTAAATCTAATTTTAATTTAAATGTTTAATATGTAGATAAAAAGTTATAAATTTAATTTTTAGTAATTATCTGCAACCCTTTTCGAATACGTCGAAATTTTTACTCAAAATCATTTTAATGTTCTATAGTGAATTTGTTACGTTATTTTTACAGAGGAACAATAAGAATAATGTACGTACGTAAAATTTAAATGAAATTATATGAAGAAATATTATTCATTTGATTCACAAAATAATTCATTTTTTTTAATCAGCTTGAGATCGTGACTCGACTTTTATAAAAATTTTATTATAATATACTTTTATAAAACTTTTAATTAAAATACATTTAAATGTGCTTTAAAAATTACATATTTTATACAAAATTGTATTTATTATAAATAACGTATACAATGTCGTTAAATATTATTACTTGCTTTTGAAAATGTTTTGTTTTGAAACGCATATACTATAATAGTGCATATAATGGCTAATAATTATACTACAATATAATATAGTAACCTATAATATATAAATTATTTTTATTTAAAAATTTTTCTTCCGGAAAATTTGAAAATATCGTAATTAAACTCTGACATATATCTACGCAAAATAAAATTATGTATTTATTTAATTTTAAGGTACTTTTTACAAATTTGTAACTCATACTAATGTGTGTCCAATGGACACTGTCCATAGGAGAATAATAATTTTTTTTTATTTATTTATGTAAACGAAATTCTAAGTATAATGGCAGAAACGTATATAAAAAGAATGGAATGATATTTTCAACATATTTTGCGTACAGAAAACAAATAAATCCAACGTAAATATAACCTAGACAGGTATATATTATTGTATTATTGGTAGTGCGATAAAATAGCGAAAGAGAAAAAAAATATAAACGGCGAATATAATAATAGCGATAGTAAAACAACGAAATTAAATAATAGTTAAGGCAATAAATTACGATTTAATGCGAATATATTACTTATATAAAATGATAATATTTTATCAACACAATACAGTGGCCAAAAAAAATCTATAATCTTGAGAATTCTAAATTTTATAAGTGTATATGGTATTTTGTATGTATAATAATTTATTTATCAAGTATAATTTAATTTAGAATTTAGTCGTAACTTATATTCTGTGAATGAATTAAAGAATCATGTTTTAATTATTAAACCGCATAGAATATTTTTCTTCTCAAAAGGGAAAACGTTGATTATTAGGTATTAATGTACAATGGAGTTATTTATAGAAAAGATAGAGATCGTGATCAAATTTCACGAATATGAGGTAAAATGAATAATTGTAAAGGACGAATTAAATATATACAAAATAATATCATAATTATAGATTCATCCAATTTCATGTATCTGAAATAGCAAAATTTAAATAGCACAGAAAATAACACAAAAAATATGTAGTAAGGTGTACTTATTATTTACTTTTAATATTGTTGTTCATTGGCGTTTTAATATTTTGTTATTTTGACGTCGTTTTTATTTTATTCATTATTTTTGTTTCGCTTTATTGTCGTACAACCATATTATTATAATATATTTAAAATACGAATTCAAGTATACGTAATACACATATTATGAGATTTATATTAATTTAGCATTCATTAGCAACTGCATGTTTGAAGTTTTAATTTGAAAACCATTTGTCTGGGTACATATTTTTGACCATAATTTATATTTAGAAACGTTTATTTAACCGCGAAACTTTTGCTCAAAATGTGTACAAGTGTTACGTTTCCTTGTATATTCATTGGTTGGAAATATTAAAAACATACGTATAATATTATAATATGAAAGTCCTAATGCTAATGTTAATGCTGTTCGACCGTGACTATGTATAATGAAGTTTTCATAAAAATATTATATTTACTATTTAAATAGGTGTATATCTACTTTGATATTAGAATACGCGCATAAAATATTATACAAAACAGTATGATATGGTTCTGAATAAAACGATTTTCAAACACTAATACGATGTTTTTTACGACGGCACAATATTAATATGCAAGAAAAAAAATATCAATAAAAATAAAATAAAAAAATCGTATATATTCATGGTTATACACTTATACAACACCCTTTCTTTTATCCAAATTTCTAAGATCTAGATGATCGTGTTTGGCAAACTAAAATAGACAAATTGCTCTTGATATTTTCTTTGAAGTTTATTAATAATTTGAAAACATATTTTATTTTTTTTTTGCTTAATTCAACGACTGCATTACTTTTTCCGATTTGTATCATTTCATATGACTACTTCTTTATGAACTTTCAAGTCAACGATAATCTACGGAAATATAATACGAGCTTTGTCAAGGATCTAATTTAAAGAAAATATTTTACACTACACTCTGGTTGGTTTTTCACATACTAAAACTTTTGTCTTTTACAAAAAAGCAAAAATTGAAATGTATAAAATTAGACTATCTTATACGTAGGTATAGTCAATATAGATAATAGACAAAAATAATGTTTGTGCGTAGATAAAACTTCAATATTGAGAAATATAATTCATTGTTAATAACTATGTTTTTTTTTTTTTTTTTTAATCGCAAGGATTGAGAGAAATATTTCTCAAATAGTACAAAATAGTTTAAATTATTTATTTATTTTGTCAAACTGTCAATCTACAATAATGGTTATAAAATACACGTTACTATAATTATAATGATAACCCATCTATTATAATTTTAAAAGTCAGTAACTTTACTCCTGAAATACGATAAAATTCCTATATTGCAAAAAAATTTGTTAAAAAAATGTGATTTTGTACGACACAAACGATGAAACGACTGCAGCATGTATAATATGCACCTGTATTATATACAACATATTATTATCATACATGGTTTAATATTCAATAATATACACCAAAGGATCTCAAAAAAAATATATATAGATTATAATACTAAATATTATATGGAATTGCCGTTTATAGGTTGAGTATATAATATGGTACCTCATTATGAGAATACTTTTAAACAGTGATTTTGTTTAACACATCGTGACAATGATGTGGGGACGTCTCAATACCGACATAATTATATATTTATCATTTTGTTATTTTTCCACTAAAGAATCTAAAATCAAATCTCACCATCACGTAATCATTTATGTAATTTCCCCAATAGAGAAACGTTTTCCATTACAAAGAATACGAATTTAATAAATGTGAAAATAATGTAGTTCGTCCGAAATAAAAGTAAAACGATCATTGGGAATCTCTATCGCCATGACTCTCAAAATTTCTACTGCGCCACTAAAAAAATAAAAACGTTGCACACTGTGTGGTAATTGGGGTGAATTATACCTAATAATCAATACAACATTAAATTAAAAAATATGAAATTAATTCCGATGAATAATTGCAATATAATATTATATTAATATGGTAACATTTTTTTTAGATAATACGATATTCAATATTTTTTAACTACATAAAATGAAATACTATAAATTTAATTTAATTTGTTTAGTAATATTACAGTATATTAGTTAAAATTAGATATATTTAAATTTAAAAGTTTTTAATTTATCAGATATGTGTGATACCCTCCACACTCCTACAAACCACGAAGGTCACATTGAATAGCTAATGTGCCACGACATAGTGAGTTTGTATGTGTAGATATTTTAGGGAAAGGTTCCTTTACCTACGAAAAAGTTAATAAATTATAATATTAACTGTTCGAATTCGTTTCTTACAAACAGATAACTATCGAAAATGGTAAACACAAACAATAATAAATTATAAGAAAAAGCACACCGACATACGATTGAGTAATATAGCATATTGAATAAGACGTTTAAAACATAATTCGGTCGACGTAGTTATATTGTGTTGGCCAATCAAATTGTTTTTAAATTAAAATATATTTTTAAACACTTAGCAGTTCAATTTTTTTTATATATATAATAAGTAATATCATAATCTCTTAATTTTCTTTAGTACGTTTTTTTTTTATATTTATTATGAACAAAACGTATAATATTATGACTTGTAGAAAATTACTATACATTATACAATACGATATAAGTATATTAATGTATTATATAAATAAAAAGAAAATCAAATTTAAGAAAATTGTTTAATTAAAAATAATACTTATATATTATTCTAATCAAAGTGAAAATGATAATAGCAATATATGTATAGGAGAAATATACTAACACAATAACTGATGTAATAACCAAGAGATCGATCAAAATCGTTAAACTTTTAAATTTATATTTTGTTCAAATATTACCAAAAAATCTGTTTTCACCGTCATTGTAGTCCAAATAAATAGGTACTAAATAATATTTTAAGTTCATCTAACTCTTTTGTTTATAATGATCATGTTAAATTAATTATCGTTTGCTAATGACGTGAAAATTTGAAATTATATTTTATTCAGATCAAAATATTATTATTACAGACTGTAATAAATTTTATAGTACGATTTACATCGATTTTACAAGTGGCACGTACAAATTAATAGTATCAGTTTAAATATATAAAATTGTATAGTAGAATACATTTGTTACGAAATTGTTTTACCTATTCTGTTTTATATTTTTCACTTTTTTTTTTTTGTTCTTCATAGTATCAGAATATTAGGTTTTGTTAATAAAATTGAAAGTCTTCAGAGACGTATAAATATTCACTTCATAGCGTAATCAAAATTATTAATAAATTTGGTCGATCTTAATTTAATTATTTTTGAATTTAAAATATCAGTAATATGATCTAGATCATTGACGTCTTTATATAAACAATGAATCCATTAAAAATAATATAGATTATTTTCCCTGATGCCTATTCTTCCTTTACTAAACCAGATTGAAAAACTCTTCTATATATAACTAATATATTAATTACTTCTATTTGTTTTTATGGGTTAATGTATAAACGTTCAGTTTAATTTGTTGTGACCTATTGTGTGTTAATTATTGAATAAATAAATTTAATATTAAACACGATAACAATAATGCCTACCTATTAGTCAATTAAATATTAATGGACTCAGCGGTGTGGTGATTTATAAATTATAATAAAGTTATGATAATTAAACTTATTATAATTCAGATCCAGAACAATACCTTAAAACCACAATCATGTTTACGTTTAAACGAGAATTATTTAAATCAGTCTCCCCAAGATATAAATAAATAACCCGGATAAACATTATGATCGCGACGGGGATGCTCTCAGTATCTTGCATCAGCTTACCTATATATATTATTATAACTAACTGTATAGTTATTGTACCAATTTAATTATTGTATTATTATAATATCGTTCGTGGTCGAATATAATAATAATAATATTAAACTTGCTGTTATCATCGATATCATTATTTATATACCTTCTTATTTCCTATTCCGCCACGCATCAATATTATTATTACGGCCTCGAGTCTGATACCACCGATCTAAAAGTGTTTTTTTTTTTTTTTAAGAAATCATAAAAAATTTAAAACACAATTTATTTTACGAATTAAAAGATAATGTGGCGAGCGTATATTTTTTTATATATACTAAAAGTGGAATAAGAAAAAATTTGTGTGATGGGTCACATTTCAATATTAAAACACATAATATTATATACTAAACACCTGTGGAAGATTTAGTACAAGATAACGGGGATGGGGTAATCATATATATTTTATATTATGGTAACTTATATGAAAGATACTGAATGTCCATATTATATATATATATATATATATATATAACAAATTATTTTTTTATTTTTTCGGGCGTGAAAAAATTATCTTCTTGGATCCGCCACTGCTTATATATAAATTCCAAGATATACTTACATTTGGGCTTAATATTAGGAACATATTATAAGAGTAGCCACATTTTTATTTTCAAACTCAAATAACTCAAAGATTTACATATATTTAATTTTCTTTTTGATGTTTTCGCCTTTTCATCAACTGCCATTACTAGATTAATATTATAAAAAAAAACTACCTATCTGTGCTATTTAATGTATTTATTGTGCTGTTAGTATAAAAATTGTAAATAACTTTGCAGTCGTTATAAATTTCTTTAGAAATTTTTATTCCAAGTTTTGGTAATAAACATTCAAAACTTTTTAATTTGGCTCTATGTTCAAGATATCTATCGTGTACATATTCGTGCTTCGATCAAAATGTCAAAAAAATGAATAAACATTGAAATCCTATTATATTCTACTTGGATTATTTTGCAAATAATGTTATGGTAATGGTTCTTGGAAAATAAATATTAATTTCGAAAATATAAAACAGACTCTCAACTTTTTTAAATATAATATGAAACTCAGCATCAATATTCTCACAGATTAAAGTAGCCTGAGTAGTATAAGCAAACTTTAGAGCTGATTCTAAATCTATATTTTCAGTTTGAAAAAATTATCTTAAAGGAGCACTTATTGGATTATTTCAACAGTTTTGATACGCAATGATAAAATTAAAATTATAAATGATTTTGGAAGGGGTATAACTCTCCCCCATAACAGTGGTTGCACCAACGAGTACTCGTGTCTTGTATTCATAAGAAAATTTATAAAAATAAACAATTAGATTACGAGTGATAAGATAATACTATTGCTCTTCAGACTCCAAATAATGAAGAGAATACAGACACATTCAAATATTCAAAAAGTTCTTGTAACTATGTAACTAAGATGACACATATATTCTATAAAAAAAATGTCTAAGTAGTTTTAAATTATTTAAGTTTAACTTTTATTTTTTTAATTGTTTTTTTTTTTTTCATTTATTATTGTTATATATCAAAAATATATAAATATTATTAAATATATAATTCGCAGCATATTCGTTGTACGTATGATAGATTCGATAGTATAATTTTATAAAAAACATAATAAAGTGACTACAACTTTTGATTTTCTATATTTTTCAATGCTACGATGTAACTTTGAATCAATTAGGAAAATTTAACAAAAAACAATTATAACCTGTTATTGACTAGATATTATATATTAAATAAGTCTTCAAACCAGCCTAACGTTTTCGACTATTGTGATTTATGAACTCAGTATTTGACGACCATTAAACCTTGAAAAGTATAAGAATTATTTATTTTATTAATAACCTAATAAATATTATAAGTAGAAAAAAAACATGAATTAGGTAATATTAAAATTTAAATATTAGAAAACGTAGAAAAATTAACAATAATAATAATTCGTCCTCTTTAAATTCCCCTTGACTAATTTTCCTCATCATCATTACTTACATCTAAAGCTATAACTAAACATATACAATTATATAATTTTTTGATTTTTCACTTTCTCCTTTTCCATCTACGTCTCATTTTTATTATCGATCGTACTCTGCATATCGTATCTCATTAACACTCATCCTCATTATCTTATCGTTCAACGTTTTTTTTTTTTTTTCTATCTATTGTCCAAATCATGAATTATCGATTTTTTATAGTTAAAATTATTTATGTTACGTTATGTCAGTCTGACTAAATATAAACATTTTCTATAATATTCCAATTCGATTCTACGCATGCGGTTCAATTAATATTAATTCTATAGGTTGTATGAAGCGCAACGTTGTGATTCTCGATAAAAAAAAAATTTTAAAAAATATCGTTTAAAAATATATTTAACGGTAATTATTTAATTATAATTATGGTCATTACATAACATTACGAGTACGTCTTTGTGAAAAATTAAAATATTCGTATTGGCTGTGAGGGCGGCTGCCGCCACCGGTGACGCAAATCCAGAGTCGCCGTCGCCGACGCCGCTCATGACACCCGCGCGCTTTAAAAAAATACATTATAAATGTTAAACGCGCAGTTTTCGGTGGTTCAGTCACAGTCAAGCCTTTGCATATTATAAATCTCGATACAATTTTTAGGATCGCGTAAAATTAAAAAAAAAATACGAAATATTTTCCAATTTGGCGCGTTCGCGGCAATAATTTTTTTTTTTTTACTATTCGTAGGCGCCTGCGCACGACCGTTTTTATTATCACCATCGTTATTATTATTATTATCATTATTATTATTATTATTATTATTATCATCGTTATATAACTTTACAACGGTCAACTACACTGTGCGGATCGTCACCGACAGTCATCACACGCAACCGCAATACCCGCACCGCAAGTCGAGATTCGTCGCGACGCGGACGTCGAACATTTTCCGTACCTCGAGTATTTTCACGACGTCGTTTACGATTTAAAACTAAAAAATCGTCTTCGGATTTTGAAACTAAAATTGTATTAAAAAATAAAACTCACATTTATCAAACGGATTTCAATACATTTTCTCGCTGCACTAAATAATATGATACACTTGACGTTCGTCGCCAGCTTAATTTTCGGTTTCGTCGCCGCGTCATCCGCTGCCGCCGCCACCGGTATCAACGGTAAGAATGTCTTATAACGTAAAATATTATAGATTTTTCTAGAATTTTTATTTTTCAATTTATTAATTTTTTTTTTTTTTTTTTTTTTTTTGTCATCGATAAACCAGCCATATTATTATACTTTGAACGATTAACATTAAATTTAAAAATGTATATTTTTCTTTTTCCTTAGAGCTTTTCGATACATTTCTATAAGACTCTATTTTTTAGTGAAACTCAAAAAACACAAAGTGATATGTAATCCAAGAAGTGTACATCACAGATTTATGAATTGTCTATTATAGTAAAAGCATATAATACAAATATTGTCAATATAATACGTTTTGTATTATATTGACAATATATTTACATATTTACTAAAATTGTATTTATTTAATTAGATAACACTAATTCTATTGTAATTATTATTTATAGATTTAAAATAAATGATGTATATCACTATCTTTAATTTACATCCAGAAATATCGTTAGCACTTTTGGTTACTGAAGACTTACGCAATTATTTTTTATTATTTTTATTTTTTTAATACGAATTTTTTTTTAAAAAAAATTTAAAAATAGGATCTAATTTTTATATAGAAATACATATAATTACAGTTATCAGGTTAGGTAAATGTAATAGCAGTTTTAGTGCATTTTATGTAGATCTCTCTATACTTCTTGTAGGTACCTATTTTATTTATATATAAATATATATTTTTTTTTTATTATTTGCGTATTTATTTTAGTTTTGCTAAATACATCGTTAAAATGTTCATAATTTTTGGTTTTATTTAACTAGACAAAAGTTGTTTTTATTCTTACTCATTGACGAATTTTGTAAGAATTTCAAAATCGCCTCACAAAATTAATAAATTACAGTTACTACGAGTTTATTTAAATTCGACTATTTTATAATGTGGTTATAATAATATTAATATACTACAATATATTTTTAATTAATTATATTTATATGGAAATCTTATTTTAATTGTATGGTTCATAAAGCTATGTAATAATAGACACTTTGAGTATTGTGTTAGGTATATTGTTACACAAATGCTATCAATATCACAATCAATTAGTCATTTGATAAAATTGACTAGATAATTAATTTTGATCGTGACTGATATTTCAATAGTTTGTGGGTATATTGTTATATATGACAAACCCATAATTTAGTCACTACTGTATCAGATATGACATTTGCTTTGTATATTTATTGTAAGCTATGCTGAATAAAACAATTTTCAAGTGTATAATTATGAAACTTGTGAAATTTTAAAGTAAAAAATAGTATGAAAAGTAAGTATTTATCGTAATATTAAAACAAATTACATAATAAAATAGATATAATTTTAATTCTAAGAGATAATTATAAAATTTATCTTATAATATTTAAATCAATATATTTGTAATATATTGTATTCTTAAAATATAAATAAAAAATGAATAGAACATTTTTTATTGAACAAATATATTAACTTAAAGTTCCATGAAAAGTATTCATTTGATCAAGATGAAATAAAATAAAATTAGTACCTATAATATTATTTCTATGCTTACTAATATTACTATAGGTACCTAAGTTACTTTTTTTAGTTCTAATTTAGTTATTTTAAGATCAAATAATATTATAATAAGTACTTAATAATAATTATTAATTAATTACTTGATAATAAATTTACTAAGAAAATAAATAGTTACACGAGTAATTCAAAAGATACCTATTATAATAGATTTTGATAAGTTATATAGCTATAATTAAATTGACATAAAAAGTAAGTCTTGTATTTAAAAATATTTTATACCTATTTCAATGTTCAATATTTCGCATAAAAACTTCGAAATACGTATTAAATATTTCAATAATAATATCATATATAGCATATATAAATAAAAGTACAGTAAGTATAATATATCAAATTATCAAAAATAATAATAATAGTGTAAAATTCTATTAATTTGAATATATTTTATAAATCAATAAAATTCGATTTTAAAGTTTTATACACTTAAAAAAATAAATGTTAATATAATATATCCAGATAAACTAAAATCAATACAAAAAAACCTATACTAAAGGAAGTAATATTAATATTATTTTTAATTATATTCAAATATAATGTCATTGCGTTTAATATTAGAATCGTAAAGTTATATTATGCGATAAGTATAATAAGGTTTATTATACCTTGTAAACTAGCGATTCACGTCACTATAGCCTGCGGTAGCTGCTAATATATTCTATATCTAATAATATAAATATAATATATTTCTTATATTTGTATTTAGTGTCGTCATTCGCAAAATAGAAAAAAAACACATTTACTTATAAACGTAATATTTATAAATTAAAAAATTATAGTCTTTATTACCAAAAATATATCTCATTTTTCTAACATTTGATATATACATATATATATATATATATATATATATATATATGTATAAAAAAATAAAATACACATATATATATGTATATTTTTTTTGTAGTTACGCTGTACTTACTACGATAATATCAATATAGATGACAGTCATTTACTAAAGTTCCAGAAACCGTAAAATATTTTAAAATTGAAATGAATTTTTAGCGCAATGTATTTTTATAATATATTGAAAATTGTTTCAATGAAATGTGTTGTAGTGATTTATTCTATACAGAAGACCTTTATAAAAGTAGTCTAAAAGTAGATCAAGTCTTGGGTTAAATGTTTATACAGGTAAATATTATAATATATCAGACATAAAAATACTTATTTTTAATAATTCATCACTAATATTTTTTTAAAAATAAAAATAACATTCAATATTTATAATAAATAATTTAAATCCAGGTATCAAAAATATGATATGTTTTCAAAATTATTATGATCGTTGGATGACATTAATTTAAATAATTATGTAAATTATTTTATTTAATTATATAATATATATTATTATTTACATTACTGAACAGTAAACAGCGAAAATGTTGTTTTGATCTATATGAGTTAAAATGGAAATCCAATAATATTATTATATTTACGTTATTATATAATATGAATTACAAAGTTGTTCTTTTTTTATAAAAAAAAAACGTTTAAACTTAAAATTCTTTATTATTTTTTTTTTTTAATTAGGAAATAGGACAATAATCATAAACCATATGTAGACATCTAGTAGGTATGCGTAGGAGGTCGTGCATTGAAATTAAGAATTTTCATTTAAAAATTATTGTACCGTAATAATTTGTTGAATGTTTGGAAGTTTTTTATATTTATGCTTAATATTGATAAGAAAGATTAAATAAATTATTTATTCAATAAAAAAAATCTTTACATATTTCAATTAAAAGCATCATAAAATAATATATTAATATCGTTAAGAAATCATAGTTTCAATACGTATGTTTATGTGTAAATTGTATAATTTCCATTTTGTAATTCAATTGTTCATATTTTTAAAATGAGTATAAACCTTTTTAAACATCCTAATATATTTATTTTTTATTTTATAAAAAATACCTATATTTCAACTTACCTAAGTCGCCATTCAATTATAATAATATATCTAATAATACGTAACATAATCTTGATATAATCTAAACATTATAAATTTATAGCATACAAGACATAAATCATATTCTGACTTATTATATAACCTATTCAGTCACATAATTAATAAGTTTATTAGAGTTGTAATTAGAACAAATATTGGATTTTCGTATATATAAATATACATAATCAATCATTAAAAATTTAGCTTTGATCAAAATTTAGTTAAAGCGAAATTTAATAAATTTCAATATTCTAATATGTTACACACTAATAGATAGTTTTAAATTACTCAAATATATTACTAGTATTGTAATAATAATAATAATAATAATAATAATAATAATATATTCTAGCCATTGAAATACCATAATTTATAAAAATAACTTAAGTTAATGATTTTGAAAATATTGGTTTATATTTAGACACAAGCATTTAAAATAATAGATAATTAATTTAAATTATACTTCATGCAAATTGAGTCTATATAACTAATGAAAAGAGGCTATTGACTAACATACACTTTAAATTAAATATATTTTATAAAAACATAATACAAATGATTAATATAAATATTAATAAGAATCTAATAATATTTTATTTAAAATCATATTTTAAACTTAAGAAACGGATTAAAGGTATTGTATTGTGAATATTCATCGATTCAATGTCACCTATTATGAAAACAATAATCTATTAATAATAACAATCTTATATTATTACCCTTTGATTTAAATTCCCTTATGAATAAAACGTAAGAGAAGTCTCTGTTATAAATACTCGTTATTATTGACGTACACAATAGGCATTGAACGTTACTTATCGAAAATATTAATTTTTATATTATATTGAGAACAACCTAATTTAAATTTTTTAAACTCAATAACAAAATTAACACGTAACATTTTTATTGTTCAAAAAAATTTAACAATTCATTTTTTACATAGATCGATATCATGGAATATAATATAAATTGTATATATTGTTATGAGATTAAATTTACATAACTCTCTGATTTTTGAAAACATATAAAAATTTAAACCATTTTTAATTACCCATAATATTATATGGGTATAGACTATAGAGAGTAAAAGTCCTAAATGGATTTTTATAGTCAGCACACAACTAAATAAACCACATCCTGAAATATCAGGATAAACAATTTTGTTAACTGTTTTACTGTAATTAAAAGGAAATTATATTTTTTGAAAAAATCGAGTTTGATTTTTTAATTAACCTAAACATATTATTTGTTATTAAAAAACCGAAATCTTTAAAACGGATCTCCGTGACTGGAAAATCTGTTTCAGGCGATACTGAATATTGTAAAGTAATTTTTATGTTGCATATATGTGTTGCCAGATTTAACTTTTTAGAGTATCTTTTACAAAATATTAATTTAATTTAATTGTTGACAATTAATATCATTATATTAAAAACCTTTTTATTATTATACTTAGTGATCAGAATATTACACATTAATAAATTGGTGAGAATAATGTAATTTTTAAAATAATATAATATTATATAAAATTAATTTTAAATGTATTTCTTTTAAATATTTACGTAATATTTCAAATTTTTATTTTGATTACTCAGCCCTAGCTATATTATACATATATTCGTAGACTATCTACAACATTATCGGACTTTTCTTACTTATGCTCAAAATTTTCGTATTTGTTCCTAATTGTTCTAGATAGCGATAAATTTGTCATTTAAGCAAGCCCCAATTTTTTAAAATTCTGTCATCCATAAATTAAAAAGCAAACAAGGGTTTTACTCCCACATATGTAAGAGGTAGTTACTGTTTATAGAACGTATCTTTGTTTTCTAAAAAATTGACCTCAAAAATTACTAAATAAAAAATTGAAAAATTGAAAAATTGTCTATAAAAACTGTAAAATATTTAAATATTCAAAAGTATACTCTAAAAAAATCGTATTTTAATCATACCTTTATGGAACGTATTTTATTGAAATCACTTAGTATATAAGTATAAATATACTTGTATATTAAATTTATGCAAATACATATAAATCTAAGCATTCTAAGCCTTATTTTATTTGTTATCATAACATTATTAACTAATATTTAATTTATGATGGGTTTAAATAATAAAATTTTATTTTTCGCGGCACACACTTTGGAAAAAACTAATGTTAAACACACAAGATATTTGATACTGATTCAATCTATTGTTGAATAATAATAGTATGCATTTTAATGTCTGATATCAAATGATGATGATGATGATATGTACAGGATCGATAATCTAATAACAAAGAAAAATTCAATTCGTCATAATATAGAAGGTAAAATAAAAGGTAAAAATAAAACACAACTGTCATGTTTGTTTCGTTTTGCGTTTTACTCGTTTCAATGCTGACGTGTAAATTAAATACTAATATATTATCAATTTTTACTGACAAACTTTAATATAATATTAATATGTTTAGATTATAAACGAATTATTTTCTTCGTAGGTGTTTTTAAACAGTATATATTAATATTTTCCATTAAAAAGTCTGGCAAAAAAAAAAAAACATTTACAATATTATATTACCGCGCAATATTTTCTCTCATACTACAATTCGACTTTTTAAAATGTAGGTACTTAGGTATTAAGAAAATTTAATAATCGGCGAAGTGTGTGGTAAATTATTGTTTAACCACACCGGTATAATATTCGGTGTACCAAATTTAAATAACATTGTCGTATTACAATATAATATAATATAGCATGATATTTTGAATTTTTTTTTTAAATAAATAGTTATACTTAAGGTATATTTTGCAACATTTTACAATTTTAGAATACATAGCACTCAAATTTTTTAACGGATTAATATAGCATAAAAGAACGTGATATTTTTATCACAGTTCTCACTCTCGGGAAAAGATTGAAAACATCAGCTTGGTATGATCGACAAAAAATGTAATAACGTTTCAAAATATTTTTTAACGGCTTCGATTATATTACCTGGAATTTCATATTATATAAGATTTATATACAATAATAGTTTAAGTCAGTATTACTAAAGCTTTACCGTACGAGATACGACTACCATAAAAATTGTTTTTACATATTTTTACAGTTCTAAATAATAAATATTAAGTTCCATGACTCTTATATATAATATATAATATTGATGTGTTTTGACCCTAATTAATTATTTAGAAATCTAAAATTGGGCAATCGTGACCTACAGGTTAAGAATAACAAGTCTAGGTGAAACTACTTCAATAATAGAATAATATCAAATCAATATTATACTCGTATTATAATTAAATATTTCAATGTTTCTAAATGACACTTTTCAATAAAATTATACTGCAGATAATGACTGTTGTTTCAATTATTTCATTAATTTGATTAGTCAATAAAACATTAAAACAATTGCATCTAAAGATTAAAATATTATAATAAACGTTATAAAAAAAATATAAGGTTTTTATAAGTACCGCTTCCATATAAAACATGAAAACGATTTCTTTATTTTGGAAAAAAAATATAATATATTCCTAATTTATTTAAAATAATATTATGAATATTTATTAAAAATTATGAAACCATTTCATTGTAAAATATACTGTTGTGTCAATATAATATAATATACCTAATATTAAAAATAAAGATGATTGAAATAAAATCGCATTTATTTTAATTAAAAATATACTGGCCTTTCACTTATTGGTTTTTTTCTCAGCGGATTAAATAATTTCAACTTTTAAATTAATAATACACAAATATAGGTTAAAATTATTGGTATTATCGGTATCCTTTGGTAAATAGTTTATAATTTTTATTATCTTGTTAAACTTTTAAACTATTATAATAAAGTAAATACAAAAGTAACGAGAACGTGTCTACTTTTAGTACTAATAGGACTAATATCGAATGAATTTAATTATATAGTGTCTGTCATATTATGTAAAGAGATAATGTAAATTTGATTTTCTAAAAATATATATAATAATTTACATTAAATAACAGTGTTCAAATTTATTACATTATTATGATAATAATTACATAATTGTGCTAATTTTATTTATGCGCAAGCCAGTAGGTATACAAATATGTTAGTTGATATGAATGAATAATTATAATATATTTGATAACACTAAGTTCTAAATTCGAATAGTAATATTATTATTTTTATACACGATGTTATTTGAAATTGAACGTTTTAATCGTTTGATATAACTAAAATAATCTTCGTAAAACTTTTATCACTATATAAGTATCGACTTAATGAGTTTATTTATGATAATCTGCAGAGGTCATATTTCCTAAAGCTAAATTTCATAATTTATTTACAAATCTGGTTTAATTTTAAGTTATTCATATTATAATAATATATAAAGGTTAATGTAAAAAAGCAGTTATTTATATATTGTTGATTAATTTTACAAACTATCCTGATAAAAATAGGAATTTATCCGATATATATATATATATATATATATATATATATATATATATTATATGTTTGAAGTATAAATAAGTTTATTTTGTTCAGTGATCATTTTAAAACAGTAGAAGTAAATATGTCCGATAAATAAGTTTAGATAAAAAATCAATATACCGTATATTTTAAGAATAATAGGGATCTACAATTAGATTAAATTATATCCATGAATATGTAATATAATATCGATTTATTCTTATTAACATAATGTTTTATTCTAAAACAACTATGTAAATTATCAATAAATACTAATACAATAATGAAACGTAAACCGAAATTTGTCTTTATGTTTTCTATAATCCAATGAGGTTTAGCATAAGAAATCAATGGATATTTTTCTATTCAAACTGTCCGCAGCTGAAACAAATGAATTATTTAAACAAAATGTGGACAGATGAAAATCGTATTATCGTACTGTGTAATATACAAATATATTGGGCAAAGCCACATGAAAAATCGTCAGCAATTGTGTTATAAAATAAGTAAAAGGTCGTAAAATATAATATAATATATTATACAAATATATAGATTACGATAAGCAATAATTATAGTATTTAAAATTTAAAAGGATCCACAAATCTTTGAGACATTGATAAGTTACTTTTAAAATGTAAAAAGTTGGCAAACTATTACAGATTTGTCCTTATGATAACTCCAAATGGCTATCTGAGATGACAATAAAAAAAAAAAACCATCTGCTTTTAAGAAATAAATCTAATTTGGTTAACACACGAATTTTGTAATTTTTTATGTTAGAAAATTATGCACTTTAATGAACTACAATTGTACAAGAAATAAATTTACTTAAGTGTTATACGGTTTTTT
The DNA here is from genome assembly GCA_013282895.1 of Eriosoma lanigerum. Classification (NCBI taxonomy): domain Eukaryota; kingdom Metazoa; phylum Arthropoda; class Insecta; order Hemiptera; family Aphididae; genus Eriosoma; species Eriosoma lanigerum. The sequence continues at coordinate 51,193,940 of CM023359.1, forward strand.
TTTTATACTATTATACTATAACATTATTTTATATTTTATTTATGTGTTATTTATTATAAAACATATAATATATCGTTATCGTTTTATTTTGAATAAATTTTAATTAAATGCCATTTTTTTAGACAATAATTTATATTTGGTTGAACCTAACATGAGAAAAAGCAGGGGGAGACTTTATGCGAAATCACGTCGGATAACAGAAGATGATAGATACCTACTCATAAATAATATATCGATTAATTTAAAATTACGATAACTCAAAAACTAAAAATTTTGGAAAAATACATCTCTTCGTTCTAAGCTTATTAATAAGTTTGTCTAATTAATAATTATTATTGATGACATTATATTTAATATTATATGTCGACAACATAGCGTGCGAAATTCTTAACCAAACTAGATTTAAATGGTTTCATTCCAATTGGAACTTGTGTTGCAGATGACGGAGACGAGAATTTGTCAGCTCCAGCACCCTGGGAAAATAGTCGCTTGGACGAGAGGATTTACGCAGACGCGCCCAATTATCTAACGTACCAGCTGAGCCGTAAGAGATATTCGGTACCGTATCATCCGGCGGCCAGGTTGAGAGCCAGTCAACAGGCTGGCGTGGTACTTCCGTACGCTATGATCGACAGAAACTATGTGAACGATGACGGAATCCGATGTAATAAATAATAATAAACTTATTTCAGCATGCTTTAATGAAAAAAAAAAAAAAAAAATTTTAAAAATCAATATTTATCGTGATAAGATATCGAGGGTTCGATCCGTCTGTATCTTCTTGACCGTTGAACGTAAATCTGTAACTACGATAACACATTTTTAACGACATTGATAACGATAATGCACTATCGTTATCGTATTATGTTATTTTAATTCTTTTAACTATACTTAATAGTGATTACACATTGCAGATATTCTATTTGAATCCCTATTATGACGTGTGGCGTGCGACGTCACGAGATGCCAATATAGATCGGACGAGACATACGTATAAGTATAGTAATTAACAGAAAATCATCAATTGAATAATATTATTACAGTGTACAATTTATAACGATCAATATCAATCCTGAGTATTCCGTTATCGGTGACACCGCTAAAATATGTGAAGATTAAAAAGTTACACGCTCTCAAACAAATTGCTCAGGACGTGTCTTTGCAAACACCTTGGGTCATGGAACATAATTATCAAACTCGCGACCTCATAGTAAATCCTTTTTTCAAACTGATCGAATTGAAATCGAATTTAAAAACGTCTTATGTAAACGTATTAGAAAACTCCAAAATAGTGTACACCACCATCAAAATCTGCATTAAAACCGTTAAATTGGTAGACTTCAGGCGACACGTTTTCCTAAATCGTTATGTGTATTTATATTAAAATATTATACACGATTAATCTCGATTTTCAGTACCCGTTTTAATTGTATTGATTATTAACGAAGTAACCGAATCGAAATAAATATATTTTATAAACAAGAGGAAATATTTGTAGGAAAAAAATAAAATAAAGAGGAATTCTGCACTTCTTCGTATTTCATTCCAAATGATGAAACATTGGATATATGATTTATATTATTTTTGGGAAATATCTAAAAAGAACATACAATGATTCGAAAATCTGACTTGTGTCACACATTTATTATTCGTACGTACGAGTGAATAAATGAAGGTTAGGATGGCCTCTAGCGATATTCGTTATTACTTATTGTCGGATGTGTTTTCATCCTACGCTAATAAAAATGAAAAAAAATAAGAAAAAATAGCTATTTCCAGCGCAAACAGTTTTATTTCCTTTTCGTACATTCTACGTATACGCAATAATATAATAATGTGATATGTATTCCCAATATTTTACTTATAGACAAAAAAAAAAAAATATTCATATGATGATGAATATAAAAATCATAAAATAATTTATTTTATTGATAAAGAACCATTGTATGTTACCACAAGTGTGTAAAAACTCCAAAACAAATATTATAAATACAAATTACAAATTGTGCACATTTGAACTTGGAAAAACTATTTTGAATAGTTTTAATGACATAAAAATAATAATAATCATTTCAAATAGTTTTTTTCCTTCTAAACATAACTTCAAAGGTAGTAGTAAAATATTTTGTACTTTATATGCACGTGTACAATACGGCATATTGTTGAAAATTATTTTTAATAATATTCTTCAAAAAAAATTTTGTAAATCGATAGTCCAAATTTTTTTTAAAAATACATTTAAAATTGAAATTTTGAGTCAAATCGAAGAAATATGTTTTTAAGTCTAAACACATTATTTTGAGTAGTAGATGATTACCCCAAATGGAGTTTTGGTAGACAATTTTATTTAGCTGGTATTTTATTCTAGTCATTTTTCGAATTTCTCAAAAGTTTTTCTTTGGGGTTAGAAAAATGGCTGAAAAATGACAAAATTTCCAAACTTTTTTTTCTGTTGCACATAATTTTATAAATAAGAAAATGTTTAAAAAGAAACATCATCATTATATTGTATATGTGACTGAGTGTCGCTCAGAATCATTTTTTCGATTACAATATCATTGTATATATCTTAATTATAATAATATAGCATAATAACATTCCACTACTAACCTCTCTGATACTGAAGGGATGGAGGAGAAACACTAAGAATCGACTGTTCAGATTTTTTTAAACGATTTATTCGAATAAAATAGTTAAATTAGTAAACTAGTTTTGTAAAAATTGAACCTTTCTAATTATTATTGTATTGCGCGTTTTCATCAAACTTAAATTAAATATAAAAATTTGCATACATATTTTCGGTCAATATCTATTTAAATAGATAAGTCAGGACCAATAAAACAATACAAATTTAACATATAATACGAACACAACTTAAAAATTATTTAGTTAATAAAACGATTTATCATTTTACAATAATCAAATATTTTACTTTAATAATTTTATTGTTATGACATTCGGGTTGGAAATACTATAATATTATAATTGCAATTTATATTTGTATTTGACATACTCATTCGTGCGTTGAATTATCTAACTCAAACGCCTGATCGAATATTCCAAATACCTATTCGAAAACTCGTCAGTAATAAAACATTTATCATTATTTATTATAATAATATTTATTATTAGGTATGCAGTTTGGAGAACTTTAATTAAAAAAGTTTTAAAGTTAACATTTTTAAATATAATAATATATTGCAGCTATGTTGACAATAAGAATTATTCTGTTTGCAATTTGCAAACATATTTGACGGTTTCATATTGATTGAAAAATATCATAATACTGAAATATTGTAAATTATGACATATTATTATTAAATTATTAAAACACAATTAATTCGTATGAAATTATATATTTCTTTTTTCTACTTTATTCTATTATAATAGGTTTCCGATCCGTCCAATTAAAATTTAAAATAAAACGTAAAAACAAAATTGGACGTGAACGACAATAATAGATTAAATTTAATTCGAAATTTCGAATATATACATTAATTTTGTTGACAAATAAATCACTTAAATGAATCACGCGCATAATAAATCCAATAGATAATGAACTAATAAAAAAATTATACGAAAATGTGTTTAATAGAAATTAAAAAATAAAATAAAAATACAAGTGATATAAAATATTTTATGATTCTATACCTATTATTATTAAGTTATATTTTCTTTAAAAATACATTCTAAGGAAAACGAATATTTTTACCAAGAATATCTTTCTTTGAAAAAAAGAAAACGCGATGTCCAGTGGCGTAATTAGGCGGGTGTCTTGGGGATTAAACACCCCCAATTTTTTTTTTATTCAAGAAATATGTGGCTCATTTCAAATTGTAAAAGTGTAAAACGTGATATATTATTGACAATAATAAACATATTAATGTGAAGGGATGAAGCTTGAAACGATTTTATGTTTAAACTATAATTATATTTTCAAAGGAAATAATATTGTACAAAAAAAATTTCTAAATACGTTATTGGCGATGTCAAATTGAAATTTTTATCAGGTCTAGTTAATGGTTCTATTGACTCTCTTAAATTACTATCGTTAAAACATTTTCAATTCCCTCTCCCCTCAAACACACCCACCGAGCATTAATTCGAATCCATCATTCTTTATTCCTAAATTCTCAACAAACTATACACTTAATGAACTCTTACGTCGTTTAATGTGTCTAAATCCTTCATTTTCGTTGTAAAATGTTATACAAATTAGCCGGAAGATTCATTATATATGTCGATAATTTATGAAAAACAAAGGGTTCCTGCTTCTGTTTGTATATTATGATAAATAAATAATATTTCTTTACTTTTAAATATTTTTAATTTTCTTTCTTTCGCATTTAATTTACAGTCGAACCAATCTGGAAGCCAACTGCAGCCGAACTAGTGAACATGCTGATTAACCGCAGGAAGAACACCGACACCAATTCGGACAACACGAACTTCATGCGATTCGGCATCAGTAAAAGGACGCGTTACGATAATAATTACTATTAAACAGCTTTTTCCCCCCCAAATTGCATTTTATCTCCGAGTTGGACGATTTCCTAATTATTAATTATACCTCAAATATATATTATACTCTATATAGTTTAATTATAATAATAATAGTAATAATATTGTATTCGACTTTATCCTTGAACAGAAGACAAAACAAAATACATTATAAACACAATGTCAAACGTTTATTTTTATTTCTTGATTCCCCTATCGGTTTTAACATTATGTTATACATTTTTTTTTCTACTATTCTTTATTCTATTAACATAATATTATATATACACAAAATTGTAATGAAACCAATATATTATGACATTATAATTACTACGATAATGCACAATGTGTTCGTTTATATTAATAACAATAATATGCTTTGAACCGCATAAAATTGTTCAACTAGATAACGAACGTAATCTGGTTTGTACCTACTACTTGCGAAACGATAGCGATTGTCACGTCAAGAAATGTTGGGTTTAAATTTTATTTGAATTATTCGAACAATATATGTAAATGTAATGACTGCAGTAGACTAGAAGAGGTACCTTATACACATATCATTGAAGGGGGGAAAGTACCATATAATATACATTCTAATCGGTTGCTTTATTCGTCAACATTTTGTAATATTGTATTATTATTATTTCAATTATTTTATTTTTATCTAAAACGTCAAAAGGTTATTATCAAAGCTGGATAAAATATTTAGTTATAATTTTAAGTAATATAGTTTTTTTTAAGTATTGACTTTTAACTTAACTAGTTTATTTATTTTTTTTTTTTTCGATATATCAAGTTCTTTTTAGTTAATCATATTTTTTATGAACTTGAATAATATATAATTTATAATTTTTTTTAAAAAATAAAATGCCATAAAATTAAATGTAACTTGCTACAACGTGTGCGTGATATTAATACACTGACTTTATCGGATCAAAATGAAAATTTTATTCAGTGTTGACAAGTAGTTTACAAGTATTTGAAAGTTTATTTACATAATTTATCCATGGATATTATATATGAATACTACTATGATAAAGGTAAAATAATGGTTGATATATAGTTAAAAAAAATATAGATTATAAAAATTGAAGGTAAAACAATTTTTTAAAATTAAATTATATTGTATTTATAAAATATTGTTATATTTTTAAAATCGTATAGATTAAACTTTTTTTTAAAAAAGAGATTGAATTAGTAAAACAAAAACAGTTAATTTTCCCGGTCTTTATTTACTAAGAATTCTTTTTTAAATAAACACAAAAACGATAATATTTAATACAAACATATAACTTAAAAAAAATTACGTAATATAATTCATTCACATAAATAGTATAATCCACAAAATCTGATTTAAAAACTCTAAAGTATCACTAAATAAAAATAAAATGTTTTGAAGTGAAAAAATAGGTTGACCTTTGTTGTCACATTCAATATTGTTTATATTTAAATAATATATATACTATTGTAACAAAATTATAATTATATCAACGCACACCGTGTTTTTTCTTTCTTTTACTTTCTCGTAATAACACTAAATGTAATAAAAACAAATAAGAAAGGAGTTGTTTTTATTTTGTTTTTTTAACAATAGTGACAGACGTGAACGAGCAAGTCGAAAGATTTAATGTCTACAAAATGTGACACACACAATACAACCGGCAAAATTTACGATTTTCGAAAAAAAAAACTATGTGCTTATTTCAATGACAGTTGTAAGTTTCGCTAAATAAAATCTAAAAACTTGGAAATGAGAAATTCATTGTAATTGGCGACTTACGAACAGCAAATATTTTTGATGCGGCAGATATAATTATGTACACCTATTTTTAGAAACAATAATATCGAAGATACTCAGCTGAGATAATAGGCGACTATAAATTTATAAGTGCATAATATTATTAGGTAGTATAATAAGATTACGTTTTTGGTTTTTTTTATTACATACAATATAGATCTTAGATAAGAAGATATAGACTTAACAAAACCGAACATACATTGCACACATATTAGTGATATTATTTTTAAATAACTGAAAAATCGTACATACTAAATAGCTAATAAAATAATAAATGACTTTTTTTTGACAAAAAATTATAAATTTACACATTTCACAAATTATTTTTACCCGGCTCCACCAAACTTTCCCTAAAACAACCGGCCAAATAAAAATTATTTACATGGAAAATAACAAGTAGGATATTCTGTGCTTAAAAATGGACATCCAGTAAAGAAATATTGGACTCTCTGAGTATCATGTATAAAAAAAAGATAATAAACTAAATTTGAACTAATTATTTGTAAAAACAATCTTATAACTTTTATTTTTCAAAAACAATTTATATAATCATTGAAACAATTTAGGTGATGGATAAAAAATGAACACCTAGTAAATATTCACAAAAAAAAAAATGTCCTGGTAACAAGCTACCGATGTATGGACAATCATTTTTTTTTTACATAATATAAATAACAATGTATTAAGTATAATAATAAGTAGTTAATATATTATAATATATATATTTTTCTATAATAACATTTAAACTAAACGCATATTCAAAATTATTATTACAATTACTTACAATATGAGTATAATAGTGATCTGTATTAACACCGACAATGCGAAAGTAAATACGTGTAAAGAGGAACTTTTATTATTGTTTTATACGATTACAAAACATAAATTTTTATATAATTATTATCAAATAGATAATCGTCAAACAAGTAAAATCATAATAAAACCAGATAATGTTAAATTAAATATAAGTAAAGTTATATATATATATATATATATATATCAATATGAAAAAATTCGTATGGTTACACACAAATACGTACGAATAAAAATATTAGAAATTATTACACAATTGATACCATATTTGTTTAAATATTTTGCCTTATCGAATTCGAAAATAATGTTTTATAAAAATGTAATTGTATGAGTCATTAATATATTTCAATCGGCTATTCCTACACATATAGATAATAATAATAATTAAAATTATAACTAATAAAACATAAAAAGACGAAAATTTAATTTGTTAATATCTATTTAACTTTTTTGTTTATATGTAGTGATGAGCCATTTGACACGAATGATCACAAATCATAATTTGCTTATCACAGAATCGCTATTTGAACTCGGAGATTATATAGATCGTCCTGACTTATAATAATTTTTGTTCGGAACATTACATGCGAATTAATCACATTTTATACAAAAGAGAGACTCCGTACAATTGTAATAATAGTAACTAATAGATATAAAAGTTAGAATAAAATGATTTAATGACTAACAAGTTTATATAATATAAAAATAATAATAATCATGAGTTTACGAGGTCATTAAATGGAATCCAATACACCTCCTGAGAGTTTGCTTGCATACAGATTCACCACCTAAAATTATCAAAAATTATCAGATTAATATAAGATTAATATTACATATAAGCATTGATTATAGAATAGTCCATTCTATAATCAATGATATAAGCAATATATCATATTGCAAGTCAATATTTTGTATAAAAAATGAATTACATAAACAAAAAACGTATAGCGTTTCAATATTAAACTAAACTTCCATAACAATTATAATTATAAAAAAAAAAAGATTATAAATGAAGCAAATAATGTATTGGTTTTAGAACGATTTTTTTAAAAAATATTTTTTACCCCACAAATAGAATACCCTTTCCGTACTAAATTGTATTAAGTTAGTATTTTTCAAACCCATTTTTCGAATTTCTTATAAGTTTTTCCTTGGGAGAAGAAAAACTACCAAAAAATGTAGGAAAATGGGCAAAATTACAGTTTCCATTATTGTAATTTATTTTTATTTTGTGATAACTAATTGAGTTTTAATCTTCGAGACTTGAAATTTTATTAAGTATTCACATAGGTAGTTTACACGCGTGGTAAATAAACAAGGATGTTTCGTGACTCAATTTCGAATTCGTATATTTATCATACAACGATTATAATATGGTCGATTTGATCTATTTACAGGTCAAATAATGCGATGAATTAAATTTAGATAAACCGCAGATAGGACTATCGTGTTCAGTTCTCGAATATACACATACACGTATAGAAGGATTTTCACAACTAATATATTATTATAAATAATATAATTACTGTATTTTTGAGAAAAAAAAAATCATCAACAAAATTTCAAATATGATAATTAAAACATCAATCTAAACATATTTTTTTATCGTTGTAGGCAAATTACGGTACTCAAAAGGGAACAGCCCTTACCAGGCCATCCTATCTATTTAAAAAAATAAAAATTGCGCCCTTTCCTTCTGAATTTTCCTCCAGGATACATTATACAATGATTGAATAATACGGAAATCATCCAACCTAATCCTAACTAACTAATTTGAATTTTAACAGGCACTTTACCTTGTAAATGAGAGCGTACTGTTCTCTGGTCTGCACCGCTCCAGCTCTGCACCGGCGAATGGCGTACACCGTTTTGGGCACGTCAACGGTGCGCGAAACTTCAAATTCCCTGATACAAATGTCGCACGCGATCACAGTGCCTGTGCGTCCGGTTCCAGGGCTGCAGTGCACCACGTGAGGGCCATTGTTGGTCTTCATGTGTGATCTGACCTCCAACAAGAACGCCAGCATTGTTCCCGGATCGGACGGCACGCCCTGTACGGGCCAACCGCCGTACCACAGGTGTGTCACGTCTCGCCACAGGTTCGACTCCAAATTCTATAAAATGTTAACAAACTGACTATGTTATTTTTATCACAGTAATCGTGCGGACGTGTGGGCTGTGGTTAAGTTGAGTTGAGTTAGCCTGACTTAACGTAATCTTAGGAGTAATAGAAACAGATGACGTATTTCGATGGAGAGGTGTCCAAGGATTACATACAAATTAACAACTCCACTAACAGTGTTCAAAATGCGAATATGCCACCCTCCTATATTTTTTAGTTAACATTATCCATCCGTCCTCATATTATGTCTATAACAATGCATCTTAAAATTTATATAAAAATCGGTATTAATTGGAAGTTTTAGAATAAACTATGAAGCAATCAGATCGATATTTTTATACTTTTCCATTTCTGTATTATCTGAATAATAACTTACAAGTTACAATACTTACAAACTAAGCAAAGGCAAAGTAAATAGAAACCATATAGTATGTATTGTGGTTACAGGAAAGAAAAAATCCCTCAAGGAATGTAATTTATAAAAAAATATTATGCTACCTACATTAAATATTTGGACATATCTCCACTTAATTTGACTGACATCAATGCAGTAATATATGATAATTATAAACAGAGGAATAAATGTCAGAATATTTGCATATTGGATTTTAGTAATATAAGGCATTTTCTATCTTAATTTGTTAGGAATTATCAGATAAATTAATCTAAATGAATTTCTTTAGGTTTAGATAATACCGCCTAACATTAATCTATCTAGCTTCTAATTAATATGATTGTTAGCATACTAAAAACTATAAGACACAAATTATCATAAGAAATTAGGTGATTACCAAATTTGAGCTAAAAAAATGTACGAAATCAAATTTAAAAGTAAAAGAAAAAGATCATAATATAAGATTATACATTATAAAGTAGAAATTTTTGAACCATACGAGCGGCTTTTACCAGTTTTAACTAACATATTTAATGTGAATTTCAAGTGTGTGATGATATTGTCACTTTTTGTTTTTTAAATTAAATATTTAACTGTTCCATAAAATATTTCTAAAGAATATTCTACGTAATAGACTTTTGTAAATAGGAATCGATAAATATATACTTAACAATTTTTTTTATTTCAAAAAAAAATTTATAATTTTCAGAATAAGATGTTTTTATTAAGAATTCACTATTCAATATATTTGATAACAACTTCCAAGTAAACAATATACAATTCACATCATTATCAAACATGTATTCTATATATGAATAACATTATAACCTACACATAAATAAATAAAACCATAAATAAATTATAATAACGTAATATACCAGTAAACATACCTAATCTAATCACTAACCAATAACTAACATTACCTATAAACACTTTAATTGCTGTAAAATTTATTCTTTACATCAAAATTTTTCGTTGATTATTAAATTTTTTTTTTTAATAATTTAAAACTATTACTAACCTTTAACTGCAAATTTGATATGATGAATTTATCTTTTACTTCACGTTTTTTCAATGTCACTTGATAATCTCCGAATAACCGGTGACAATCCAAAACTTCGGAAGGCGGTAGATAGTCGGCACATCTTTCCTATATGATCAAAATGATAATATATGAATAATCAAAAAATCAAAATAATAAGTTCATATATATTTTAGCATATTATACGAAAGTTGTATGTATTATATTAGTTATATTATATATTATAATAATCTGGATTTATACAAGTGAGTTTAATTTATCATATTATTTGACTTTACAAAAGTAAAAGAAAAACATTAAAGTTAAAAAATGACCAGTAATGTATTGACTAGATAGCAAATTTATAATACATTACTTCTAATGCACATAACAAAATATATGATAAAAGTATAAAATACTTATATAAATTATTTTTAATTATATTTAAAAATTTTAATTGCAATAATCAATATAATTAATATTGTGCCAACAATACATATTTAATGTTATATTATAAAAGTCAAATTAAATAGTACATAAGATATTTATCTATTCAATCATTAGAAATTTATAAGCTATTATTATATAGAAGATAACGAAGGAAAATAATTTCTAAAATACAAAATGTAATTAAATTAAAACCAAATAAAGAAATAATTGAAAAAATTTCATATAAAGTTAAAATTGTATATTATTCTTCATAGCAATTAAATAATATATCTATAAAATAAGTATTGAGATATATAATATATTTTGATAAATAATAATATTAAATATATTACATTAGACATATTTAATATGTTTAAATGTGAGTTCAATATATTTTATTACTTAATAATAAACATCAAAATATTATTACTGTTAACTATAAAATGATTAATATTCATTAAATATCATTAACTAATTACAGGTTAAAGTTAAAATTAAATATATATAATATGAGACTTCAATTATGTATTGCTCAAGACACAAAATAATATTTCAGTGTATAATTATTTATTACAATTAACTATTACGCACTTTTCTAAAAAAAAAAAATAATTATATAAGTAATAAGTTAAATTAATAAAAAACAAAAATAAAATTCGAATTTTTACACAATATTGTTACATAAAAATAATTTTAAGTTGAATTTAATTTTTTTAATTTTTATCGAATTTATGATATAAAAAACATACAACTTAATTTAAAATAATAAATTTATAACACAATATCCATATCAAACAAATTAAAATAATAATTTAAGATCTGAATATCTAATCGATTAGTTTAAATTAATTAACAGTTTATACAAAACAGGTAGGAAGGTTTAGGTTATAAAATTTATTATTATTACATATATGATATTGGCGACTAATATTGTAGGAAGTGTGAGTCATTCTATTTTAAAACTAATATGTCTTATATAGATAATTATTAATCATAAACTTGATTTATAATACTTTAAAGCCAATAAATCAAACTATAATGTTAATACATAAAAAAATAATAATAAAAAGATATATTAATTAACTCATTCGAATTTTACAACTAAAAAAATATAGCACAAATAACAAATGTCTTTGGAATATTAAAACTATGTTTATTTAATATGCCATTTTTTCATTATAATTTATACGTTTAAGTTTCGTGATAATTATCACAAATTTAATTAGCATAGATTTTTATTTAATCAAATATAATTCAATATAATCAATATTTATTGTAAACAAATTAATTATAACACAAATATTTAATGTAATCCATAGAGAAATAATATTTTTTTTCCACGAGATAATTTTGTGTGTTAATTCTTAACTCATTTTTAACTATATTTGTTTCCCCATTAAAACACTTTTAATCCTAATTTGTGAAAAAATAGATAAATTTTAGAATAAATATATCAATATTTTTACAGAACTATTCTTTAAAATATATTATCATAATTTCATTTTAAAGTGGATCAACTGAGAAGAACTCTGAGGCGAATAGATATAGGTACTCACTACTCCTTTTTCAGTCAAGCTCGTAACCATCATGATGACTCTAGTATTTTGATCCCAGATCATTTGCCAGAAGTCAGGAATAGTCGATTGCATTGGTGCTTGACAAGCAATATAAAACTTTTCAGCTCCCTTATAACCCTATATATGAAACATTAATATTCAATAAGTTGCATTAAATGGCTATTTATGAGTAAAAATAATTATAACGTCATACTTTAACGAAGTTGGCATTTATATAGTCTGAATTTTGACCCGCGGAACTACGTGGGTTCAGTAAAACTCTTGTTTCCGGCATAGGAATAACATTAGCATAACGATTTTTTGTTTCGGTACCGGGTGGCAATTCGTCCGACTTAACTGTGATCACTGGTATGTTGGAAAACTCCTCGTCGATTGCCGGTCGATCTTCCGAGAAGCTTGCGAGTCCGGCAAAATTCAAAGAATGTGATGCGGCAGACTAGAAAAAAAAAATGGTTTAACTAATCAGTGTATGTAAAAAATTTAATTAAAATTGTTCAATTCAAAGTACATCTTTCATAAAAATCGTAAATAGGCTCCACCGTCTACTATCCCGTCTACTCAATCTACTGGCCCTGCTATCTCTTCTTGCCGGCACCGTCCGGCCGTACTTTTGCCGAAAACAACACCAATAACACATATTTGATTCAGGGGTTTATGCACAGTTATGACGTTAAAACGAAATGAAAAAATACCGGTTTTTATTTATAATAATAATTAAGGCGACGATTACAAGTAAGTACCGCTGCTGCAATTCTCGGATGACACGAGTAAACTAAATAATTTAACAAACGATAGCGAACATAATATCATGTTATATTTTTTAAATTTTAAATATATATACACACGATTAAGACAATTATTATTATGTATAATATTTATAACGCTTGACGATAGTTATTTATCAATAGACGACCTTTATTTTTGACTAGAGCATCGTCTAGCGCATAGAAAAACAAACAAGCCAAGGAACAAACTATATACGGGAAGCGATAAAAATTATAATTTGTTAGTGTGGAGCACAATATTAATTTATTTTATAACGTATAATATATAGAACATCCGGCAACAAGTGGGAGAGAAAACAATTTCAAACAGCGCTTCATCGTGTAAATTTAATTGGTTACATTAGTTCTTTGGCACGTACGACGCACATCTCGACATTTTTTCTAGGATTTAAGTAGAACGATAGCGCGTGGTGATAAGGCTCAATGCGGGAAAACAATTTTTTATGTCATTTTTTTTAATTTAAATTTTTTATTCGATTCAATCAATTATATATATATATATAAATTAATAATTTTGAACAATTTAAGCTTAAATTGGCTGACGAAAAAACAAGCATCATTCATTATCGGTATGTTTTGTCATAAAATATAACTAATAAGTATATAACTTACATATATACATAATATAATGCATGCTGACATTCCACATTATAATTATTACTATTATAATTCATTGATAAGTTATCTCTCAAATCACAATAATTTATTGTGAACGATTATTAATTAATCTATATTTCTATATTGTATGTTTTTATATTCACACGAGCATATAGATTTACGGCTAATTATTATCATAGTTAAACATACATTTAATAATAAATCTTTTGTATCAATATTTTATCTTTTTATATTTCCAAGCATGTATAATGATATATATATATATATAAATTATTTAATATTTAGTGATAATTATTATGAGACTAACATAATCAAACCTGGGCTTTAACGAGTTAAAAAGTTAAACGTTAAGTTAATTTTAATTAAATTATCCAACGAATTATTTTTTTTTAAAAACTATGTAAATTTTTCTTTTAGGTAATTTTTATTTTCATATAAAAATAAGTTGAGTAATACATTTTTATTCTAAATTTAACTGTCAATAATAACATTTTTATATTTTTATAATTATAAATTTATCAATAAGTAGATTTTTTTCAAAGAGATAATTTTTGAACTACTAAAAATATGATAAAAGTTAAAGATAAATTTAAAATATATATTATATATATTTTCAATTAAATTACAAAAATGTTTTATTAAAAAATGTATATACTAATTAAACTTTTTTTTTAAAATGATAAGTTAAATTTTTGTTTTCATTTAAATTTAAACTTTTAATTTAACTTTAAAATGTCTAAAATAATTATTTATAAAAAATATTTAACTTTCCCAGCCTTGGATAAAATAATAAACTACAAAATATTTATAATAAATTTATACTATTATATATGTATACAAATAAATATAATATAATATTAATTCATTAAGATTCATTAAAAAGTATATTTCATAAATTATTTAAAGTTTTTAAATTCTAAACTTCAAAGACATTATATTATTTGAAACTATTCTTTTTTAAATCATGATTTATTTGTGATTTTGAATATAAATTATTCGCGTGTTATAATATTTTATTCACATACAAATTTCATAAGTGAATCAATAGTTATTTTTTGTTGTAAATGAAAGTTAAATAAACCTCTCGTATTTCGTTTATATGATCAATAATCATAAGATAAAACATAAAATACGAATCACTACATAATTACTCGTAATTACATAATTAATATTTTCCGATTAAGTATTGATAATTAATTATGAATGTAAATACTTATATACTCGTATATATTACATATCAGAAATACACAAATTATATATTGCATTGGAAATTTGATATAATACCATTTTAATTTTAGCGTTTTACAACTTAGATCTTTTGGTATAATATATTTTAAGATTATTTAATAAAATGTTTAATTTTTTGAAAAATTTAACTTTCAATATAATTTTTTACAGAGTTAAAATTATTTTTTATATCTATAAATTATTTAAAGTGAAAAATAAATAGATCATATTACAAAAATGGTGTGAATATATAATATATATTTTTTAATTATTATTTCAGATAACGAAGTCAGAAAGCTTACCTAGAGTTCAAAATTACTTTAAAATCACTAAAATATATTGTTAAAACTTTTAAAAATTTAAACTTATAATAAATATATTTTACATTTTTATAGTATTAATATATTTTTTATAGAGTATTAGGTAATTCTTGTAATTTTATACGACATTCAAATTTGAATCCCAATTATAAACAAATTAAAAGTTTAATAATGTTAATTTATATATAATATTGAGCCTGACTATTGTATTACTAGTTACTTACTATATATCTACATACTATTTGATCAATAAAACTCTTAAGTACTATTACATTGTCATCAATTAATACAATTTACACTTATCAAAAATATCTAGAATCTACTACTTTTTTAAGAATCCAAACTTAAAAAAATATTGACAAATATTACATTAATTTTCTAAATGTAATTCCATTAGGAATTTACCGAATATTATTATTATTTTTTCGGAATATGATATTTTATAAATGAAAGTATATTTGTAAAAAACAATAATTTCTAAAATCATTATTTGTATTAAATTGTTACTGAATCTAGGAAGCCTGAAAGAAGTCACCTAAAAATAAATCCGAACATTATTTATTACCATTCCCAATCATAAATACAAATATTTAATCAAAAATAAGGCTTAGAAGTATATTACTTTATTATATTATAACCATATTAGAACAATATAGTTATATTAAATTTCTATAAATAAATTATGATTTCATTTTTGTTTTTTTTTTTTTTAATTCAAGTACCTAGTTAGCTAAGTTAAATATAGTGTTACACATTAAAGCTATTTATCACATTTTCAATTGATGGATTTTTTATTAAGTAGGTACTTAATAAAAGTAGGTAATTAATAAAAAAAATAAGAATAATAAAAAATGAGATTATACGAAATACAAATTACAATAAAAAATTTAATTTGTAATAATACTATAATTAATATTAAAAAATATAAGACATAAAATAATTAGTTTTTACTCGTATTTTTAATTGCGTTGACATGGTTTATTAACTTCAAACGAAATGTAAATATCATTGAACAAATAAACTTCATATTAATATCTTTTTACGTGTAGATAATTAAATATATACTTACTGAGTCATCGAAAGCAGGATTTCCATATGACCGTTTAGATGCCCTCAAAGCATTTTTTCTTCTGACACTATTGTATACTGATATATTATCCATGCTATAATCATCTAGTGAAACCGGAGTACACCTTTGGCCGTAATTGAATCGTTTCTGACGTTTGCGTACAATTAACTAATTTTTTTTGTTAATTTTAACATAAAAATATAAGTATATGTTAAAATTAAATATTAAAAAATTAAATAAGCTGTTTACTCACTAAAATTATTACGAGAAGTGAACAAACAACAGCTACGCATGATAAATATATGGCAGACTTCACCTTTGAATATTCATCAATCTCGTGAATATCGCTATTTTCTTTATTTACAACTTGTCTCATAAACTCGACTCCTATTATCTACAATAGTCAAAGTTTTATCAAATACAAAATATTATTATTAATTGTACAATCGATTTAATTAATTTATTCATACATTTGATTTGTAATCAAAACTATAGTTGTTCAATAAATTAATAAACTCTTCATGCATATGCGTGTTGTAATCACCGTTACTGTTAATTAAATAAAACTCAACGGCGACTGGACTTTCCTCATCGTCAGGGCTTAAACATTCATTTTCGTTGACGTTGAGAAATTGAATTTGATTTTTCGTACGTACGCTGTAATAAAATGTATTAAAAATATAAATTCAAAATGTAAAAACTAAATTGAACTAAGTAATAATATATACCTCTCGGTTCCACTTTCAAATAATTTAATAATTGCATCCTTCAACTCATCTTCACTATCGCATATGTCGTCCATTGTAGAATTTACTAAAATTTGTAAATATGATTTTACACTTGCTATATTAGGACTAAAAGTAGTTGAACTTAAATCAACTACTGCCGGTTTTGGTCTTGAAGTAATCGAATTTTGTTTATAAATTGTAGTAAGTTGTGATGTTGTAGTTGCCTTATTCTTCATTGTAGTCGTGGTAGGAGTAGTAGTTTCTATAACTACAGGTGTAGTTATTGGTATTTTAATTGTTGTTGTTGTTGATGTTGGTCTTGGAGTGGTCGTTGTAGTTGTAGTTAGATTTGGAGTAATTGTTGTAGTTGGTCTTGGAATATGCATTGTTGTCGTAATTGGTCTCGGAGTGGTAGTGGTAGTGGTTGTATTAGCTATAATTAGTGTTGTTGAGCCAGTAGTAGATGTAGTTGTTATTGGTTTTGATGTAGTCGTAGTTGTTGGTGTTGAAAATGTCGAAGTTGACGAAGAGGGCATAATCATTGTTGTTATTAATAATGCCGTAGTAGGCATAGTTGTTGTTGATGTTGAAGAAGTAATAATTATAGGAACATCATTTTCGGAAATATCAGAATCTGAAGTTTGTTCATTCACTGCTAGTGAACTTTGCGAAGATGATTCAAAAGTCTTTTGACCATCATCTCCTGAATCATCATGATTGTTGGTTGATTTCGAGAAATTATCCGTAAAAGAAATATCAGGACTAGTGGACCAACTGGGTACTTGAGAAGAATTCAATATTGCATTAGATGGTGGAGGTAACTCTGTAAACATAAAAACTATTAAGTTTAATGGATAATAGTAATTAATACAAAATACTCTACCTGATGTGGTTTTTTCTAAAACTGTAGACATGAATTCAGCTCTGTCCGTAGAACTGAATATCGGACGATCTGACGAAAACATATGTGTAAAATCAACTAAATCCAACGAATCATTACTACCTGTTGATTCAGTTATTTTACCTTCCAACTTGTTTTTAATACTTTCTATATAATACTCAGTGGTGGTTGAGTGATTTTGATTACTTAAACCGCTATCGTGAAAATTCAAAAATGTTTTATCTGAACTACTTGATGGTACTCCTGTCATTGTAGTTGGTGATTTATTACCGTCGTGATCTTCTGAGTAGTCATAAAAAAGTCCTGGTGTCTTACTGAACGTTTCGGTTGATGTTTGTAGTACAGGCATATTATAGTTCCCTGAATTTTCATTGATTTGTGTTTCTTCACCATTTTGAAAATTATTTAACTGTTCTGTTATAATTTTTGTTAACTCATCTTTTATAACTTCTTTTTTTTGTGTACTTTCTATCATGGGAATTTCTGATGAAGTAAATACATCCTGTTGGACTTCTGAAGTATTATTATTTTCTAAAATTGATTTATAAGATGTGACTAACAATAAATTTGAATTTTGAGATTCAGAAGTTATTGTAGATGATGAAGGACGTAATGTTTCAATAACCGTTGTTGCATTTTCGATATCAGGCTTTTGGGATCCATATACTTCATATTTATTTTGATCAGTATCACCACCAACAGTTTTAACAGCAGAATCATTTTTACTATGACTTGTTAACGACATGTCTATTATATTTCTTGATGAGTCAGTCGAAGCATTCTCAAAAGTCAAACGATCAGCAGTACTTGATTTATTTAAAACATATTCTGTTGATATTACTATAGGTTCATTTACTAACGTATTATTTAAAGTTCCCGTAATATTTGAATTTTCTTCATTGGGCTTTTGCAATCTTGTAGACCAAGTAACAAACGGTTTGATCTTTGTAATTGGTTCTTGTATATTTGTAATATTTATAGGTTTTCTTAATATTCTATTGCTATTATTTGGAGCTTTCAAAGATGCTAAGGCCCATGCCGTAGCAGTTGGTGGAATAGGCTGCTGAACTTCCTGTCCTTTTTGAGCAATTCCTTTAATTGGTCTAATTTTATTTAATTGCGTATTTGAAGAAACAATTTCAAGTGACTTATTGTTAGGTATTACACTTTCTGATTCTATTACATCAGATTCATGCAATCTTGTTTTGATTGTAGAAGAAGATATTTTTTGTTTTAAATTAATATTTGGTCTAATTGCAGGTCTACGAGATGCTTCAGTTGTAGTTCCGAAATTTGGATGGTGAGTAGCTATTAGTGGTGGTTTTTTGAACTTAGGCCTCTGATAATCTATTTCAAAATTATCCATTACTGTAGTAGTATCAATAAAATCGTCCACTATTGTAGTGGAATCCACATCATCTTTCATTATTTGTTCAATTGATTTTACTCTAATAGGTTTTTTATGGCGTAAAATTGATAAAATTTCCGGAACTTCTGATGTTCCCGGTTCATTTTGGAATTTTGTTTTTCCTCTATTTGTCGTTACTCCTTTTAATCCCTCTAAACGTTGTCTAATTTTTCTCTCTCCATTATCTATGTGTGATTTTTTCGTTAAACCATCATATGATGTAGTAACATCATCATTATAATTTCCATCTTCTGTCTCATCGTGTTTTATGAAACCAGAAGAAAATAAAGCTTTAGTTCTTTTAGTCGTACTAAGACTACTTCTTATAGTCGTTGGAGCAGAGTCATTAAATCTGACTGTAAAAATTTCTCTATATTCTTCATCCCTTATAGGTTTAATTATAAACTTTCGCTTTTCCATAAATGTGTCTGTAGTTGTAGCTCCATCACTTAATTCATCTTCAATCTGCTCTTCCCGGGTAGTAAATGTTGTCTTTAGGGTAGTAACTTCAAATCCTTGCGGTAAAACTGCCGGTAGTATGGAATTCTTGGCAGAATTGTTAGTACTGGTGCCATCTTGACATAGGACTAAAGACGTGCACGCCAAGAGCCAAACTAAAAAACAATTAATGTAATTATTTATATGTACATACATATTATACAATACATATATATTGCATTGAAAATAGCTAAATAGAAATAATAATTACCAATCCACACCGAATGTAACTTCATCTATACGGTTGAGTTGCATAAATATCCAACATGGAACGTCGTTTAATGTCGATGATCATCTCTAACAAAGCCAGTCAACCTGGAAATTTATAATCAATTATTAAATTATTTTTATTAAAAACTTTAGAAATATTAAAACAAACACAATTTGTATTCTACATAAAAAACTTAATTTAGAATTTGTATAACGAAAATATACTTAATCATTACACAGATAAATTTTAAATAGTGTATAGATATTTATATTTAATAAGTATGTACTATCAGAAAATAATATTAATTCAAAACAGATTATTTGTACTGAAATAAAACATCTGTGACAATAAGCCTAGTTGATAAATATTATATTTTATATCTATTATATTTTGTATTATAATATTGTATATGTATAGTAAAAAGCCTTGCGATAAAAAATTATTTTCATCAAATTATATACACTATAAATAATTATAATCGGAAATAAAACAGTTCAGAATTATAATGAGAAACGAATTCAATGCCATCCTATTGACCATGATTAACATATTAGTCAGATGTCCGCAATTCAAAACATGTAACACATTGCCGGAAGCTACAACATGCCTGCTGGCTGTTTTTGTTCAGTTTTGACAAAAAATTATCTGATCGTATAAAACTATAAAATGTCAACGTACGAATCAGACAAAACACACAGAATAGAAAATAAAATACAAATGTTTCGTGGCAAAACTTTATTCTTCTATAATTTTATTATATTAAAATATATAATAAGTACATCCATAAGTTACTCGAAATAATTATATTAGGTACATTTTTACAGTGTTTATATATTTGTTATCAATTACCTACGTGAATTCATATATTTAACTCAAAGTAATAATATTAAAATATTATCACATTATTGAAGCCGTTTACTTTTAACATTCTAAAACAAATTATTTCAATATGTTTATACATAATAGATAATTAATTTACATAATTTATATTATATCGGTTGTTATGGTTATGTATTATGAAACATATTATGTTTTGGTTTGTATACATTCACCTACTAACCCTAGAATTGTGTCTACAATAATTGTTTCTTTAATATATTCCTTGTAAAAATATAACAGTTTACAAATTTATAATAATTATTATATCCTAGTAATAAGAATAGAATTAACAGTTAATGAGTTCATCAGTTCTGTCTAACCTCGTTGATTCGTCATCGTGCCAGACTGCCAGCGCTGCAGTACACCTATTATATACACTATAATAAAACATCTGAACCGAAAATAGTAGGATATCTAATGGTATACGTAGGAGTAGAAACATTTTCTAGAGCGTAAAAAATAAAAACAGAATAACTTTATACATGTGGATCGCGCGAGTACAGATATATTCATGAAAGATGTTCTCTAAGATTCATAAAAATGAAATAAATCGATAAAATTTGAGACGAATGGCAATGGTTGGGATATAACATTTTATTCGTTTGATTGTAATAAACATATTTAAATTCCACACAATATAATATGTAATGTAAAGAAAATTCACAATTTTTAATTTTTTTTTTCTAACGTACAAACTTAATTCTTCTAGGTAATTTATATACAATGTTTTATACTATAAGACAATAATTATTGTGTAAAATTTGTATTAACATTCCGCGTTTTTCTGCATTTTACTAGATACCTATTGAATAATACTGATAAAAACATAAGCGATATGACCATGTAATTATAATCTCACTGTAAAAATTCCATATACAGAACAAACAATTTATTATTTGTTGAAAAATATTTTTCGTTATGTGTAGTAAATATTAATAATAATAATAATAATAATGAATATTTTATACAATTTGGAAATATTAAAATGCTGAGAATGATTGCATAACATAATATAATATTAAAGATGATTAGTATTCGCAAGAAACAATATTGTATTTATCATGACAATATGTTTTATAGTTTATTCGAAATAAAAGAATATGATCTACATCGTGTACAAAATGCATAATAACCCAGTCTTTGGAACAAAACAATTTTTTTTTTTTATAACATTTCCAGACTTCAGAATATTTTAAAAAATAACCCGTCGTTTTGCTGTACATTTTTTAAATGTTTTTATAATATAATATAGATAATATTGTTGGTTTAAACCATGCACCATATACAAATTTTATTTTTTTACACATAGGTATCTAGACACTTGAGTTTAATTATTTATAATCATAAATTATTAGGTATATTATATAAGTATATTATTTTCACATAGAATTGCATTGTTATTATACGAAATTATATATAAACTTGAAACAATATTATATTCTATAAAACACTTAAAACCATTAGGTCAAAAATTAGATGTACAAGATTTAATCCAGCTATACACCAACGATTAGCAGAAAGAACATAACAAGAGTGCTTAACTATGGACATATTATTGAACAAAATTTTCTACACATTCTACCACGTATAGAGAAATAGACAAGGATATAAAACTAATATTATATTTGTATTTCCAACTAATAAATAAACAATAAAAGAACTATACTAGAATTATTCTATCAGCCTAAAAAATATATTTTAATAAACGCTTTATATATACGCCAATGCATTAAATAATAAATTATTTATTTCATTTAATAACTAAAAAACTCAAACTCGACCGATGTTATTCGACTTGGAAATTAAATATATTTTACATTTATTATAGACATAATAAACGCATAATATCAATTTAAGATAATTTTGTATTTTACTATTATTTTATTTTATTTTTATGAAAATCGTAAATTTAGACTATAAATTACGATACGTTTCGAATTTTAGATTCTCTTTAAATGTATTTTTCTTGAAAATTATTAAAGTTCATCCTCTAATGAGTTTGGGTTATGTTAACCAAATAACCAAAAAAAAAATCTAAATGATTAGTTATACCCAAGAAAATTTTTACCAACACCAATACTATACTTAAATGTAAAATAAATATAATATTTTCTTTAATTATAAATTTACAACTTAACCTCAATTATATTATCAGGTTGGAACATGCATAAAATATATTGTGTTGTATTATAGTGAAGCTCCATTAACAAGTGTTTCACGAAACTAAAAATACCATTCAATGAATAAAACGTTTTAGTGTGCAGATATATAATATATTATGAACCATTATTAATAATAATTTTAATTTTTTTTGCCCTAAAAACATATGACGTCATATGATATAAGAGCAAAATGTTAATTTATTAATCACCTATAAAGTGTCTAAAATAATTCTATATGGCGACTAACGATAGTAAAATTAACTTTTTTAAAATTTATGAAAATACATATTATAATTCCATATACTTCCAAACTTCCGAATGACACATTTAAATGAGAAAAAAATGTAAAACGTTGCAATGAAATATAATAATTTAATAACAAAATAAATATGTATGTATTTCTAATTAAAAATAAAATTTTATTTAAAGTATATTTTACAAATTAATAAAATAGTACTATATTTTTAATTAATATTTAAATTAATTGGTCTTTATTCGAGTAAATTAAAATTATTTAATGTTAATTGACATCAATACAACGTGTCATCGGCGTTAAAACTTATAAGCTATACGATGTTAAAAACAACTATTTAAATTAAATTACTAAATTAAACATTATACCAATTACCTAAATAATAATATACAGTGAAAATGTAAGCATGAAAAAATTTGAAATAAGGGATAATAATAATTACAATAGCTATATGGAAGGCCAGATATTCTCATATATATGAGAAGTAAAAGATTTGAATAGCTAGCACATGTATGGAGGGCAGATGTTCAAATCATAAAATGAATTTAGGTGCAGAAATGAAAAGTAAAATACCTCTAGACAGACCTAGAATAAGATATAGAGACTCGGTCATATAGGACCTAAAAAAATTTCAAGAAAGAGCTTAGGTAGTCATGGCAAACAATAAAAAAGAATAGAAAATGCTTGTAATGGCAACGATGGACCTCAATGGCCCGTTAAGCTGTATACGATGATAATGAGTACGAGTATATTAACAAATAGTATCACTGCAGTTAGAATATCACATTAGTGTGTTAAACGTTTAGAGATAAATAAACAAATTTAAATTAAT
The DNA here is from genome assembly GCA_013282895.1 of Eriosoma lanigerum. Taxonomy (NCBI): domain Eukaryota; kingdom Metazoa; phylum Arthropoda; class Insecta; order Hemiptera; family Aphididae; genus Eriosoma; species Eriosoma lanigerum. The sequence goes on from CM023359.1 coordinate 51,218,488, forward strand.
AATTTGTAATATTCCTATTGGCAACGCGATAATGATTATAATTTACAAAAATTAATAAATTTAAAATTTAGAATAAAAACATAAAAAAACACAAATTAAAAACAATTTGAAATATGTATGATATGTAATGATATAATATGTATGATTATATTAAATTGCTTCGTGAATAATAATGTAATATTATTATTATTATTATTGTCATATTTGATAAAGACATTTTAATCTAACCTAACTATAGTTTCTTAATGATGTTATTCTAAATTTTATAATTAAGGATTAATATAATTTTTTTTAGTAGCCAATTTTTCCTTGTTTGTCTTTTTTCTAAGAATATTATATACGATATTATATAAACCAATTTAAAAAGTTTTAAATGTTACAAATCGTTTAAACTTACATATATGAATAAAGTTCAAAATTTTTTTACTATAGTTACCTTAAAAAAAAAATTTTATGAAACTCCGTTCTGTATAAACCTCATACAAGTTACATAGTATGCGCATTTTGATGTTTTCTCCTCATACATGAAAATATAGTAACTTTTCTGTTTTCCTTAAATAAGTCGTATAATAATTTAATATTTATCAACCTATGTATGGCGACCATCTTCTAGGTCACCAAATATTATTTAGCGACTAATGCCCAATACATTAATATTATATTAAGGGAACAATGTAAAACTATTATTCGTGGTCGTCACGTAACAAAGAGGTAGTGGTACAATATGTGATCTACAAAATAAGTACCTATATAATAATAAATGAGTAATACTAACGTAGTTATACCTATTTGTTCCATTTTGGAACTCGTCATAAATATTATTATAGTTACCAATGAAATGTTTTTCTGAGGTGTTGATTAGAATGAATCTAATATTCTAATTCTTTCGTTTGAGCGAAAACATTATCATTCTTTCTGAAGTTTTCTAAATAATAAATTAAATGCCCATTTTTTATTCTTCACTAATAAGCACAAAGTTAGATAAGTTTCTATAGTTTGTGTATTATCCCGTGAAACTGGATCGATGATAATATTGTTAATGATTTACAGTCGTATGCTTAGCTTAGATCATATACCTACTATAGTAGATATATCATCTATGGTTATATGAGTAAATGCATGAAATTATTTTTGAAATATTTCTATAATAAGTAATACTTTCCATTTTTTATAAGATAAAATTATATTATTAAACCAAAACTATTATGTCTTGATGTTATAGATAAAAAAAAAAAAATCGAATACGACTAAAATAATCTTCACCGCATATTATATTGACTCTCGTGGGCCGTCCGTAACACTGTTTTATAAAAAATTCACTTTCGTCTTCATTCATAAAACTAATTACACATTGTTTTACTAAACGCTTAAACGCTATTTTCTTAATGATAAACGTTTTATTCACATGTTTAAGTGTCGTGGCACGCGTACGTGTATGAGAATGACCTTGAATCACCAGCAACGATTGTAAACTGAAGAAAACACCATATCACGGGTGGGAGAAAAAACTATCAAGGGCAACAACTTCTTATTTTCCTTAAAAAAACAAAACAAATCTTACACAAATTACTTGGGTAACGGATTCTTATATAAATTCAGTGTGGATGTGTATTTTAATCAAATAATAACATATGAGCGAAACTAAACCACCGTACACAATTTATATTCAGCGTGTTATCATCTAAACGTTTTTCGTTAGATAACATCAGTTTACACATGGTTTTGATTTTTATTTGTATAGGTACGTTCGCGAGAAATTACGATCGCGGTATAGGTAAATTTTATTATTTTACATATTTTTATAACACTTCAGCAGTGTAACTAAAGCAGACAACTAAAATTATTTCTATGATATTTCTTAAAGCAGCAGTGTTACAATCACACGTTATTTTTTATGATTTGTAAGAACTATTGCTTTAAAAAAAGAAAAGAAAAAAATCATTAGATATATATAGACAATTAAATAGCATATAAGATGAAATTAGTGATTAAAGCAATGAAAAGGATGAAATGAGAATCAAGGAATAATTCGATATCAGGAGAAAAATAAAGGAAGGAAGGTAGAGAAAAATAATTTGATTTGCTGATGAATAAAAATTGGGAAGTCAAATAGGATATGGTAAACATTACAATCAACTTAATTTATAGAAATGAGAAGTTAAGAGAGGGCCAGAAAGAGTGGGCAGGAAGAATATTATGACCTGAATGCAGACGATAAAAATGAATTATACTCGTAGTGTGTTTTGAAAGGTCTAGTCCCTTAAATCAAGGGCGGTGAACTGATGAGGAATATTGAGAGACATTTACAGAAATGGAGTATCAGCCGTCATGGTTGAAGTCATTTCTTTAAGGTAATACAATTAATTAATTAAGTGGCCAAAAGGCCGAGGAAGGAATTTTAGAAAAAGTTGGAAGGGAAAAAGATTTGGTAGTGATTGATAATAATATATCGCAATAGGTATCGCAAATATAGTCATTGATTAAATTATGAATATTATATATTATACAATATATTGTAATAATGGTATAATTTATTAATCAATTTTATAATATACGTATCATATGCGAGTGTTGTCGATAAATTTCGTATTTGTTTTCATCGATTTTATTAATTTTGTTTTACTTGAAACGAAATTTTACATACAAATACGGTATAAAAGACATAATATTATTGTATTATGCATAATACAATATACAAATAATTACCGTCACGAGTAAGCAGGAATAATGTCTGTTCAACGGAAATCGTTATAGATATTATTATACCGTCTGACCCACTTTCATCTTCTAGAAACCTCACAACACTCGATTATAGTACACACAACAACGACGCGTTCGGCTCTTATTATTACTATTAATATGGTAGTATCTCCAGTACAGAAAATAAAATGATAAAATTATATGCGCATATAGTTACCACATGTTTTCTTTAATGCTGTTGAATGTATAACAGTACATTTTTTGGTTAAAAGTTATTAAAAAGTCATAGATAAATAATATGGATAATAACAAAAAAAAAAACAGAATATTCCATTATATGCTCACCTCCACGGAAATGTTTAGTAAAAAGTGAAAGATTCATTGAATAGGGCACGGAGTTTTTATCAACCATAGAATTGATACCCAATAACAAAAATATTTAATATATTTTACACTGTAATACCTACCTACCCATAAATGATTTATATGTGACATTGTGACTGTAATAATATTTGAAGAAATTCCAATTTTTAAAAACCATTTAAAAAATAATATTGTAAATACTTTTGACCAAAAAATTATCTATTTTTCAACTATAGATTAATATACTTTTACGTAAACCGAACAGTGCTTAAACCCTGGTACTTGTATCAATGTAATAATGTCACAATTTTAGTAAAAAATATATTCTCTAAATATAATATATTAAGGTAGCCAATCAAATATTTCTTTTAATAATAAAAAAATACCACAAGTACGTGGGTTTTGGTAACCCCGGAAATTTTCATGACAGTAACTCATTCCATTTTAAGCAAATAAATGTGGAAGTTATTTTTAAAATCTTCAAAAAAAAAGCTATTTAAAAATTGTAAGCCCAGAATAGCTACTCACCTTCCTTTCTTCCCATTGCGTATACCCCCGTATAATACACTACTTTATAAAATATATGTTTATAATAATGCGAAGAGAATCTTCCATCGTCGAAAATTTCACCAAAATGCGCATCACAAAATACGTTACGGGTACGCTTGTTAAGTATCTATCTGTAATAATAATGATACCTGGTATAAACCTGGTATTAATTATAATACTATACATGGTAACCCCACTCGATCATTCTACAGGACAGTATATTTTTTAAAGTGCAATAACCTTAAACCTATATTACCATAATAAACCGAATATACAATAATTATATCGAAAAAATCACTAAATTATGGCGCGCGTTTTATTAGGCGTTCGCGACAAATTTAATCGACAAATGTTTGATATAGTAAAATCACGTTTAACACAACATTATAGAATGCAGTCGTTAATAAAATGGACATCACTGCTGTTTTAATAATATTGTGTAATATTATACAACTTAATGTTGTCAAACTTATCTGAGTAAAATAAAAATAATAAAACTTGAAAAAACAAAAAGCGGTTTAGACCACAAAATATATTATGTAAAATAGTTAAATATTATTTGTACATCTCGGAATAATTTGTTTTGACACTTAATTTTAATATTATAGTATTAATGCAGGTATTGTAGGTGATGTAGGTATTATATACAAAATTAAATTATTCAAAACAAAATTTGAATGTATAAATCATTAAATCCTAAAAAAATAATTATACGTGTTTATGAAAAATAATAATCATCCGAACTCATAGACGCATAGGTCCTATAGTAAATTATTAAAATATATAAATTATCATGGATACTGTAATACTTTATTCTATGTGAGTTAATCACAATAATTAGTATAGGGAATTATGTAAATATAATATTTTATAATAGGTATACTATTGACTGTCAAAAACAAATGTATATGGCTCCTAAAAAAAATATTATTTAAAATACAAATACAAGTGATGTGATCAATAAAATATCTTTAAAACGAGCAAATGTTATATTAAATATTAATTCTATTTTTTTTTTTTAGCAACCGTTACTAATAGACCAAACATCATTCAAATGCGTGAATGTTTCAATAGCAACAAAATTGTTTGTGTATTAAACAAATATTCGTAGATATTTTTTTTTCTAATATTTCTAAATAAATAACACTGTCATAATCTATTCAAATGTAGGGCATACATATCCAATATCGTAGTACAATACGATCAATACGTATTTTAGTAAATAATGAAGTATAAGAGAACTACTCTAATATAAATTTATAACTGTTTTGTAATATAATTAAAATATATAATATATGTTTAATATAGAGGTATCTGATTTTATATTTCCATAACTCCTATGAATTCATATTTTTCTTCTTTTTTTTAAGTGTAAAAATCAATATTCACAAAGTGAATTTTATTTAATATATACTCGTATATGTATGTATATACCTACAAATAAGAGGGAATCGTATAAAAAAAAAGTAAACATATAGATATGTCATAAATAACAAGTTTAGGTTTCGTATATTTAAATGATATAGTTTTCATTTAGCCTTCATAAATCTCAACATTTCTTAAAAAAAAATAATTTACAATAAACTAAATAATTAATAAATAATTATATATACATAATAATATGTAGAATAAAATAGTCGATTATCTCTCTTATCAATTCAAATTAGATACGCTATCTAAAAAATATTTAGTTGCAACACATTCCATTGCCGGAAACACAAAGACGAAACACTTAGTAAGTTCTAATATCTACCTATATTAGCCTATATATCTATCTGTAGTAATAATCACATCATATTTTATTAAATAATAATAATTTATGAGAATGAGATGGTTGAAAAATGTATAATAAACTACCCTTCTTAATTGAGTATTGTTTATCGAGTAAAATTATTATGTAATAATATTTATGTCTTTTACTGTCGATTACTTTTTTTCAATATAATTACTACGAAAGAATGATTGACGTGTGTATATACTACGAGTTATGCAAATAATGTAAAGTATGTAACATTATTATTATTAGACGTTATAGTAGCTAATTCTAGATGGATTCAATTATTAGGTTCATATGTACATAAATGTGGAACTACTTTAACAAAACATATTATTGATGTTTTACCTATATTTTTCAGAAAAGATAATTTTCTACTGTACATAAAATATTTGAGATATGACTGTCATGAAAAGTAATGAAAATATGTAGAAAAAATTATATAAACTAAGTATTGCAGGCGAAAGTATCTTAAAATGTATTTTTTATACCCATATATCTTAATATATATTTTTTTAATTATTAAATTTGATTATAATATACACTTTTAACTTACATTTTGTTTACTTTCTTATGTAAAAACTATAGTAATAACAGTAGGTTTATTTTTTTCAAAAGATAGGTAAATAGTTTCTTTTGATAAAATATATATTGTGCAAATATTATATTATTCACCAATTGATAATTTTAAAATTAAATATTGTATCATAATAATGTGTTTTAATAAAATCTGATGACGCATTTTTAAAGGAGGTTGATCAATAAATGATTTAATTTTAACCAAAAGTGCCAATATTGCGTTTTGCATTATCACTCCACAAATACAATTTATAAACAATAATCTAGAATTTTTAGGTATAATATAACGAGTCAATTTTGAAACTTAGCTTTATAAAAGAAATATATTACAAAATATATAACAAACATATTCTATTTTTTAAATATTTTTTATATGATATTTACACCTCTCTCTGAATCATTAAATGAAACATTATAGGAATTTTAATAGCATCAATTTTCTAAATTTGACTATGATATCTAGTTACACTGTTTTCATGGTTTCTTAGATAGATTCAGGTATAATATATTTAACGAAATAAATTTTCAAAAGTCCTATAGGCAGATATAAATATAATTAGAAAAACGAAACACTATCAAATTTATATGTTGTCTCTGTTAATCATTGAGTTGTGACGCAGACCTGTTATTTTTAAAATCACGTACGGTAATGTAATACGCCCTTCAACGGAAAAAAAAATCATTTCTAAAATATTATATTTTCTACCTCTAACAAACCTGTTCTTTTTATGTACTCATATCATGAGTATAATATTTTGTTTCACCCTTTATACTTCTCAGTAGTCATTTCTTTTGTCCTTTTATTATCTTGTCTATTTTACTTTGTTAAGGTATTCAAGAACCGTATTTCATTATATTATATATTTCAAGACACGCTATATTGCTACATTAAAGCTATAATACTGCCATTTGAAGGTATTTATTTAGAATTTTTTGTTATAAGTAATAGTTTCGTATAAATATGTTAATGGAAATAAGCACTATTAGTTTAAAATAATAAATAATTTTAATTTTAAAGATAAATTTACAGTTTTCATAGTTTTATTAAATAAAAATTAATGATTTTAGTAAACATAACATAACATAATATTATGCATTTGTGAAGTAGCCAACAGGCATTATATTTATAAAAAAACGCAGTATTCTTAACTACTTGTTCCTAATATATATATAATGTGTACAACTATTGACTAGAATATCAAGTATTTATTTTTTCTATTTCATTCATTATACTTATAAAATTATAATATGAGTCCTAGTAATAAAATTGAGCACTAACGTAATTTTAGAACACAAAATATGCGTGAAATAGAGTCCTTGATATGGAATAATTTTTAAACTTTCACTTCGTTCAAGATTTAAATTCAAAAATATTTCAAGTTGTTTACATAAATTTTGACATTAATTTAAATCGATTTTTAACATTTTAAATTGTGCAAGAATAACAAATAACATGATCAAAAATGTAGGTTTTTACAAATATAGGCTATATCCCTATTTATTAATTCATATTAATATTATATTTAATATACCTATAATATTACATATTCAAAAAACAATTGTTTTAATTATTCCACACAATTAATATTATTTGATATCATTATTAAAATGTGGTGCGTATATATAACAATAACGGAACATCTTATTCAATTCAAGTAGATTTCAAGTACCTAGTAAATTAATACGTCAAACAATTAAATATTACCTATTGGTTTAATTAAATTGATTAACTGCCTAATATATCACAATTTACACTGTTAAAAAATAACGATCAAGTAAATTTAAATATACATACGAGTATATTAAACATTATGTATAGGTATATTGCTAAAAGGCTAAAAGCTTAACATAAAAATATAAAATCGATACACATTTTTTTTTTTTTTTTGATAAATATTAAAAATGTAGTTACAATATAAATTATATTTAACTGTTTTGATTCAATAACGTAAATGTAAATTCAATATGTAATATCATTGTTTGTAGAATAGTTTATTCTATAATCAATGGTAATATTAACCATGTAGAAAAGAATGGAGTCGAAGGACACTTAAAAAAATTTTTTAATGTATTCATAAATGAAAAATAATTAAAGTAAGCATATTACACATATAAGAGAAAATACATTCCTACTAAAAATATTATTTTATATTACCTATATAAATATCTATATATTGATTATATAATGTTAATCAATAAACACTTGAGTCAAATATAAAACTGACTAAAACGTATGTTATCGAAAAATGTTGTAGATATAATGTATTTCTGAACAAGCATCATAATGAAACATAGTTTTGACTTTAATATAAACTATAATTGTATAGGTAACGATAGAACAAATAATACACGCAAAAAGTTTAATGTACATAATACTTTAATTTACAATGTCACATAAATACTTATGTATGTGGTATATGAAAAATAATATTTATAGGTATATGTATTTATTTATATGTGATTATTTATTGAAAAAGTCTTAAGTTTATATTTTTACCAACTGTAAGTTGACCTATTTTAACTATTAATAGTTTCTTCAGATTCCAATCATAACATTAGCCTTGTAATCTTACAAAGACTTAACTTTCTAATTTTCTATACTACTATAACTGCAGATATTTAAAAAGTTAAACTTTTAAAATAGGTGCGCAAAACACTATTAATATGATATAACTAACATTATTGTATAAAAAAAATAATAATAAAATATGATTTTGACGTTAAAAATTAACATCAAATTGTACATTCATATTTCTCAAATTGATAAAATATATAAAATAAATGATAATTTATGCAATAACTATTATTAAAGAATTGTACCTATCATAAATCATATATCGTTATAAATCTCACCATTGTTAATTTAGTTTTGATAGAATATATACCTATTATAATTTATATATTGCTTATATTACAGTGCTCAAATATTATATTATTATTCACGTTTTTCTTCTCGTATAATTCCAAACAATAACAACAACAGTATCTTAAACATAATAATTTTCAAGGACTATAGTATTGCATCCAGCGCAAGAATGGTTTTTAATTGATAAGAAACGCGTATTTTAAGCAAACACCAAGGAATTATTACATACAAATAATGTCCGTAACTAAGGGATTTTAAAGACCAATTTTCTTTAGACAATGACGAATATTCATATATTAGTATATATTTATTACTGCGACGCTGTTTATAATATTATTATTTTTATATCAAAATTCTTATATGACCAGTACAGCAACCAGCACACTACATAACTATAGTTACCGTTGAAAATAAGAAAAAATTGACAAGCGGTTAAGGTTATAACGTATCGATACGGATTACAATGGCTGTTATAATAATAACATTATTGTACTGTAGCAATATTTTGCAACGCATATTTAACTTGCGTGGTTCTATTTAATAGACAGTAGACACCTTAATAAATAAAATAATATAATCTTATTATTTTAACAGCCACGTCAAACTTGCGGATTGCGAATATAATATTGTTTAAACAATTTTATTGATTATATGAAAATTATAAAAAATAAATATATATATATTTATTTTTTATATATATATTAAAATTAACGTCACAGCGTACGATTGTTCATCGAAGTGAAAGTGAAACAATAAAAATAATTCGCATAAGCAATAAGTAATAATGTTACGCATGTGAAACTATAATGTACTATAATTGTTATTATTATGTTTTATACACCTATTCAAAATACTTTAAATGAGTACAGGACCAAAACGTCAATGAGATGTAAAATCAACGAGTGGTTAAAAACTAAAAAAGTAAGTTCCTCGATAAAATTATTCATGTAAAATTTGGATATACATACTTTAATATTAAAATTCGTTTTTATATATAATTTAATCACAATATTAATTGTTTCAAATTTAATTAATACGTATGATATATGTACCTACGCATGTATTTTTTATGGGGATAGATTTTTTTTTTTCATAAATTTGTTTTATTAAAAGTTAAATCAATAATAAATAATTAACTTAACTGTTTCAAGTGATTTTTCTTTTTTAATTTTTTTTTTTTTTTTAATGTAAACTAAAATACAAATAATATTGTATAACTTACTTTAATATATTGTATAAATGTACCCAATACTGTAACAATAAATTTAAATTATGTTTAATTTGTTGGAATGTGTAATATGTACAAATAAACGAAATAAATAATAATTAAAAAAATTAATATAAAAAAATTATTAATGTATAAATAATATACCACAGAGAAGGATATTAAATACAACAACACATACGTTCAAGAAGTCAACAAAAGTTTGAACAAATTGTTTGAGAGTGAGACTAATTGAATTTAATGAATTATGGCCTTGTACTACAATTATTTATTTATTGGCTTCAAAAGATTAGTCCGTAAATTAACCTCAGTCATACTCAAACGAAGAAGCCATTGCTCCTCAATAAAATCACCATGAGGTAATTCAATTTTCACAAAATTCATGTAATAATAACTGAATGAAACTGAATACGAACACTGAAAATAAAACTAACATCGTTGATAATTTAAAAATAAACATTTTTAACAGATATTGCATTTTATTAATTTTAAGGTCTTTAACTCTTTGTCAATGTTAATATATATACGTAATTTTGTTGGCTACTTTTCCTAAAAATGTATTAATTTTCAAAAATAATTTATTTGTTTATATAAAATATATGTATTGAAAAATAAAAATAAAATTATACCACTAAATATTACATTTTTATGTATATAATATTTTATATAAAATAAAAATATTAAAATATATAAAAACAACTATATATTGATACGTCATTATGAAATAATAATAAATAAATTCTGTTTATATAGTTTCACAGAATGATGAAGGTCGAAATTCATTGAAGCAAACATAATTTTGGAAACCGTCAATAGACCAAGATAGTTAGATAGTATAGATCTTAGACAGTTCATATCGTAAATAAAACTGATGCATGATGGATAACGATTAATTATTCAGAAAACAAAGTTTATTTCAAACATCACAAATGATTGAAAAAAACTTAAAATCGCTCAGGGTGAAAAACATACATTGTACTCGACAAATTTCTCCAACGATTGCAATAAGACCGGACGTGATACGTACTTACACACTCCGCGACTAATTAATACTTACTTTCATTTATGCAAAAAAAAGCACAATCCTACGGCGAAAAAATTATCTTAAACGGATTTCTTCTTATCGCGACGTTTTTAAATAAAAATAAATAAAAAAAACTATAAAGAACGGATATCCGTAGTATATACGTCAATATTATACATACACAAAAGTTTTGTGTTCATACAATACTATTGCATATATTATTATTTTAAATATAAATTGTGAATGTTACATAAATGTTTATAAAAATAATGACTATTTCCTATATAGTTCGAAATGTTATAATACTTGTATATTGAATTATAAAACTGTTTTTTAATGTATATTTTACGTATAATAATCATAAAATATTATGTTTTTGTTTTAAATTGCAAAAGTGATAATCGTTTAATATTGTCAACCTGTATACTGTATTGTATACTATAATTTTGTTTGTTACTATTCATATAAAAGAAAATTAATATACAATCGACATAAAATTTTGTTTAGAAGATAATATAATATAATAGGTGCATATTATATATACTCGTATATATAATATAAGGTATACTAATATACTATATGGTAAGATCTATTTGGACTATTCCTATAACTGTCATTATTCGAATTATAAAACTACTCATTAGTTCAGCTAAATGTTATTTCGCGTAGCCATCAAACCCATCATTTTACAGTTAAGTTAATCGTCATGTTCGTTCCGATTGAAAATACGAAGTACCGCAATTAAGCACTCATAAGTCACGAATACCACAAGGACTCCGTTTTTATAAATCGATCGTAATTATAAAATTATACTTATACTTACAAAACATATATTGCTTTGTTTCTGTTAAAAGTTTTATTTATTTTAAATAAAAGCAACTCGATAAAAACGTATATCAAAAATGTGTAATGAATCAAATGCATTAATTAATTTTATAGTGATAGAGATTTCAATTATAAATACATAGTTTATTATATATTGAGTATCAAAAAAAAAAAAATTTAAGAAAAATATTAATAGTGTTCCCCTAGTTCTATATTTAAGGTAAAACTTAAAAAAAATAATAATACGCGATTATTTTCTAGTTCTTTCTATTGTATTTAATTTATGATACTCAATATACTTCTTACCTGTCTTACCTATTTGTTAGGCAGAAGAATACAAAATTCAGTGAACATAACAGTATACTCGTATACTACAAGTTAAGTATAAGTATAAATATTAAGTACCAAGTATCTATTATAACACAAACCAAAATATAATAGAATATAAAATATAAAATAACATTTTATATATGTTCAACTAAAATATAAATAATAAATGTAAAAAGTTTTTCTTAAATAACTCACTTCTACCTTGGTCGAATGATTATAATATACAGACTCTCTGATTTGGTTTAATGATAAAAAAAAAAAACAGAACAAACGCCTTCACGCTCCGCCAAAACTAATGTCCTTCATAGTATAGTTTTGTACTTATAAAGGTACCTACAACGAAGGTTTGCTAGTATAGTAGTCCCAAGTCTAGCTATATATAGAATTTATAATTATACGAGTACAATATGGTCTATAGAATTAAAAATTGAAAATTAAGAATTTTATCAATATAACTAGCCTACCTATATCTATCTACGCAAAGACGATTTAAAACTAAACGTTTTAACTATAATGCTTATAGATTTCTTTTATAACTGAAGACACTTTTTTGGTAGAAATAATGGTCCGATTACCACAAGTAGGGTATGCTTTCAAAAATTTCATCTAGTTAGTACTTTATTTAACTTATTTTTCGAATTTCTTAAAAGTTTTTCCTCGGAAGAAAAAAATCTACCAAAATATGGCGGAAAATCGGTAAAATTCATGGAAATCGTAATTTGGACGAAATTGATTTTAGATTTTTATAATACCTAACTAATACAGTTTTTAACGTAGAGACTTATACATTTTTTAAGTGCTCTCATAGGTAGTTTATACGCGTAGTAAAATTTTGGAACAGTTTATCAGTATAATATATTTTATTATATTAAGTTTCGCTCAGAACTATATTTTTTTCAAATTTAATATCATTGCTTTTAAATATCAATTATAATAAACCACTAATATCTCTAAAGACCGAAAAATAAATATTAATCTTAATATAAATTAAACAGTTTGATAAAAACTCTACCCGGAAAAAAATTCTCTGTATTTTAATATCACAGCCATTCTATATTAATAAAGTGAATAATCTAATAAATCAAAAGATTATATAAGTAAAAAAGGAAATAGATAAATAAGTTATACTTGATAGGTACATATTGATTAAATTTGAATAACATACAAACAGTTTAGACTAACACGTACAAACGTTTAAAACAGTTTACATAAAATTACAAAACATTATATATATATATAAATTGGTAGTCAGTTTTTATTTATTGAACCGTTACATTAGTTGATATTTTTAAAGCATTCCACAGTATTAGTTTTAACATTTTTCTGAGGCCGAACAATAGTCAGAGATCTACGTAATATGACACAGACATTATACTATTACAATAAAGACATTTTTAGAGACTTCGTTCCGTCTAAAATTCGCATTACATGATGGTAGTTGTTCCAAATAATAATATATATTTCTGGAATAAGACACAATTACGTGTTTATTGCAACTAGTTTGTCAATAATATTTTATCGAGAATTTATAAATAGTCATATTACAAAATTATACAAAATATCATCTTTACTACGATATACTTTTAGAAACATTAGGATTATAAAATTACATTACACGTACAAACGAATTTTAACAATCTTTTGAAATCAAGATAAACTAGATAAATATAATACAATAGTTTATAATTTTACATAGATACCTTTCAATCTGTATGATTAAACATAATATATAATTTATTCAAAAATATAAATATTAAATATAACTTCATTATTAGAAGTTCAATAAAGTATCTCAGGGTTGAAATAAATTTACCAAATTTTTTTTGACCTTGTTTTAATAATCTTCACATTGAGATACATAGAATATTAATAAATTATTTCTATATTATATATGGTTTAATTTCTAGTAGACATACAATGAAATCATTATTATGATTATTATCTATTTCACTATTGTATTATTATCTATTATCTAATAAAGAAATAATTGAAAAATGCTTAAGTTTAAATAAATTGAAAAACAAAACATAAAATTCACAAGTACAATAGAGTATAACTCAAGGTTACAAAAAGCATCGGTATTTACGCTAATTTTAATTATACGAATGCTCGTTCAAAATATCCTAAATGTAAAAATATTTTATCTGCATATTAAATATCAAAAATTAAATTTATTATTGGCTTTAAATACTTAATCAATGGCATCATCAAAAATTAAAGTTTAAAGTATAATGATCCTTGATTTAAAATTAAATTCATTGTATTTTTTAATATTATAAATCGATTATCTGTAATTATGTATATTATGTTATTATTATGTTATATTATGATCATAATATAATTTCCTTTTTTTTTTATAAAAAGTACAACTAAATGTTTAGTCCAAATAACATTAAGTAGGTACATATTAATTATATTATTTGGTAAAACAACAATATAGGTTAAATTAAAATGTTTATGTTTCACTAAAATATAATATGATCAATGTAATAATAATATATAAAATAATAAATTATAACAGCTGACATAATCATGATTAGACAATTTCAGATTGTTTCTGCGTAAGCAGATTATACGACAATGCTCTAATAGAGATTCACTTCTGCGTTTTGCATTGTCATGAAGTTTTTAATTTTATTCATTTCAATCTTTCTTTGTATGATTTATGTTTTGTTTTGAATGTATCACAGTACGTCACATAATAGTATTTGTCTGACAACCAAATCTACTTATCTAGCAGCTATACAACAATGCAAAATATAATACACCCAAGCATATTTTAATTTTTAAAGTTAATCGACTATTTTAGAGAATCTCTTTACTGTTATAGTTTTTGACTTCCCTAACATATTTTTATTTATTTTATTTGATATACATATTTTACTTATTTTGTTTGTGAATATTGTTTAAAACTTTAATCAAAGTCCAAAATTAATCACAAATTAATAATCATACAAACCATAAGAGTAATATTATTATATACATATTTCAAACAGTATGTTATATTTCTATTTTAATATTATACTGTATATTTATATTTATATTTATAAACACTAAAAATAAATATATAATTAGATAATAACAAGTAATACTTTAAAGTAGAGCGTATTTTAGATAAATAAAATCAATGATAAATCACTTAGATTTGAAAATAACAATAATATTTAGAATATGTTAGTGCTTAACATATAGCTTTAATTAATAGTTAACACTACATTGGTCTAATGCGTTGAAAATAAAACCGAAAGATCTTTAAACACAGGCACACAGCTGCAGTCGTTCAAGTCACTCGACCAAACTTTATGGAAAGATACCAACAAAATAACCTACAATCTGTTCGTTACGTGAATCATCATTAAAACGGATACTTACTCATAAATGAATAACTCATAAAAATATTATTATAATAAAGACCGTCACACGACATGTCGACCTCGACGGTCTATAGTTCCATAATATAAATGATAATGTAATGAATATAAGGAAACGCTAATCAATTAACATTATTTTGTTCTTTTTACACATATTAATGTGTGCTAAATATTACGACGTGTAATCATGTATCTCCTGGCTACTAAACTAACTACTACTATTTTACTACCAATGCAAAAGACAAAAGAGTTATACGATAAAACCGTACACGACGTAATATGATTGAAAAAACTAACCGAAACCCACGTAAACATTTTGTTTCAAAATTAAAACATTGACATTTTAACGATATTGATGATGTTCAAAGTATACTTATAGAGTATAGACGTTTTAATAATGAAAAAAAATATTCAGAATAGAACCTTTAATGTCGAATGATTATAATACATCGTAAACTTGCGTCAGACGAAAGACTAATCAGCAGAGTATGATGATAGACTACAAAGATACGCCCCGATCGGAACTTTCACATAGCAACGACGACATCGATCGTATTCGTATAATTATTGATGGCGGCGGCAGATATTGTATTCTTATTCCATCGTGACACATCGAAAAGAACGTCGTATCTCATACGACCATTTGTCAAAACAATGAACGATTTCTGTTTCTGAGGACCTGAGAATCGCTATACAAGAAAGTGAATTGCATCACCTTTGGGTGTTGTATTGTTGCATTATGACAAAAAAGCAGATAGAATATCGAATATTCGTAAACATGCTGAATCGAATGGACATTTATATAAATAAAATAATAGATTGCACAAAACTAAAATATTATCGGAAAATCAAAATCCCACGCGTGGGTGCGGTACCCATGACAGGGCACAAGGTATAACTATAATAGTATAATATTATACCGCATATCACTACAAATACAACAAACAGTAAAATACGTAAATAATATTTTCATCTATCATTGATGACCTACCCGTTGATGGTAACTGACGATAATTGTACAGCCATGGGACAGATGCGTTTTCCGTCTAGTTGTATTCAATATTAAACGGACGATCGACGTCCATGTATGGAACCGTTGCACTATTAAAGTTTTACTTGAAAATAATGCGAAGTAAAATCAAAACCGACAATTGTATAAACAGTGCGAAAAATAATATTGAACGATAAAAAGCGCGAAACGTGGATCACGTGACGAGCATCGTCGACATGGAGTACACTGCGCGCGACAACCACGGTTGTTTCTTCACTACTGAACCAATAACTAGTACCAGTGTTGTACCACGGTCCTCCGGTTTCGCCACCGCCGCCTCCTCCAGACAGGTCGTTGTCGCCGTTACCACCGCCGTAATCTCGGCGACCGATGCCGACCGTGGTCGAACTGTCGCTGTCACGCTTTCACACAACGACGTGCCAACACGCGCACGCGCACTCGCACCGCGTTAGGGGACAAAAGACGATTGCTTATTTTGATTTTTTAGCGTCTCTCCCTGTGGCCCCGCCGACAATTTTCCGAATACTGTTTAATGTTTAACTCTTTTATTTTCCACTGCACGTTATCCTTTGTTGTACACATATACGATACACCTAATATTGTTGTATTATTATAAACGCGATTACCGAAGAATATTTATTATTATTTATAAAAAAATCTCATACATTAATAACTGCATTGTCCGTGTCCCAAAAGTGAGAAGGAGTGCGAAACAAAAAACAAAACAAAATCTAAAGAAAACGCAATAATTGTTTCGTAAAACGCGTAGCGCCAATTTATTGTCTTTTTATCCGAACCGTGCACAATATAATACATTATTATTTATTACATATACGCGTATATTAACGTATTATATTATATATTATACGCGTACGCGAAAACGACGACGGAAGTACTTACGCCTGCCTACATAACGCGTATACGGGTGATATTGTGTTAAAAAAAACCGTATTTTCACTCTTAAAAACATAAAAAAAACGCACACTATGTCGACAGTTGACACGTGTAGAGAAGTATAATAAGTAGCCAAGTAAATACTATACGTATATATATATATTTATATATACGCATGCCTAAGTGAATATGTTGAATAGAAAACGTATAAATTAATAGTCTAAATACAATTTATAATTCAAATACTTCAGACACGACATCCCCGTCGTCCCGATATTAACGAAATAATAATCGACAATGTTTTTTGTTATGCTATCTTGACGTTTAATAATTATAAAATTCATATATACGGATATTATTACGTCTTATTTGTCAATCTCAAAAATACGCGAAAACTATTAAATCTAGTTAGCGGTTGAGAAATTAATTTTCAATTTTCATTCTATTATATATAATTTAATCTCGCTTTTTATGCATATTGTTATCATATACACTTTCCATACTGCATTGTAATATTTGAAAACGATTTTATTTTACGTTCGATATAAAATACACAAATACTATATTATATTTGATTATTATTATTTATCGTGGACGATCAATGAATGGACGAGATGTAGGTGATTGAAATCTATGGCGGTGTATGACTAGGGTGGCGGACCCCATAAAGTTGGTAGGTAATTGCCTTAAAAAAGAAGATCATAGACGATAAATTTAGATCATTTTAGATAGAGTTGAACACCACCAACTTTTTTTTTTTAACAAAACAATATACAGCAGATTATAATTATACTTATAATTATAATACTCGTATAATAAAAACGAAGGTGATATTACAAATTATAGCATAATTAGTTTTGATTGAAGTAAGACTAGTAACATAATACTTATTATAGTTACGTGGAATAGTTAGATCAAATTATTATTGTATACAGTACAATAATTAATTATTATAACATAAATTTTATCACGTTACTGCGCAAATAATATATTATTTTCAAAAAAATATATACATAAATTACATAAAAATAGTTTTCTAGTTATTAAATAATTTAACCATTAAAAATATATTTATAAATATATTGAAAAATATTATTCCAACGCTTTTCTTCGTAATCTCGAGAGCTAGAATATAATTCTTCATTTCGAGTTAGATCAGTAGCGTACCTACGTACCTACCTATGGAAGTGATGGGAGAATTCATCCTCCCTTCATGATTCATAGAATAGAATTCATATTTTTTAATAAATGTGCTGTATACTTATTTACTTCGCACTACTATTATTTCACACTCCCCTCCCCCTTGATAATGTCTAGTTTCTAAAAACCTATTCCATTAAGTTAGATGTAATATTAAATCACAAACATTTCACTGAGATAATAAATTTATGCTATATTCTAAAATATAATTAATAGGTACATTAATATGAATATATTTATCGGATAATTTTTGCACAATGTCAACGTCAGATATATTGTATTTGATTGTTGTGACAAGTTGTATGTGAAATACACGTCGTATATACATCTGTGCGTGTTAATTTTGTAGTTAAATATCATAATAAAACATTTTAATTATTATTATTTGTTGGTCACATAATTATAGATGCGCATTATATGATATAATTGTAAAATATTGTGTGCGGTAAATACATATACGTAGTCGTAGACTTATAGCGACACTGTTATAAAGTTTAAAAAATAATGATGACAATAAGTATGTAAATATTTTATTTTATTTTATTTTTTAATTTGTCAAATTTAAATTTCCTATTGTAACGTTTGAAACAATATAATATATCTAATACAATTAATATTATTGTGTGCAATCCACGCAGCGTTTGAAATTAAACTAATTTTTAATTTTCACTATTTACTATTTACAGTTTTATTATATGGTTATTAATTTATTACACTATTTTCATAATTTACCTATAGGCAATTTTACTCGTAGAAAACAATATTAAAAAATAATAAACAATATACTTATTGCAATCTTAATCTATTATTCGAACTGCATTGTGTGTATGTAACTAGTTTGCAAAGAGATACGACAATTGATTATTGCAAATTGAAACGCACAAAGTAATTATTATAATACCTAACGATAATAAATTATAATTACACCTCAGAATGCCTATTGGCTATATATAGTCATCACAGCTATAAGATATTATATTAATATTATAGTCTATAGAGCAATGTCGATGAAAAAAATAATAATTAACTTTATAAACCCTAAGGAAAACAATTTTTAAAGTCAATGTCTTTATTATAATATCATACATTCATACGTGTTTTTTATAACATTGAATTAATTACGGTTAATTCATAAAGTAACTATACATAGCAGGTAATAGATACCTATGTGATATGGAATGTCCGTACAGTATCGCTTTAATTTCTGTTCAGTAAAATAACACAATTCGTCAAAACATTAATATCATGTCAAGATAATTTATGATATATAATACACAAATACCTAACTTACTCGATAGAATAATATTTTTATTTTTATTTTTTAATAATATTAATATTATTTTTAATAAATATGTAAATGTAATTATACAATTCGGTTGTGAATGTGTTATAATCAATGTAAATTAAACTTTATAGCTATCGAAGAAAATTTTAATGAAACTACATTAAACACTTTTAAACAAATTGACAAAATTTTCAATTTTTATCCTCTACTATTCAATTAAAATTAACTACTTATATTATAAACTTTTATTTAATACATAATAGTAATTTTTTAAAAAATATATAAAATAATATATTTTTTTATAGAGGCTTTGAAGATATTTTATGAATTTTAACAATACATTATAAATTAATATAAGATAGAACGTTTATTGTTGTCTATATTTTCTCATGAGATTATGTTCAATAATTATTACGGTCTCCGTGTCTATAACAAATAAATGACTATATGATAATAGCTAATATGAAGTCGCATCCTTTTAATCCTCAGGAAACATACCTTCTATATACGTCACCACTGGTATATAGTAGACAGTAGTGTACACGCACATTATTATTTCTAGTGCATTGCATAACTATTAAATTAACTATTAAATTATTCTAGAAAAATATAAATATTTATAATTATATTACGTATGCTACAGTTATAAACTTTTATTATATTCCAGAAGTATAATAAGTAAATTATAAGTATAATTTGTTTTTTTTAATTATATAATTTGTCATCATAAAAATGAAGTACATGTATATGGTAATTAAATAACTAATAACAATTTATATAATTTATACCTACTACAAAATTAATATTTAAATATATGTACAAGGTGATCACAATTTCGTGTAAGAACTATAATGGAAATTACATATGTTTTCATATGTACATCATTTTTATAACAAGAAATTCTGATCACCCTGTGTATATAAACCAACGTACATATTATTATATATTACCTATTTATAATACAAGGACAAAGTCTATAATGAGTGTGTAACAAATAATATAATGTATTTTTAACTCAATGTCTTGAATTATAGGCATATGCCATATAGATAATAAATTTCTGATTTAGCACACCTCAATAAATATTAACCAAAGACCAAACTATATAAGACATAATATAGAAAATTGACATTTGAACAATTGACCCTGAGGGATTTTTGTAGTGACATTCTATTTTAAATATGAATAATTACTAATTATAAGATGTTATTATAATTATTAATTACATATTCATATTATAAAAACAATATTATATGTTATAAATTTGATCATTTTCTTCTAAACTACTTTTTAGGAGAAAATTTAAATAACTATGCATTATTTGAAAAATCATATTCAAACATTAAAATACCTACTTAATATAATATATTAATATATTATACGATAGGCTATAAATGATTAACTATATAAAATTTCAAAAATAATAATATGCAAAGAACATTTAATATATTATAATATGTCATATCGATATGTCTATTAAATCGATTTTGTTATGGTTTTCGATCTCACGCCTTTTTAATAGTTTCTGAGTACGACACTGTGGTAACCTAACTTAATATTAATCAAACGTGTATTTACGCGATTTAATAATATTATATGTCTACATTAAAACGACGTGTAAAAAGCTAACCTTGTATTGGATATTATCGTCTATAGCAATTATTATATTGACCGATTGTTTTCCAAGAACAACAGCAACGAACAGCAACGTGTGAAAGTATTACTTCCAAGTTTTGCTACTTGAGATGGATCCGGACCGACTTAATGCAAACGGATTTATGGTGCGACCAACCAATATTAGGTACAGTTCAGTTGTTGAGCGGACCGCCCAAACTACTGACTATAATAATTATATTGTCACTGGCTGTGATTAAGTGTTATCTGTCGTAAACATTAATAAAATACAACAATATTATGAACAAAATACAATGTGGGCGGGTTAAAATGAAACCAGAAGTTTTGTACATATTTATATGGTAAAGATAATGCGTACTTAGAAATTAAATTATAACAAATTGTATAAAATTATGTTTTAAACAAATGTTCAATGATGGATAATGGATCCATCCTCCTCCTATAAATACGCCACATAAGACCTAACCTAACCCAACCTATTACTAATTTATTGTCGCAATCGTATTCCGTTATTTCGTATTTTTTTTTTTTTTTTAATTAATTATTTATTTTACGAATTTAAGTTAAATAATACCTATACTATTATAGATAATACATTGTTTTTATATTTTATTTGCAAGTAAAACAACAGATATATATGTACATATTAAAAAAATTTCAATTTATCAATAAGTATATTGTAGAGTTTATATACCTACATAAAAATGTGATAAAAGTTAAAGGTAAAATTAAAATAAAGATAGTTCTATTTAAATTAAATTATAATATAATAGGTATAATATAATATATATTCATTTTTCAAAATTCATAATATATTTAACTTATTTTCCAACGTTTTAAAACGTTAAAACTAGTTAATTAGCAAATTTAAACATGATTACCTATTTCGTTATTAATTTTTAACATTTTTAAGTTAACTAATATCAAAAAGAACTTTTGACTTAAACTTAAAATAGTCTATAACAACTTAATTTAATGATGTAAACAAATTAGTTAACATATCCAGTCTTGATTAGGTACATAACCTTACTTTTTTCTTCGTCAATCAATGACAAAGAGGACCCACTGTTTGACCATTCCTCCTCCAGAAAGGTATACAAAGTTACCCTCCCTGGACAAACCTCTTGTCATACCTCTTTTATTTAAATTAAATAAGTATGCACATCATTGGTCTTCGACCTTATAATATTATTATAATGTTTACATTTTTTGCCCGATATATATCATTTCTTTCGCGAATATAAACTCGTATGAACTGACTGGCACAATTTCTATACCTATAATATTATAATATATGCAGATATAATATAAAATCAACAATATAACGTTTTCACGCATAGCTAGTCGTATAATTTATCTACATCTTTACAATGCGCGATGACGGTAAATCGTTGTTCAAGAGAAGTACGTCAACGAAATGCGCTGTTTAAAACATAATGCGCGTTTAGGTGTTTGATAAAATTCAAATTTTATACAAAAATTCGCACGATAATATTATTATTTTAATTGATTATAATAATTTTATGTTAGGACACAAAAAATTTATTATGTTATTGGAAATATGCATTTTAGGGATGTAAAATCATTTGATACCTATATACTTAAAGATGGTAAATAAATAATAATGTATAAAATCAAAATTACATGTATCGAAATAATACGTAAAAATGTAAAATATGTATAATATGTAATATGTATAATATGTAATATGTATAATACTATATATAATAATATTTACATATATTTTTTAATATAGATATTATTACATCTGAGGTACAATAATAAAACTATAAATATATTAAAGAGATGTCTGGAAAAATAGTCAACTCAAATATCAAATTGAATAATATGTCGAAGAATAAAAAAATTTTTAGAAATATACTTAGATTTTAAGCAGTGGCGTATCAAGATGGTAGGCCCGGTGGGCCCGTGACTACCCACATATTTGTGAATAGTTTCTAAACATATTATATCAGGTTTAAGAAATAGGTGGAAGATGGTCAGAAGGAATAAAAACATTCTAAATTTTGCTTTAGTGGTTCATACAAAAAAGTAGTTCTGGACACGCCACTGGTTTTAGGTATATTATAATAATTAATGTAAGTAAACTAAAAATACAATTAAAGTTACGATTAAGTAATTATAAAAAAAAAATTAAACGATAAGAAATTTTGTTTTTTTTCCTGTAATCGATATTCTACTATATTCTATATTGATATAGTATTCGCGAAAATTATTAGAAAAGAAATCGTAATCTAAAATTTCCATTTTCAGTGTAATATAATAGAGAAACATACACACCAAACAAAATATCAGTATCTCACAACGTTTCGCCAATTATTTTATTATCAAGCTATATTTAAAATAAAATAATAATATGTATTATTTTATTAGGTAATAAATAATGATAATAATAATAATAATAATAATAATAATAATAAATAAATAAATCATGCCTAAAGGAAAAAATATATACTGTTAGGTAATATTGCTTTTCACTTGTCTGTCATAAATTAAACATGATATGCTTATTATTTTTGTAATTATTATTATTATTATTATTATAATCCTAACACAGTAGTAGATCTTAAACTTTCTCAATTAGTGTCACACCTACCTACAACAGTTGATATATATTTATAAATTAAAATATATTTTCACCCTACCATCAAAATATGCAATAATCAATGTCACATTGAATTTTTGGTTTTAAACTTTAGAAGAAAAATTTTATTAAAAATATTAAGTAAATTTTTATTAGGAAAATGTAACAATTCCCTTCTTTTTTCCCCTGAATTTATTGTCACCCCTACACTGAGACTGTGTCACCACAGTGGAGAATCGCTATATATAACCTATCACTAACTACCTCAAATCAGAATTAATATCATATAACAAAATGAAAAAAAGTAGTCAACTGACTAAGAATTGGAACAGATATAGTTTCATCTGATAGTTGTTAGTCGTACTTAATATCTAAATAGTAGATGTAATAAAAACTATTCAATTTTTTTTTTCTTTAAAACATGATTAATGAGTCAACAAAAATAGTTTGTTTCTAAACCGTATCGCACTTGAGCAATAATGCTATAACAGTAAACGAATAATGTATAACAATTAATAAACAATTATTTTCTGTTCCGGCTAGTCGATATAGTCGATGCGATAACATATTTAAAATATTATTATAACAATACCTATAATAACATATTTTTTGCGGTAATATAAACGCAACACGTTGTAATTTATCTGACTCAGGTTAGATATGGTTACCTACCTATCAATATTCAATTGAAAAAGATTAAACAATAATTATTAAGACACGATTAACCGGTAACTTGTGTTCTTATCCGGCGATAAAAACTGATTAATAATTATTGTTGTTGGAAAAATGTTCGAGAAAATATGAAATATTTCAATTTATTATTATTTTCCTTACTATTTTTGTAGTCTTGTCGGTTGTGTCATATTATCGTAATTATATCAATGGCACGTATAGTCAGAAGTATAATGTAACGTACTATATTAATGAATAACAACTTACTAACAAAAGGTGTAAAAAAAATAACGGACTATATTAGATTTAAATACCAATTAATTATGTGTTAGATCGACTGCATGTGGATCGGAATATAATATTATTAATTTATAAGTACGTGTTGGAAAATATTAATCTAAATTCTAAGGTCTTCAAAATATTTACCGAAACGTATATAGTATATTATGTATTAAAGACCAGTGTTTATCTACAACTATATTATATGGTGTTTTAATTAGGAGGACGTGGTAGGACAGAGTAACTCTTCTATTATAAAAAAAATGTTAACGTGCCCCTTCTAATTTTTCGAAGTGAACATAGATTAGATTCAATGGTGTAGGCGTAAAAATCTTCGTAAAAAAATCCCAAAGTATACAATTATATTCTAAGTTTCTAACAATTTGAAATATATTTAAACCTTTAATTGTGAGTTATCATTGTAAATTGTTTTTGATATAAATTCTTTTATTTTTTTAAATTTCATAAGATACCTACTAAATATAATCCAATCAGTGATAATAATAATGATTATAGAAAACTAAATTGATTATTTAAGAAAATATTCGTATAGGTACCCTGCGTATAACAAATAATTGTATAAACATACGCACTATAGTAAAAGCCGAAAATCCGTATACCCACGTCATAGGCGGAAATATGTGGTGGTTTGGAGGGACTTAGCCTCAACCAAATTTTTTTTAGAGAAGATAACACAAAGTTAAAAACTTATAACAAGAACTATTTATAAAATATACACAATCCACTTTTACAACAAATAAAATTTGTATTTCATCAACATAAGGCAATGTTCAAAGATTATGCTCTTGATGCATATATAAGATTTTTATATTAAAGTATTAACTTATATAATAATATAACAGGAAAAATTGAATTTTTTAAATTAATTAGTTCAATAAAATGTTGATATAAACAAGATATATATATGTATATATATATATATATATATATATATGTAAAAGTTTTGTTAGATTTAAAGTTTAAGAATATTAATCCTGAAGCCCCCCATAAAATTTGACCAAGTTCCACCTATGACCCGCTTATATGCTCCACTATACCACTGGCTTAAGTTGAATTCAATCATTGTAAGAGATGTTACATTTTAAAGTATTAAAGTTTCTTAAAATAAACTTCTTTTTTTTTCTTTTTATTTTGTCATAGGATAGGACAAAGCGTGTCGTGAGTTAACAAAAAAAACTCATGTAACATGAAGTGACAAAAAACATATTAACAACGAAACTATATTATTTAACCAAAAACTTCATCATTACTTATTGCTTGACATAAATTCGTCCAATAGTTTGATTAAGTAAATAATCCATTTTCTTCTAATTTAGAAACAACAACAGCTGTCATTAAAAGAAAAAAATCACGTAATTGAGAATAGATCCTATTCTATTCCTGTGATATTTAATGCGCTGGAGCTGGGTGAAATTTGAATATTTGTAAAAAAAAAAAAAAAAAACATTAAAGTTTATTAAAATCAATATATTTTGGTATTATTGACATTTTTAACACTGAACCTATTTACTTGTTTGAGGTAATTTTTCATCCTTAAACGAAATAAAAAAGGGAAACGAAAGATTATTTTATTTATTTATTTATTATTTTATTAAAGGTTAATTTTAGAATCAAAGAGAAGTTACACCACGTACATATTATACTCGTAGGAACATTCATCAATAATATTTGAAGTTTTTATTTTGTTATTACCTATCCGATATTTTGCATGATGTATCGCAAAATGTGAAATACTTACTTAAATAATATGTCGTTTTACAAGTAATATAGGTACGATGGTTGAGAAACACTAGTATAAGCAGTAGGTACATTTAATTTACATTATTTTTCATTGAGAGGGGAACTCTTCTTGGGTCCATGTACTACTTGTAGTTGCGGCACTGAGTATAAAGTTTAACTATTAATTTGTAGTAAAACATGATTTTTTTTAGCTTAATGCGTAAAACAATGATTTTAATAATACAACACAACTATTATAACACAAAATTTCATTACAATCACAACATTTGATTCAACAAATTCCATTTTAAAGCAATTATTTTGTATTTTTTTTTTTAAGTTTCTATCTATTTTTATTCTTTTTTGTCATATAACATTTATACAAGCATTACGAGCTACTGCACAACAAGTGTCAAAGAATATTCATAAAACTATTATTTAAGTTTAATTATTTTATTTTTAATTTATAAAAATTATACAAACATTAAAAATAAGGGTTTTTAAATAAATTTTATGGTGTCTTATATTTTGAAAGTTTATTTTTTTAAGTCCATATTTAAAAAAAATATATATTAAATAGTTGTAGTTTTAACTGACTTTTTAGGGATTTTAAAAGATATTTTATAATGCATTAAATTCATAGTTATAAGCTTGTTTGGAAAAAAATAAAATGAATGAGCACAATACCTATATTGTTATACAAAAAAAAAATACATTTATATTATTTATGTGTCAAAGTTTGAACTTTGAGGTTTCAGTAAGAGTCAATTAATTATTAATACAATCCACGTGCGTTCGAATCACCATGACGACAAACCAAACAAATAACTCATAGGACTATTAATAAATGTATATTATATACCTACTTAAACCGTATAAAATCGAACACTAGCTGTAAATGAAATAACATTTCTAACCAAATATTTAATAAATCGATTTCATTTTTTTTTTTCGTGATTTCTAGGATATACTAAGGATTACCAAATACAAAATCTAATTAAAAATTAACGAGTTCAAAAATATAACTTTATTATGCACATTATTTAGACTTTTTTTTAACTTTTGAGGACATTCATTAGAGTTTTTAATTTGTTTAATTTTAAGAGAATTGTTTAAATATTTTACCCGAATAATTTAAACTCAGCGGGTGTAAATCTTACTATTTCAGTAGGAAGTTTATTAATTTAAAAATATTATTTCTTTATGCAATTATTTTTTATACAAATTATCGATTATAATTTATAAACACATTAAAACCTTGGCTCTAGTTTTATTTAATTTAGGTAGTAATAATATCATCTATATTACGAAACTTTCATTTCCTAATTGAAATACAGTCGTATTTCTATACAAAGAAATCCGTGAAACAGATCCTGTTTTCAAGATATATCCAATAATAATTATTATTATAATAACGTACATCAAACCCCTGTAGATGCTCTGTCGCGGTTTTCAAAGAGAAATTACTTCTGGGTGCATATCGAAGGATTTTTAACAGTTTTGCGGAGAAACTACTATTTAGGTAAAATATATAATAGATATGTATATAATATGTATTATACCTACATGCTACCATGATGGTTTGACCGAACATATAAAAAAAAATATGTGTGTACAGGTACCTAATTTTGTATAAGTAAAAAAAAACCATGACAATAAACCAGCAGATGGACGAGTGAATAAAATACATTATTAAAAAATTTGCTACATCGTCGAATAATATTTATTGTAGTCAGGCTCAGTGTGATATCGCAATAAAGCTAACTCGCCGTATCATCGTGTTATTATGATATAAGAGGACGTGCAAAACCGTTTTTGTATTATTATAACTGCAACAAAACAGTTACGGTTTTCCACCGGTATGCTATAGGTTTATAATACAAAAATCAGTATGTGTAGAAATATTAAACTGTCTAAAGGAGAAGCGTTGAATTAGAAATTTATGTCAATAAAACTTATAACTAAATGCCCTATTGTCATATTATTATTATGAAAAAAAAGAATCTTAATCTGATAGAAATTTAAAATAATTTTTCATTTTTATAAATTTTATTTTATTTTGAGAAAGTGAAGTAATAATATAAAAGGCTAAAAAACAATATTGCTTCTATAACGATATACCCAATATATCCTACCAAAACAAAAAATTTTTCTTTATGGCTGAAGACACTTTTTTGGGTAGAAATAATGGTTCGATTACAACAAGTAGGCAGTGGCGGATTTTCAACATTTTCTTGGGGGGGAGGTCCTAAAAAATAATTTGTAAAAAAGCGGAAAGATTGATTTTGGACGTTCCTTCGGTCCTCGGAGAAATTAGTGGTTTATTATAATTAAGATTTGAATGCAATGATATTGAATTAGAAAATATGATTCTAAGCGAAACTCAATATAATTATACAATATATTATATTGATTAGCCGTTCCAAAAGTTCACGTGTGCATATTACCTATGAGTATACTAAAAAAATTTCAAGTACCTACGTTAAAACTTGCACGAGTTATCATGAAAAATCTAAAATCATTTTCATTAAAATTGCGATTTCCGTGAAATTTGCCGTTTTACACTATTGAGAAATTTGAAAAATGAGTTACATAAAGTACCAACTACATCTGCATGCAATTTTATACCGAAAGCATACCCTGGTTGTGATAATTGGACAGTTATTTCTACCCAAAAAAGCGTCTTCAGACATAAAAAAAAATATAATATCCAATTTTACTAAATACAAATTATAGAATTTTATAAAAAAAAATTGTGAATTACGATTCCCAAATATTTTGTAAATAAATTAAGTAGTATATGAGTAGGCTTCTATAAAATTTTCAAACCGTTAAACCCAAAATTTCATATAAGATTAAACATTTTTGGAAAAAATTTCAAAGCTTTATACTTCTTCAGAACATCAACTAATCGTTTCCAAAATTGTTTCTTTTTTGTAGAACACCCATATTAAAAAATACCTACGATCCTAATTAGCAAAAACCTAATTAGTTATCACCAAATAAAAAATAAAATAACGGAAATCGTAATTTTGCCGATTTTTGACATTTACTGGTAGTTTTTTTTCCCTCAAGGAAAAACTTTTCAGAAAAATGAGCTTAGAAAGTACCAACTAGATGCAATTTGCTATCGAAAACATACTTTATTCGTAATAAACGGACCATTATTTCTACCCAAAAAAATGTTTTCAGACACAAAAAAAAAAACATTGTAAAACCAATACATTCCTTGCTTCGCTCAGAATCTAAAGCAATATTACGTTGTATATCTATAATAATTGTCAATATTCTAATAAAATCGTATTATTATTATCAGCAATTTAATGTAAGGTACATACACATACCGCATAGTGGTTTATATAGGGGCACATAATACTAATTATTAATACTATTATTAGGCACTTTTCCATTTGTGCACACAAGAATTGGATAGGATTAAACATTGTGTTTTAACATATAATTTTAGTATAGGTACGTCACATTATATCGGTGTCTGGTGGGGGGGGGGGTCCAGACCCCATGGACCCCCTCGTAAATCCGCCACTGCAAGTAAGGTATACTTTCAGTTGCAAATTGCATCTACTTGGTACTTTATTTAATAATAAATAATAATTTTTCAAATTCTCAAAAGTTTTTCCTCAATAGAAGAAAAACTATCAACATTTAATTGAAAAACATTAAAATTCTCGGAAATCGTAATTTTGACAAAATTGATTTGAAATTTTTCATGATAAATAATGAAATTTTGAACACAGGAATTTGAACATTTTGTTGAGCGATCTCATAGGCAGTTTACATATGTAACAAAATTTTATAACGGATTATCAGTATAATAAAGAGTTTTCCTCAAAATTGTATTTTCAAATGCAATATCAATCAAAGCATTCAAATCTTAATTATAATAAACAACTAATTTCTCAGAGAACCGAAGGACAAAGGAGGAGGAACGTCCAAAATCAACCTTCTACTTTTTTTTTATTAACTAAATATATTTATCCATTAAAATAATTATTGTTTAAATGTGCAATTAATAGATAAATATAACTATAGATAATAAACAATATCTAATTATGATATAATTATAAAGTCAAAACATATTTTTTTTAATTTAATAGTTATTTATATGTTCATACAAAACTATAAAAGTAAAACGAAAATTCTAAAAATTAAATATTTAAATTCAAAATTGATCTACATATTATAAAGTATTGAGCTAGTTAAAACATAATTTTGACTGAAATGTATACCAATAATAAACAATAAGCAGAAATAATTGATAAATATTTATTTGTCATATAATTTTTTTTTAAACATAGAAAAATAAATATTCAAATACATTTTTAAAGTACAAGTCTTTTTTTTATATTTCTGGAAGATCAAAATATAGAATAAAGTAGTATATTTGAATAATATACTACTTGTAAAAATATATATTATATAATGTTTAATATTTAATATTTATACATTTTTTTGGTGTTTTTATTATTATATAAATCTATGAAAAAACTTTATTCACAAATATAAAATATTTATCTGACATTGTTGAGCACAAACTGAGCATTAAATTGGTATGGCCATTAATATAAAAAAATAATTATAATATGTATATATCATGCGAATATTATGTAATAGCCAACAAATTGTATAAACTGAATTTAGATTTTATAATAATTCTATATTCATAAATATATAACAACCCACTTATATCATTTTATAATACTATGTAATATATAGTATCATATTATCATTACTGTATCTGTATAGATTCACAAAATATAAAACAAGCTGTAAAAGTAACTAACATTTTGCTTTCTTAACATGACTAGAATACAACCAGTGTTTTAAACAGTTTTAAATACTCAGCGATACTATTGATTATAGAATAGACTATTTCTATTATGTGATACTTAACCACAATAAAATATTTTCACATTTGAATAATAAAATTAAAACTTATATGGTATTTTGCTGCAAAGGTGATGATTTTAAAATCATAATAAAATGAATACAGACAATAAATCAGTTTAAACTGAACATTCTAATATAATATTTAATTAATAGTTTATCTAAGATGTTACAGATAATAAGAATAGGTTGTAAATATTGTTAGAAAATATTATGTATACTTATTATCTACCTTTATACAATTTAAATTTGTTAAGATTAAAAATAATAATAACATTACATTTCTAATTTTTACATCAGTTAATAATTATTATTTAATTCTGTACATATAAATTTATAAATTCAGATCTGATTATAATGAAATAAATGTAATCCAATTCAATTTTTCTTACGACTTTTGAATTATTTATACAATATAATTATAAACAAATTCACATAGGACATATAGTTAACTAGTATACATTTTAAATGAAACAAAATGAATAAAAAACTTAAATAACATATTCAATTTTCAGGTAAATTAATAATAAATTTAAACTTTAAATAAATAAAAATAATGTTCAAAATATATTTTAAGTATTATATGCAAAATACTATGTATTTTTCATGTATTGTTATATCATAGTGTTGAATGAAAATTAATGGTTTGGAAATATAAATAAAATAATTTTACAAAATTTAATATACTACAAACTAATTAAAACAGAAAATTAATACTATGCATTAATAATTGAAATGCATTATCTGTCACATATATTTTATAAGTATACAAATTAATGAGATTATATTAAAATTATTATGCACAGAATGTATAATAAATAAATATAACATTTTTGATTATATTATATGTATACCAAACAAATTTTAACTAAACCCAAATATTTGAAACACACAAATATATATATATTTAAAAAAAAAAATGAAATTTTATAAAAATGAATATTTCTTTGAGCAAATAAGTCGTGTTGGAATTAAATTTAAATTGTGGTTAAAAATTTGTATAACTAATTTTATTTACCAGTAATTGATTAAGGAACAATACTTTGAGCACAAAATATTTAGGAATAAAATGTTAATACAGAGTTTTGATTTCCTCGTACTAAAAGAAATGGAGGCATACCTTGTGTTAATGTCTCTAACCAGGACATATACAAAGAGGCTGGAACTACATTTTTCCTCGGCATTGGTAGAGTCCTGAAAATAGCACGATTACTTTATAAATTCATAGTCAACAATATATCAAGATTAAACAAATTATATATTTACTTATAGATATGAAAAAAAAAAAAACAATACTTGCATCTTATACACAATTTATTAAAATAATGGTGTTGTAACAGGTCAATGATCAAAATTCTATGTTGCAAAAATTATGGGATTTACAAGGCTATAATGTTATCTTCATTGTTTTTTAACATAATTCCCGATCACTATGTATATTGTATATATTATATAATTTACATTTTTTTTAAAAAGAAAAACAATAAACAGACTTTTTGTCCATTTTGAACGCATAAAATAAACAAAAATATTTTATCAGAACAGTATTTTAGTAGACGACTATTTTATCTGAAAAATATTTCGTCCAAAGGGTATTTTATCCAAAAATGAAACCATGGGTATATGTGGGACCAACTGTTCATAGTTCAAGAGGTGTTCAAAAGGTGATTAAAATATAAAATCATATAATAGGCCTATAAAACCATACAGAAGAGATTATAAAATTCTGTGATAAAACCATGATTAGTGAAGTATTAGCTATCTATGTTAGTAGTAGATCGCAAAAAATGTATTATAAATTATATATAAATAATATATTATGAACAAATTTATAAAATTTTAATCATTCAACATTAATAAAACTGTCAATTGGTTTTCTTTTAATTATTTTATATAAAATAAGATTTGGATGAAATATTTTTCGACTTATTTTTGTATTTAAAATATTTCCTATAATTTTTTTTTTTTTTTGATTAATTACTTTTGGCTAAAATATTTATGGATATTTTATAGTTACCGATCTATTCAACTATAAAATAGAATAGACTTGAAATTTATGATACTATCTATAACAATGGTCTTTACAGTAACAATTAACATATTTAATTATTTTTAATAATATAATATAGTCAAATATTTTATGCTACTCACATAACGATTAGATTGGATTCTTGAGAATTTTCAAGAAGTAGCTCCCTTAACCGAAGATGACGGTTTGTTTTTTCTTTCATTGCTGCCAAATCAGATTCTTTAATACCCTCATCTATAAAATTAACATAAATGTACTTTTTGTTTTTACTTATATTTGTACTACATACTTTCATTATTTGGTCCTTTAGGCTTATAACTTTTTATCAGTGCATCATAAAAAGCTAATGTTTCTTCATGTGGCTTTCTCATGAGATCTGTTATCACTAATAAATCGGAATAATCAATACGGAATTTAGCTAATAAACTAGCAACACTAAAATAAAAAATATAATTATTATCAATAATGAAACAAATCAATTAATAATTATTATTTCACCTTCGCTGTTCAAATTCCAATTGATCTTTTTTATTAGCTATTGTAAATACTCTCAATTTACAAGACGACCAATTGCCTCTTGTGCTCAAGATATATGGTAATAACAATGTAAGACCTTACATAAATAACAATTAATTAATAATACAATAACTTAAATTAAATAAATTATATTAAAAAAATAAAATAAAAAAATAATATTATCATTAAGAATGTAAATGTAATATTACCTCCATCATCATACAACCACCATACATCAATTGTTCCTTTTTTCTGTTTACGTTGAAACCTGGTTATTTCATTCATTGCATCTTTGGGTAAATCATAACCATCAGTTCCTCTGTAATTTTTCAATTGAATAATAATAAAAGTAATATATAAGTTAATAAGAAAAACATTCTTATAAACTTACTTAACAATGTTAACTTTTTTATTTTTGCTTGAATTTGTTTGATCAATTTTATCATCAGTACCATGTTTATGAACCATTGTTGATGTTTCTTTGGCTAACAATTCATCATCTTCATCACTATCGTTGCTATTTTTATCGGCTAAAAATATATATTTATAGAACTAAGGCAAACTATTTGTTATGTGTACATTGAAAAATGTAAAAAAGGTTATTATTAATTAAGCATTTTTAGATTTGTTTGTTAAAATAGTTCCATATCAGAAGCAAAAACAGGATATTTTTTTGAAGGGTTGTGCTTAAAATAATTTTTTAAAGAGGGGAATTTTGTAGAATAAGCATATGATAAAAATTTTAATAGTATATACTTGAACACTGTAAATTTTATGCCACCACTGATGTATGAACATATGCTGGATTTTGAATCAAAATTGGATGAAGGAAAACCTTTTTTTGGAAGGGGGTTTGTCATCACTTAACCACAACCTACTGTATGTGCCACAGTTCTAGACACTGTTCTTATGATGTTGTATTCCTTAAGTTTAAGATATATTTATGCTATAACATTCTTAATAAAAAAATTGACACTTACTAACAGTTGACATAGACTGTGATCTACTATGCAAAAAGGGCTCTTCAGATAGATATGATGCTTTACGATTTACCATCATATCTAGCTGCACATCATCAATAAGAATAGAATTTGAAAAATTTAGACCAGATTTCACACGCAAAATACATACAGCCATATGAATGTCTAAAGCTTTGCTAAAATAATAAAATATTAAATACAACAGTTTAATATTCAAAAGTTAAATTATTTTTAAATACATACTGAAGAACATTGAAATACATATTTAAATCTTGAGTTTTACATTTGAACCAATTACTCTTGTAACCCAACATAATAATATTTGGTTTAAGTTTGCCTAAGCCAACTGTTTGCATTAAACTTTTTGCTCCGTCTTCAAAATTAGTACCATCTATCTGTACATAAAACCCTTTGATTTTGTGGTAACATAGCCAATTTATAGCACGCTTTGAATATATTTCTAGTAACTTTTGTGAAGTTGGAGTCTAAAATTGATCGAATACATAATATATATTATTTGATATTTACTTTTGTTCTTTATATATATATTACATACTTTGATAATATTTCCACATACGAGCAATGATAAATTTTTGGTTACGAGATGTGCAAAATCAATTAATGATGGTCGAGCAGATGTCATTCCTGAAAGTACAAGTAATTGTGGTCTAAAGTTTTTAACATGATCTTCTACTCTAATAAGGTTGTGAACGGCCATTAAAGCTTGTTTGTATGTTTGAGCTTGGGTACTTGTACCCCAATTAACATCTGTAAAAATTAAATTAGTTATTTGAATAGTTTACTTTTAAGAATAAATACAACTTACCTGGTTGTTGATATGATACAATTAAATATAAGGCTAATATAGCAGCTAATGTCACTAATGCTGTCCACCAGCTAATAACAAACATTAATACTACACATAACATTGAACCAGCTAAACTTAACCACATGTTAAAAAACTGAAAAAAATCCAAGCATTTATTACGTTTATCTGTTATATTATAATTTTGTACTCATTCAATACTTTGAAAGTAGGACGCCATCCAATTGGCTTAACCAAAGATGCATGAAAAGTACTGAAGTTAATCAATGCATAGACACTAAGAAAAATATTTGATATTGAAGGTAATATTGCATTCAAGTCACCTATAATAAAAAAAATTTAAAAATCAGAATTATTATCAATAATATAATTTATAAATCATTAATATTTAATACCAGGAAGTACAAACAGCAAAACAATTATTGTAGTCAAAATGTCTGCTCTTATTGGCTCTCCTGATTTACTACTAAATCCAAACCATGAAAGACTATTGTATAATCTATCATTGCATAACATTTGAAACACTTTTGGAGCAGCTAAAAATGCCGAAAACGAAGCTGTTAAGGTTGAGGTCAAAACACATGTGTATATTAATGGATTGAAAAAAGCAATAAGTCCAATAGTCCTATCCACAGCCTAAAAATTATAAAAATATATTTAAAGTATATTTAAGTTTATATTTTACAATAAAATAAACTTACATAAAGTTTATTTGGGGTATCACAGCTTAATATTGAATTTACTTTTGTAGACGGTTCTTGATCAATAAATGTTGAACCAATCAAAATTGCCATACTAATATAAATGGAAGATGAAATAAAAATAGAAGCTAATGATCCTCTTGGGATAGCTCTTAGCGAGTCCTATATTAAAAATAAAAAAAACGACTTTAAAATTAGCTAAAACTTTTTTAAATTAATTCATGGCATGACTTATACAGTATACTACTATTTGTACACTGGCATCTTGGCGTTTAATATAGTAATAAATAAATAAATAAAATTATTAATGGCTAATACCATTGATAGATAATACTATAGATTTCTCACCAGTTAGTTTTTTGACAGTGTACTGTTTGATCAAACAGTTAATTCTAGTTGGTATTATTGTAATCCCTATTAGTCGGTGACATTGCTTTCAGTATGTAATATTTTATAAGTTATTATTATTCAAAGAATATTGACGATTTCAAGCAATTGTAGGTAGTGCTGTTCTCTTATCAAACTGATAAAAAGATGTAAATACATGGTGTTCCATAGCATGGGAATGAGCATGATTTAATAAACCATTACATTATTTATTGTTTATTATATTATAGGAATGGGGATTTAAATACAAAAATAAATATATTTTGTCATAGATGACTTCACTTTGCTGATGATATTGTCGTTCTTAACACAGAAGAAATAGACTTACAAGCAGTGTTAAATGTAATAAATATAACGTTCAAAGAATATAGTTTAAAAAGTAATGCAGCCAAGACCAAAACTCTAATGTGCTACAAGAAAAACATACCTATTATATAATACAACACTAAAAAATAAAGGAAATAGAGAATAAGTTTGACTGATAAAAGAACAAATTAAGATGTCTTAAAGCAAATAGAAGAAAAATGAATATTGATAGATACTTTAAAGAAAAGGAGATAGCAGATAATAGGGCTCACGTTAAAGCATAAGGATAAATCACATAGTTTAATAATTGAAAAATTAATAGAAGGAATATTATCAAGAGAAAAATCTAAATATATTTAGTCACGGAGTTTACTATTGTAAAATATTTATTTTAATAATTTTATTGATTATAGTTCATTGTCACTATCATATAATTATCACATATTCACAGATTAATGTATATATTAATTAGATTAAATCAATCAATCAAATGTTAATAAAAAAACATAGCTGAATTTTGGCCTATAAGTTTTATTATAAATATTATTAATAATATTTTTATTTTATAAAATAAATATAAAATAGTTTACACTTAGAACATAATATGATTTAAAATTGTGGGCATTATATAGGATGTTTAATATAGGCCATTGGCTCATTAGGTAGACCGTAAATAATATTAATTATTATGCAGTACCTATTTTTCATAAGTTCTTATCAATTACACTAGAGCGCAACCTTGTTCTTTGGAATCACCAATTAACTGAATACTCGCACATTGCATTGCTGCCGACTACTAGCGATTGTAACAATGCCATTTAGAACTAATGGATCGACCAAATACTGCACCATCAAAAAAATTGGTCAGTAAGGAATCTATAGTATTATTAATTTATGCTTATACTAATAACTACAAATAATAATTTGTACCTATTCAGTTTCTTACTAACTAATTCATATTTTAAACTAATAACACTAAATTTAATAACTGTCATCACATCAAGTTGACATCACTAGTCAACTGGTAGTACTATTCAATGTTATATCAAAAATCTAATGAGCAGTTAATAATAGTGATAATGGTGACAAGTTTTGTGCGAGTTTTGGTAATTACATTTACATTCTGTTTTGAAAAAAACTTAAAGTATGTAAAAATTTTAAAAATTATAATGTCCTTGTATAAATATAATATTAATATTATATATAATGTTTTAAAAATTCAAACAAAAATATATCTAAATTACCTTTAATTCACCAGATTTATTTGTTCCAGCTAAGAATCCAGATACTGCTGGAAAAAATATACCAAAACCACACCAAAAACTTTTGCACCAATCATCAAATGATTCAAAATTCTTAAACATGTTATGATTTATTGTATCCCCTAATAATAAAAAATATAAAAATGTAACGTTTTATTAAAATAATACTAAAAATTCAATATTTTTAAAGAATTTAATTATTTTACTTACAACTAAATCCAATAAAACCTTGTTTTTTTTCTAAATCACTTTTAGGTCCATAAACCGCGCCTATGAATACATCCAAAATAGCTGCAATGATAAGAACAAGAACAGCTGCATGTACCTATAAATTGTTAATAAAAATTAAAAATAAGAATATAATATTTAAAAAAAAATATTTATTTCCATTTATTTCTTACTTGAATTTGTGATCTAATCCCACCTAATGTTGCACATAATAATAAAGCTGTTGAAAAAATTCCAAGTAGTCTCATGTCCTGTACTCCGCCATCCAAAATAGTCCAATGAATAGAATCCATTAATATCTGTACCATTTCACAAAAGCCAACCAAATGCATTGCACATGCAGCAGACAATGCTATAGAATATATGACACCAATACAAGCACCAAATTCTGGTCCAAGAGAACGAGAAATCATAAAATATGTTCCACCTTCTTTCAATACGCCATTTGTGCTGATTGCTGACATTGATAATGCAGTGATTGTTGTTATAGCACCACCAAATGTTATTATTATAATTCCTGAAACTGATTTAATTTATGTTTAAATTTAAAATTACATATATGAAAACATATTTCAAAAATAACCATATTACCTAAACCAGTAGTACAAATAACCCAAGCTATTCTTAAAAATAACATGAGACCCCATATTTGTACTAAATTGCGAATAAGA
Source organism: Eriosoma lanigerum (assembly GCA_013282895.1). NCBI lineage: Eukaryota > Metazoa > Arthropoda > Insecta > Hemiptera > Aphididae > Eriosoma > Eriosoma lanigerum. The sequence goes on from CM023359.1 coordinate 51,258,227, forward strand.
ACTCCTTTAATCCATCCTTCTTCTCGTTTCTTCTTCACTGGTCTACTAAGTTCATTTTCATGAGCCTCCATATTCTATAAAAATTAAATAATCGTAATTATTTAATATTAACATTTTATTAGAAAAATATATATACTTTTTCTGCTAGATCACAATTATGCAGTTCATCAAGGGTAGGCCGACAAGCAACATGTACTGACATAATGTTCCTATAATTGTCTAATCTTGGCAATGCTTCACGTGTCAATTGTCGAAAACTTTTATATTTGTCATCAGACGAAGCACTATCTAATCGCAACCTTGCAGGAGTTTCACAATCTACTAAGTTAACTTGAAACCTAGTTCGTTTCAAATCTGAAACAACACTTTTCAATTCTACTTCATTTGAATCCATTTTTATCTGAAAACAATTAAATAACGCTTATATTATTAGTAAAAATAATTAAAACATATAAATATTTTTACCTATTAATTTGCCTCAGACTTAAACTAAATGAGTAAGAAATGACTTGAAATATTATTGATATCATATAAACTTACTTATTGTATTTACTAGTTCAAATAAAATTTATTCATCATTGGCAGAGTAATTATGGTAATTATTTTTTTTCTAATTCTTACTATTTTGTTTATTACTAAATAAGAGATATGTAAAGATTGATAATTAATATTAAGTTGATATATGTTTAATATAAATTAGTAAATTAATTAAAATTAATGTCAATTTATTGGTTATTCACTGAACAATGTCCTTTACAATAATGATTCTTAACAATTCTAATATGCAAATAAGATAGAGTGTATTTATTGAACATGTTCACTATAAAATTGATTACAATTGCACAAATAGATTTTGAAATAAAATTATATCATATGTTATATTGTTTGTTGATTTGACATTAACTATTAAAATCACCACTTTCAATGTAATCAACGAAAATTGTTGAAATCATAATGATAGGAAAATAAAAATAAAAATGTATAAAAATTATCTATAGATAGGTATCTATATTATAGATACTTACTTTAGTATTCTAGGTAATTATCTAGGTTAACCTTTACAGGGAAAATGATATAATATAAATATTGCTTATAGATCTTTCTAAACATTACAGGTACACTATTACGTGTCATTTAAATTTATACTGTAACAATTACAATAGAAAATATAAAATGAGACAATTAATTTACCAATTTGTTCGTTTATCCGATGGACAAGAAAAACAGTTATTCGGTTCTTCCAGCCAACGTCGTCAGTTTCGGTTCGGTGAGCTCAACAACGTCGTATCATCGCCTCAGCGAGCGCTATGTGCACGTGCAATCATGCAGAAATGTACTCAATAATATAAACATAACCGACACATTTCTTTGTGTAGATGAATTAACGTTACTTCGGATAAAAAATTCAAAATAAATAAATAAATTACTATGGATTATAATCTACAGAATACAAATTAGGGATTATTTTTTTTTCATTTCAAAGTCTCAAATTTGTCGTTTAGTGTTATCAATTGTTCGAATAATGAAAACTATGTAGGTTAGAACATGATAAGAGGGCATTCGAGCATGGAAGAAATTTCCGCGCCGTTTAATTCAAATGCGACGTAAAGCGTCTATGATGATAGCACAGTTTATATGTGATAGTGGACACGTAATGATAAATTGATAAACAGATAATTGATAACAGACAACAAAATAAACGAAACCCAAGACTTCTAGGACATATTTTGAATTTCTTGTAATTTTTATAGTGAGTACTTCTGGTAACCCTAACGAACATGGGATTTTCTTTGTGGACCCTGATGGAGGCTTCGTTACTGTGCCTAAACGCCATATGTATCCTGAACGAAGATAGGGTTTTGGCCAAATGTACGTGAAAATAATATTGTAAAATATTAATTAATAATATATAATTCATAGCCTATAATGTATACTATTTGTGTAATTTTTGGTTTTCAGACGGTTGGGCCGCGACAAACCAAGAGTTCGAAAATGTTCCGACCATGAGAACACAGATACTTTCTCTTATGAAATCTATTCGAACAGTTGTAAAATGTATGTATTATCGATAGTTAAGTTCATGTTTAAAAAATCTAATAAATTTATATGAATACAATCGAACAACATTTTCATATCAAATTTTGACAAATTTAAAACTTGATTCTATAAATATATTTATACTGACAAATCTATATTGTTCCTTTTTTTGCAAAACAATTAAAATTTGTTATTCATATAGATGTTTAATTAATATGATATTAATTGTTATATTACTCTAAAATTTAGCAGGATTATCACATGTTCATCATTAATGTAGATATTATGCTAGAATAATTTATATTAAAAATAACAATATTCAAATCGTTTCTATTTTTCACTATATTGAATTATATTACTATTTATTAAGCTACAATTATATATAATTTTAATAAGTTAAAGTATATCCATAATAAATTACATGACCAGATACATTATATTAAGCAGTTTTAAATGTCAATAAAATAGCTAAATTTAAGTCAATTTTATACCATAATAATTAAATATATTTGTAGTTTAATACATATTGCAGTAAATAAAGTCTATGATAAAATTTAAAAATCATATGCTTTGTAATAATACAGCAAGTTTAAATTTATAATAAATTATAAATAAGAAATGTATTAGTAAAGAGCAGTAAATGATGTTATGTTGTTTGATAAATAATAAAATATCACTAAGTACTATAAATACTTACAATTTATATCACAATGTATGGTATTTAAAGGGCAAGATTCAAAATTGTCAGACCCAAAAATACGAAATACAAAAAGTTGCTACAAAACTTGCAAAGAAATAGTCAATGTATATTTTATGGAGACCCTTCCCTAAATATATATCTGTTTTATGCCAAAAGGAATTACATTACAAAAGTTTATTGTGCATGTTATAGGGTTTTTATATTATTCTACTGCTTATTAAATAATGGGGAATCAAATGATATACTTATAAATATCTAATGAATATACTTTTACATGTGTATAAATTAACAAAGGCAAAGCATTACGCTAAATATCTATTTTCCAAAAATAAAATGTAAAAACATGAAATATGAATGGTCTTTTAACATTAACATGTCACAGTATAGAAAATAAATACTTATATAAAAAAAAAAATTAGATGGGTACATCGAAAAATAAAAACATTTTAATTTTAAATAACTCCGATGTATTTTTTTGTACAGATTTAAAATTATTATTTTTCTTAACATATTTCATACTTATTTAGTGCTATAACTATCTCTCGAGGCTTAACAAAATTAATAAAAAAACTTACCTCGGGCGTTAATTCTTTGATTTAATTGTGCCACATTTGAGTTAACCGAAAACACAATAGATAAAACAAATCATTTACTTCTAGTCACTTGGACATCGTCACTTATCTAATATAATTTATTAAAATTTACACGGACGTCGGATTTACGTGACAATTTATTATAATATAAGGCGTTGCGTATAGGCAGCATAGTAATCTGTAACTATACGGTGATAACGCATTGTAGTTGTATTATACTTGTGTACATAAAAAATAATATAATAACCCAATTTACCAATGTGACTGTGAGACAAAATTCATGTGTGTGTGACGAGTGACGACAGAATAATAATATATTAGTATTGTTCAGGTAAAGCCTGAATGAAGTACGTGTTGAATAAATTCCTATGCGAGTCTCAACGTTTCATCCATTTTACTTTGCAGTATGAGAATCAAATTTTTTTTTATACGGGATTTTAACAAGTCTAAAAACGTGTTTTTTGTTAAATTCTATAATGCAGTCATGATGTGAAACATTCCGATATTTACATTTTGTCTTCTCCGAATCGTGTTCATCTATTAAACCCATATAATATTTTTACTAAAAACAAGAATTGTTGTTGTTTCCTTTTAGAGTTCGTCGACCGTAACTAATTACGATCTGTATGAACCCATTCATAGAACATGGTAAATAAAACGATTCTTTAATATTTTCTGTATTTATTAGATATTAATATTGGTAGGTACCAACGAAATCTGTTGAACTAGGTTAAAAACAGTGTTTTTAATTAACTCATTGCTAATATACGTAATTGCGGTTGTTGGTCTTCATTCGTATCATAATATAATGGTTTATATAATAATAATACCGTTGTTATTCATAATCATAATACCTAATATTGTTAAAAAATTATCTCGTTGTATTATTTATTAGTTTATTATTACTATCTTAATATTATAGTTTATACCTATTATTATTATGTAGTTTGAAATAAGTATGTATACTTCAAATTGGGTCATCGTAAAATTAAATCTTAAGAATTAACGTCTATAATAAGTATTAGATATATATATTGTTGTAGTCTACAATTTTGTGAATGTATTATATACTTCTTAGGTCATAGATGCGTTGTAGACGTAACAATATGTTATATAATCAAAATGCTTAATATTTCCACGGTTTTTATTTTAAAGAAAAAAAAATACTTTCATTTAATTGTACGTATTTTTTTCTCAAGTAAAAGTATTTCCAATATACACATAATAGATGCCTATAAACATATATACATATATTATATTGAAAAACAAACAAAAGTTTAATTAAATTGAAATTATGTTTCAGATCCTCTAATAATTTTTAATCTGCTGATCATACTCGTCAAAGGCCTTACTGGATAAATACAACTGTTTAATTATTTTATATGTATTAAATAATGTTTTATTTTGTAAATTTAAATATAATATGTAATTTATTATTTTTATTTTATTTATATAATAATATAACCATAAATAATCATTATCAGTGCAAGACAGTGCATGTGTGTATTATAATTATTTATAATCAACACAAGAGCCACATGTGTATTCAAGACATTATAATCTTTTCATATAAATCAAATAACTTTTTTGAAAAAAGAATTGTCAGTACTTATTGTTTATTTATATATTTTGACTTTCGTTAATCTATAATAGGTACGCTATATTTGATGTAAAAAATGAGAAGAAAAATAGTACTTAAAGATATCTATTAAAATATCTACAAAAATAGAATTTACCTTATTATTTTTCATAGAAAAAAACTAAGGAAGATTTACAAAACGAGAATGTTTATTGTAATGTTGAATTTATGATTATTATATTATATTAGGTATTTTTTTATTTTTATATTTTTTAAAAAAATTGTATTAACTTGCAAAATATTTAAAGGAGTATCATTGAGAAAGGGATCGATTATATATTTCTTATTGTATATGCCTTATAATATGTACTAGCGTTTCAGCCGTAAGTGAAAATTTCTAGGTAAAAATGAATCTTGACCGATAAAATAGTTAATTCAGCTAATACTTTTTAATCAAAAGTAAAAATGACACCGCCCCTGAATATCTCGTTAAAATATAGTAATAACAGTAATACACCTAGTCGTGTTTTAAAATGACTCGTTTTTTATACATTATACCAATTCGCAGACAACTACGTGACAAATCTCCCTCTTAGATATAAAACGCTTTGCTTCATATTATACGTATACTTACATACAATGTGTCATATCAATACTTACACGTACCTATTATATTATAATCTAATTCAGGAAAAAACAATTTCATATTTATTTTGTAGACAATTTAAAAAAAAAAAATTATTATCTTTATTTGGTCTGAATAATCATCGCGGTGCAGGTACCTACAATAAAACATTCTCGTTTACACCAATTCACAATAATATTGTAAAATAAATATATTTTACAGGTACCTGCGACCTGCCGATTCCTTTTGAGGACTTATTAGTTAATACCTAATATTTCTATACTTGACTACCCGTGTACGTACTTACTGCTTATATAATACCATAATATTATCATTTATGATTTACATGTCGTATAATAAATTGTAATTATTATTTATTATGCACGTGTACGTATTGAACAGATATTGGTTATTAACGATTAGAAACGCTGCCACAAAAACCAATCCAGCGCGCGTGTGTGGCAATTGTAGCGGATATTATACATTATAAATTCGGATATTTATTATTATTACAGAATACAGAGTAATTTAATTTGTAATTTAAAAATCGGTTAATGTATAGGTACCTACAATAATTAGGTATATCCTTGTGACAAATACGTCATAATACGATCATGATGTATTATTAGGTAAAGGTACCGAATATATCGAAATACCAAATCCTGTGCGATTGCGCTTTAATATCGTTTTAATATAACTACCTATAATGGATATAAAATCACCATTTTATTTCTCAATTTCGTCGTACTGATAATATTATACCCACTGTTTGTCCGGAAAACCTTGAAAACCATTTTTACTATACCTATAGCTTATGTATACCATTACCGTACAGTACCTACCTATGAAGTTGATATAAATTATAAGGTATATAACAACAAATAATAATATCATTGATGTGATATTTTCCCACCAGAAATATTGCACATTATTATATTTCGATGATTACAATAATAAATAATAATACTATAGATATTATATATCCATATCGCTATTGATGATGGGCCACTTCGAGTAGTTTATTCTTTTGTTGTGCAACGACATTGAGTAAAAACTAAAAAAGATAGTGTAACAACTTGTAATCACTCCGCATATAACCCAATTTCGGAGTGACCGTACATGCGGTTTTCTTCGTTTTACACTATATAATTGAGTTACAACGAAGAACAATCTGCAATACTTATATAATAGGTATAATATATTATGTACGTATGATAATAAGCGATTACCTATTACTAACCACATTAGCGTTACAACGGTTACTAACTATAGAAAAGTACTCAACTATGTAACTCGATGGTAGGTTAGGCACTTCAGGCACTCATCTCTACTATATGATGATGATTATTGTATTTAAATGATAAAATAAAAAGTCCGAATATTTTATAAAAAAATATTTGTTTTTTCTTTTCATCTTTTGGCCTCTATACTAAGTATATGAGACAATATTACAACACAAAATATTTTAGCCACTATTAATATAATATATATTATAAAGTAGGTACCTAAATCTGCGTTATGGCTAAAATTTCAACTACACGCGTAACAAGATTATAACTATATTATACAAAATATTAAAAATATTAAAAACAGAAACAAAAATGTAAAAAATCACACACTTTTACACAACGCGTATTCTTGTCACGGACTCGCTCGTTTGTACAACATGTTCGTGAGAATTGGCGTAGCAAACGTACAAAAGAGCAAATAATATATGAGAAATCTGTTTGTACCTATTCTTATATTATTGTTGTCGTTGTCGTTGGTGTTTTATTTTTGTTTTTGTTTTTATCGAACGGACAGCTATATATTATATTAGTAAGACGACGACGGCACTCCGTAGGATGAAGATGGTCTGGCGGGTGCACCGTACGAGGATGACAGGCCGGAAGAGTAACCACCGGACTGTTGGAATTGAGCAACTTGGATGGCTGGTTTCACACCTTCCAGTTCGACTCCGACGACGCGGCTCGAGTATGATTGAGATGGAACGCCGTACGATGAGGATGGAGCACCGTATGATGAGGACGGGGCGCCGTATGATGATGATGGAGCTCCGTACGATGATGATGGAGCGCCATACGAGGATGATGGGTATCCAGAAGATCCAGAGTTTTGAGATTCGTCTCTGAGCACAATCTGTTTGATCTGTTCGAGCAATTGTCCGTCGACGTACTGTCCTTCGTATGTGGATGGTCCAGGAGCGACCGGCACGTAGCTACCGCCGGAAGAGTAGCCACTACCTCCAGAAGAGTAGCCGCTGCCTCCGGAAGAGTAGCCGCTGCCTCCGGAAGAGTAGCCGCTGCCTCCGGAAGAGTAACCGCCGCCGCTGCCACCGGAAGAGTAACCGCCGCCGCTGCCACCGGAAGAGTAACCGCCTCCGAAACCGCTGCCACCGGACGAGTATCCACCTCCAAAACCACTGCCGCCGGATGAGTAACCGCCTCCGAAACCACTGCCACCGGATGAATAACCGCCGGATGATGGACGGCTGTAACTGCTTGGCGGCTCGGCAGTAGTCATGGCAATCGCAGCGACAATGAGACACTACAATAATAATGTGATCAAAACAATTGTACAATACAACCTAATATATACATATTAGAAACCTTTATTTTTCACATTGCATAGATCCTTATGATTTATTTCAAAAGCTAAATCAAATAAAAATTTCCTAATAACGCGTGATAAGAATATTATAAGATAATATAAAAATGTATGCACGTGTCTACATATAAATTAGATAGGTTTGTAATATTCAGTGAGACATTTTCAAACAAAAATTATGAATTTTATAAGTAAAAGTTTTTGAGTAATAGAAATTTTATAACTACGCTATAACATGTCACGAAACTAACCAATATATTTTCCCAGCTAGAACAAATTTACTATACTACATGACCACGTATCAAATCTCAGGATGACTTTTGTAGTTACAAAACATTAGCTATGCTTGTTATTACTACAGTTTGTAGACGCAGAAGTAATACATTTATAATCATCGAAAGATACTCCAAAAGAATATTTTGGGAATTTGGGGTATAGGACATACCCATACATGCTTGTTATGTGCGGCAAATGCTCGACCAATGACCGATTCGTGTGTATAAAACAATTATATTGTGTATTATATTATATATATTAATTATAATTGTTTAATTTTGAAATATTAAATTTTTATACATACGAATATAATATAACATGTAAGATACATAGATTAAAAAATTTCCTCCAAATAATAAAATATATTTTTGTCCGACATAGAGTCGAGTTTTTTTTTTTTGTGATATTATGTTATGTTTTTTTATAAGTTTCTACTGCGCGAAATTCATAGTTATTTCTATAATAATAATTAATATTAATAACTTACCAACAGAAAACCGTTCATTTTGACAAATGTAATAAGTTTACTAGCAAAAGTAAAAATAAAAAAAATCACTGAATTCACTGACTAGTCACCGAACTTACACCGACTATTGGATAGCTCTTTGTAATTGCTCTACTATTTTATACATCCACCACCCACCTGTAGGACACATAGAGTGCGTCTGGTAGGGATTGAAAATGAAAGGAACGAATATTAAAAACTTCTTTGCAGATTCCCAGACTAGTAATTACATTATATTATATAGGTATCCTAACATATAAAAATAAAGTGATTGTAAATGCTTAAATCCCGAGTAAAATAATATATGTAGATACTGCAACAGTCTGCCGGTCATAATCTCACGATAATTGTTCGTTTAAAACGATTGATAAATTATGTTATATAATAACGTAGGTATATCTACATTGATATATTATTAAAATGTATATTTAATTAAAATTTAAATGATAAATGGTTCTAGAATAATAATGTTTTTTACAAACCACGGTACCTTCTTTGGACATTTTCGAATGTATAATATGACATAATATTATTTTCTTAGTTCTTGTTATGACCAGCAATAATGTAAATTCAATTGAGTATAAACTATTGATAATACATATTATATTTGCCAGTGATTTATTATAAGTAAACTATATGTTCCTATATATATATATATATGTTTTTTACATGTTTGTAAACAACTGTCTTTATTTTGGATAAAAGTCTATATTTTGTAAATATCTTAACGACTATAATGTTATAAGGTAGATCTATAACAACAAAAATTTCGGTTATGGTTAGTTATAACTTTATAAGTGTATATCACCTATAATATAACTAGGTATCGGTATTTATTTCAGTGGCTATTTCAGTACCATACTTAACTTATTTAACTACCTACTGGAAAATATAGAATTGTATGTTAATAAATATTACATTTATTATATACTTTACCCTAAATCAATAGGTACATTAGTAAACGTTTCTAACGAATAATACTAATACCTAAAATGACACTTTATAATAATATAACAAATTTAGTAGTTTCATTTATAATATCATTTTTTTAACTATTTCCTTACTCAAAACTCAAAAATGATTATGTTGAATTGTATATTTGTATATTTAATTCAAAGTAACAACACAAATATACAGATTATTGGTATTTAATAATAAGTATATAACTTAGATTTTATACCAATGTTTGAATAGTAAAAATATGTAACTATAATTTATATTTATTTATAGATAAATAAATTTAAAGTTTCTAATATATTACTCAGTTACTCGGGAACTAATATTCTGAGAAATATCTTCAATATTTAATATGGATCATTAAAATGGTTTTTAAATTACTTACCTATGAGAATTATTTAATATCATTATTCATCAAAGTCTGACCTCTGTATTATACATAGAAAGTATTTATTTATTCCACGTATACGTCATGTACCTAACTTGTGAGTATTTGTGTAACTACTACTAAAAAGTTGTTTGTATTATTTTTTACGAAATAATGTTTTTCATTAGGTATTTATAATGAAGTTTTCATGTTAAATCTTTTAGTGCCTATATATAATATTTGTTTCCATCATATTGTGTCCTGTTTTACATAACTATTTTATTTAAATAATAATCCTAATCATATCAAATTCGATTAAATTATAAGCGTAATCAGTTTAAGTTTTCACCAATATTGACATAATAATATTTAATGTTGTACCTACTGGCTCTATAACAAATAGACTATACGGATATTGTAGAAGAATATATGTTTATATCAATCATAAGCTTGGAAAATCTAGATTATAATATTAATAAAACATAACCTGTTATAATTATTCGTAGCCATATTAAATATAATCAAATAATCAAATGTTATTTAATTAAACACAACTAAATATTATTATTAGATAGGTACAGAAAAAGTTGATAACCCACTCAAATGCATCCTGTCTGCTATCTAGACATATATTCGTATAAATTTACTTATAATTATTATACCTATAGGTAATAGTTATAACTCGTAACTATACTATTTATAATATAAATATCGTATAGGATCAGAATGAATTGGTGAGTAGTTATAGTGATTACTAGTTAGACATTACAACTGATAAAATATATAAGGTAGGTAATCCAATAGACATTTATACAATTTAGGGGTTGAACTAGAATAATAATAAATCGTTGCACCACCTGATTTGCATTATTGTATATCTGTACTTTATAACTAAACAAGTATAATAGGTATTAATATGACGCAATATCGGTGGTAACAATACAGATGAGTAGTATTTCTAGAAATAGATACCTATATGTCATATGTGAAATATCAAAAAATGATGTAAGAATTAATACACTTTCGGTCACATTATATTTTATGTATATTGTTTTCCCTTAGATATATCTGTATATTTATAATAAAATAGGTGAAAGTAAACCAAAATAATAACATATTTTTGTGTTTAATTTACAGATTATGATAATTTGACAATCTATTTTTTTCCTGTTCAATATAAGGTAAGTACACTAAGTATGTACATTAGTCTTACTAATAACAGATATTAATGTATTATAGGTGTATAACTGTATATTTAATACCTGTATTATAGATATAGACGAAATTCAATCTTCAATAAAAATCACATTAAATAGTACATACGTAAATACAAATTACTTAAACCACAAACTTTTGATTTTCGGGCTACACGTAGATCTATTGATCGACACACTGTAATCAAAAAATGCTTAGTCGTCGTTTAGTTGAATTTGAAATTGAATGGGTTCTATTAGTTATTAACGTGGATTTTTTTTACTATTCACCGAACATGAATTTACTCTACAAATTATATTGTTGAAGTAATTACATGGACACTGTTTTTGTTCGGCTTGAACGAATTTCACGGATATTATATCTACCTAAAAAAAATACCTGTTGCTATAACACCAGAAGATTATATATGCCTTGTGTTTTTGTTTTTAATCTATAAATAATACATATAATACCTATATGTCTATATGCATATATATATTATATGCACTTGCAGGTAACTGAAAATAAATACAATTGTATCTAAATGTATATGATTTATTCATGAGACAATGATGTTATAATAAATGTTGAAATATTAACTTCGATAAACCAAGTATAAGTACAGCATTTATTTGCATCGTGGATTTTTAATTTAGATATAAAAATAACGAGAATACTTTAGTATAAAAATTGATTCTTCAGAAAAAAATGACAAATATTTTATCTTTCATGGTGAGTTGTGTAAGTATGTATTAAATAAAAATGAATTAGCAAATATATTAAAGTCTATAAGTATACTATTATGTATGGTTTTTCTTCCAAAATATAAACAAATTAATTTAGTCCTCGATAAAAAGTATATATAGTAAAACATATTTTAAATGTTGAGTTTTTTGTGTATATTTTAGAATTAAAATATGTATCAGCTACATTTATTACATATTACTATTATATATAGTGAAATCCTCAACCTTGACCTAGAAGATTTACTATTGGTTTTATGGCATTCAAAATTTATTGTACGTAGATATATATTTATATATATTATAAGTGTTATTGTAGGCAATTACCTATTTTATTACATTATATTATGTTAAGTTATATTACTTCCACGAACATATAATTTACGCAAGAATGTATAACATATATTAAATAAAAAATCGTAGTGGTGCCTAGTATGAATTTATTTTTTTTTTAGATCTTCGTCGTATACTTATATATAGTTATTATTATTTATATATAATATAAAATTTCAAATAGCATGTTTTTTATTATTATAAATCCATCATAAGCATAATTCCATGAGAAGCTATGGACTGTGATGAACCTGCCAATCTGGTACAGATTTTATAATGCATTTTATGACGTATTTTATGTATAAAAAATATACTACGTATTACGTAGTTTGGTATACATACGTGTGAAATATTTTTACATAGTATAGTCTATAGTAATATTGAATATTTAATTTTTACATCTGATTCTTGTGTATACCTACGTCTTGTTCTATATAATTATTGTATATCAAATAAAACAAAGTTATAATTAATTTGTGGTATCTACTATTCAAATTGCACGATATACATGTTATAGCTTTATCGTAAACGATGTAGTTTTTTATGTGCAATTACGCCTAATGGTCAAACTATTATTGCTTATTATTTATTATTGTTTTACAAATTATATGTATTACTTATGAGTCTATTAGCATATATTTTAATCAGAGACCCGTGTAAATGAGGAAGGACTAAAATAGTACTATAAAAAGTTCCACGAAATGGATTTTACACATTGCACTTGTAGCTCGCTATTTTGTTTGATTGATTTGAAGATTTCCACTTTTAGATTCTAAGCGAAGCGAGGAATGAATTAGTTTTACAAAGATGTTATTTTTATATCTGAAAATATTTTTTTGGATAAAAATAATGGTCCGATTACCACAAGTAGAGTATGCTTATAGTAGCATACTTCTAGTTTGTAAGTACTTTATTTAGCTCATTTTTCAAATATCTTAAAAAAATTTTCTTCAGAAAAGAAAAACTACCAAAAAATGACAGAAAAAAGTCTAAATTCACGGAAACTACAGTTATTTTAACGAATATAATTTTAAATATTTTATGATAACTAATGCAATTTTGAATATAGGGACTTGAACATTTTTTTGAGTATCCTCATAGGGAGTCTACATAAATGGTAAAGTTTTGAAATGGATTATCAATATAATATATTGTATATTTGACTGAGTTTCGCCAGAATTATATTTTCCAATGCAATATCATTGAATTCAGATTTTAATTATAATAAACCACTAATTTTTCCGAGGACCAAAGGGACGAAAATGATGTATTAACAAAAAGCTAATAATTCCAATCATAATTGCAGTTCAAAAAATACAACATCATAATAATTTAAAGATGTAATAAAAACAACATCACTACAGTTATACATAATATATTATAAAACAAAACAATAAAATAATAAAGGTATAAATAATACGTTTGTATATTGTAAATACAATTGTATTTAAAATTTAGTGGTATTTTAAAACTAAACAGTTATCACTCATCTATAGTTGTATAAGTATATGTGTATAGTTTTACAATTAATATATAAATAGTTGAGAATAATAATATTCTGACTTTCGAAATATTATTTTAAAAACTCGTAAAATTATAATGCTAATATTATAGATATAATATTAAATGGAATACTACTAATCCTAGTCACCTAGACCTACTGATTATTTCGGCCAAAAAAATATCACAGAAGCTTAACAGATTGTTGTTTAGTAATTCTGGACACAAACTACAAACGGTACACGTTTAACTTTGAAACATGAAAATTAACCCAGAACTGTAGCGTGACTAGAATTCCATAAAATGTATTACGAGTATATTATGTAACCGACTACAAAAAAAACAGAATTAATCTGTATGAATGATGAATCTTACTAGAAGTAAGAGAACTCTGGAAGTAGGTATATAAGGTTATGATATAATCATATATATACTAAATAGTATTTATAAATTTATAATTTATATTTAGTCCTATTGAAATATTAAAATGTAAAATTATTATTGCACTAAAATGCACTATGCATAAACAATAAACATTAATTTTTGAATTACATATTTTTACATTTTGTTGTTATATTTAATATATTATATAAACCTATTAAAAAACAAGTTTTTTAATGTGTATTATTATCATAACACTATATGCGTAGAGTGAATGCACTTGTGTCTTATGTAGTTGTGTGTAACATAAACATCATTCGATGCATGCAAAAAGTATTTTTAAGGTACTCATTTATTTAACCTTTTAATATTCTTATATCCATAAACCATATCAAAAACAAAATCATTTGTCTGTAATTTTTTTAAAAGTATTTTTATTATATAAACGATGATCAGTAGTTTATAGTACTATATAGTAGTTTATGTTACCAAAACGATACGCTATTGCGTTACAATTGCTTATGCCATTTGTTAAATTAATTTTAATTTCTTATTAACACGATTGTATATGATTATATTCTAGATAAACCAAACCAATTACAAATATGTACGCAACTACTAACTAGATTACTAGTTTTCAATGATCTTTATATGGTTGAATATAACACATAATTATATAATAATAATCGTGTCAACTGACGTACCATATCAACATATACAATATTCAGACAATTTGTTGTTGATAACATTGACTGGGCACTATATTAATAATATTGCTGCTAATATTGTCAAACAACTTAATATGTTGGAAGAAATATAACGATTTATTTTGTTATTATATTATATGGATCTGCATTACCTCACATTCATAAATGTTTATGCATAACATTTTGTAATCGTACAATATGCGTCTACGACATTGTAACAAATTTAATATTATTATTGTCTAAATGTTCAACGTAAATTAGGAAAATTAACAAACATGCACGCACCAAATCCTTTTGATGAAACATAATATCGAGTTTAACCTACATTAGTACGTTACATGGACGTAACTATGAGGGGGAGGCTTGGGAGGGCTTAGTCCTATCTAAACCATTTTAAAATATTTTACTATTTTTAGTTTTTATGTGTGATTAATTAAAACAATATTTTATATGTATATTAGGCTAAAGCTCTACTTACTAAAAAAAAACCCTACTTACGTCTACAGTACATTACCCGATATAAGTAGCGTATTTTGGATTTTATATGAGTAATAACAAGGTTTACATACCTAATATGAAATTATTTTATATCTTGATCGTTTAATTTAAGATATGTATTGAACAAAGTTTTACGATCTTCTAATTGCTTGCTAATTTTAGTTTAAGTAGAGCCCAGAGTAGACAATTATTCATAATTTTACAACAGGATAATTGAAAATCAACTACCGATGTTGTGGACAATCGTTAATGTTAAAATTAAAATAAATTGCCATCATGTGGAAATAATATATTTATTTAAAAGTTTCTACCAAAATACAATTAACAATAATAATTCTAAGAAACATTAATCAATCAATATAATAACACAATAATAAATAATATATAGCAATAATGGCTAATAGAAAATTTTAAAGGTAAAAAAAAATTGTTACTTATCTTAGTTCTACTTAGCTTTGGTTATTAGTATATTATTATGTATAATGACAAGTAAATTTTATAATTACTTGACCAAATTAGACATAATTAATATTGTTTAGAAAATGTTAACAATGATCGATTTTCATTATAACAGAATATATATATATATTATATTATACAATGAACACCATTTATTATAAGACATTATCTCTTATAAGTTATTACAATTTCTCTTTTAAATTTTATTCGTTTTAATTATACATCATATTATTGTTATAGAAGCCTTATTGCCTTAGATAATATTCCGCACGTAATTCTTTTTTCTTGTGGAGAGATTTTAAATTATAAATTATTTCAAATATATTATTTACTTCTCACTTCACATATAATATACGAACATATAGGTGATTTTTACTTTTGTTTTTTTATGACGTATAAATTATATGACATTAACTGTTTAGTGTTTTTATATACCTACCATTTTAACTCTACACTATAATGATCTGACAGTAAAATTAAAACAATTACTTTCTGAAAATTGTGTTACTAAAAAAAAAATTATAGTATTAAGTTAATGTGTGTTGCGTCTATTAATGTTATGTATATAATAATATGTAGTTAAAGCATATTAAATACATTAGATTCAGACGTAGATTTAGGGGAGGCTGCGGGACTGTAGCCCCCTTGAACATAAATTATTAGTAAAACCTAAAATATTAATATAAAAAATTATGTTATTATTTATTCATACTTTAGATTAAGAGCCCCCTCATTTAAAATGTCTTGATCCGCGACTAAATGTACTACCAAAGGTTACACTACATGTTACCTACAAAAATTATGAAAATTATATATATGTTTTCAAATTTCAATGTTATCTCAATTCTCCAATATTTTTGTTACACACAATTTTTATCACACTATATTTATATAGTTTGTATGTATGATACTTGGTTATTTAATAACATTATTTAGATCAACGAAAAAACATTATTTAATTATAATTCAGTGATTTTTTATGGGTTTCTCGGGAATAGCCAATAATAATAGGGACATATTATTATTGCACAAGCGGAAGAAACAGTCATAATACTTTTTAATGGTAGGTATATTATAATTTATAACATGGAATCTGTATATGATATATGAAATTATTACAAAAAAAACCATATATTTAAAACGTGACGAGATGAGGCAGTTGGCGGTTAAAAAACTCGCGCGTGATGTCTATTCATATAAATATAGGTTAAAGGTTTTGTTTATGTATCCCGAAGAATACTACACGTATAATAACATACTCCGGACATTTTATAAATATATTTTCAATCTCCAAGTGGACAACTAGTAAAGTCAAGTTGAACGCATCCATTTAACCATTCAAGTAATCATTTCTTTATATAGAAAGCCTTTAAAACATATATGTATTAAACTAAAATATTTAAATTGTAAAATCACTAAAAGCTATCATAACTACAAAAATAAGTTTCTTTTTTACTTTTTGATGATAATAAGTATAAAAAAAATATTGGCAATCACTATAGTCGCGGCTACAATATATTTTATATTAGCTATAATAATCACTCGTTGCTACTCGTCACAACACCATCAACGACATAAACTTATATAACTTTGGACATACTTTTATGCATTTATTTTATCATTACATTTATTTAAAAAATAAAATAAAATGATTAAATAAACGTTCCCGTATTTAATGTTTGTATTTTTTTGACCCACTGACTTGGCCGTACTCGGGTCATCTTTGTATACACGTTATTATAATATTATACACACATGAATATTACGCAATTGCATAAATATCTACATATATATCGTGATTACTATGTAATTTGTTTTGTTCGACTCGTGTGCAATGTTATAAAAAAAAAATAAAAAAATAGCAGTTTAACAACTTTTTCCATCTCCCGTACCTTAGAAACGGGTATACGAACCATATCGCGAACTCGTCCCGTGACTGAGTGAGTATTTATTACAAATAATCGCGTATTTGACAGTGGACGGCGAAATAATAATATTATGTGGCTCAAGTGAGAGGGAAAAACAGATTGAAACTATTATAAATAATCATACGAAATTTCTGCACACGATGGTGTTATAAGTGCGTGTGTATAGATATTTTTTTAACGATTCCGCGAGAAAAGATTATATTCACCTTTCTATAATAGGTACAATAATAAAATTGTATTATAATGTGATATTATGCCGTTTCGTATATTATACAAAATGCACGTTGTTGTTATTATATTTATATACACGTCCGTCTCCGCCTCTTTAACGCTGACCTCTGAAACTTATCCACCAAAAAAAAAAAAACAATAATAATAATAACGTTTCTCATTGTCTCGTTGGTAATTTTACTGTTATCATAATACATTAAAATTAGGGACCGTTGGTAAATCGCGATATGGACATAGCAAACAATCCGTTTAATGTGCCGTATCGGAAAGTTGAGTAACTATACGTGTTTCCAGTCTCAACCGAGTCCCACAACAGCCGCAGTTTGTGACCTTTATTGGATAAATTTATGTCAAACGAATGACCGTGACAAATTGTTTTTGATGTTTAAAATCGTAAAATTCTAAATATACGTAACTATAGTATACACCGCGGCAGACTGATAGCCATTAAAGTTTGCCGTTGAAAGGAATTTGACCACACGAAATATGTATATTATATTATTCTGGGATTTAGGACAGTCGGTCAAAAGACATTTCATTAATGAAAAATTTATCATAAACGATTCGACAATAATCAATTAATTATTAACACTTTTCGTCAACAGGCATTCCTCATCTAAAATAATTTAAAAAATTTTAAATTAAATGAAAACATATTGTTATTATATTATTATGTTCAATAAATATTTACAACGATAAACAATTAGCAGTCGCTTTCAAAAAGTATATTTTGTTACAATTGATTTTAAACGTGTATCCGTTAATTCGTGATTGCTATAACTTTATATCATTTATAAATCATACAATGTAAAATTTCTAATGTTATTGGATTCACTAGTTTTATCGTCATCAACACATAGACATCGTAATGCGTTTTATCGTACGTTTTATTGAATGTTGTCGAGGTAATTGTACATAAATTTATCTATGTTTTACATCATCCGATAATTAGTGGAATGGTTTATATTATTATATTCAAGTGAGTATTTATTTTTAATCATATTGTCAATTGATAACTTAATATTATAACAATAACGTATACTAATTAGGTAATCCAACATTAATTTGTAAAATAAAATTTATTATTATTAATTGATAAGATTACCTAAAATTTTATGAAGTTAGTTTTATATTAAAATTTAAAACACATTTGTTAGATGTAAAATTCAAAATTTTTAAATCATATGACTTACATCATCCTTTCCATTTTTTTTTTTTTAATTCATTGACTATTTGATAAAGTATTTTTGACTATCAATAATTTTTTGATAAATTGTCATTTTTGACGAATTATTTCGATTTCATTATATTCTGGAATCTGATATTTCTTAGTAAAATACTTCTATAATAAATTATTTGTATTCCTTAGTTCTTACCAATATTCTTCGCAAATTTGTTAATAATATAAATACGTGCAAAGTCAGTTTGTTTTTAACAACATGCTAGAATAACAAAAAACCAGTATTATAATTATAATATGACTTTATAACACGTATTTGTCATATAATTTATTAAGCCATATGATCGCAATGAGCTACTTGTCTTGTTGTTGAAGGGAATATTATATATTTCTAGTATAATATACTATATATAGTAGACTAGTCTACAATATATACTATATATAATTTCGTATTCACATTATACTATTATAGTAAATAAAGTCACCGCGTACTCCCTCCAATTTTTGTTTTCTGTTATATAAATTTATATTTTTATATAGTGATTAATCGTTTACCAGCGAATACCTTTGGAAATCTAATTATTTATGTCTAACTTTAAGATTCTAAGCGAGGTGAGGAATGTATTAGTATTGCAATGATTTTTTTTTTTTTTATGCCTGAAGACACTTTTTGAGTAGAAATAATGGTTCAATTATAACAAATAGGGTATGATTTTGGTAGAAAATTGTATTCAGTTGGTAAGTTGTTTATTTAGCTTATTTTACGAATTTCTCAAATTTTTCCTTGAAACAGAAAAATTACCAAAAAATGGCGGAAAATTGGTAAAATTCACGGAAATCATAATTAAGAAGAAATTGATTTTAGATTTTCATGATAACTAATAAAATTTCGAATCTAGGACTTTTAAGTTTTTTCGAGTATTCTCATAAGTAGTTTGCATACATGGTAACATTTTAGAATGTATTATCAGTAAAATATATTGTATTATTATATTGAATTTCGCTCAGAATCATATTTTCTAATGCAATATCATTGAATTTAAATCTTAATTATAATAATCCACTAATTTCTCCGAGGACCGAAGGGACGAAGAAGGAATGTCTAAAACCGACCTTCTCACGTTTTATAAAAGTGTATGTGACCGTTTCAAATAATCATATAATTAAATATTACATAATATGATTGTGGTTTTAAATCTGAACCTCAAGCTAGAAAATCATTCATGTAGAATGTGTAGGATTTCATTTCATTATACAAATAATTATTTTATTTATAATTAAATATATTTACCTATAAAAATGCAATTAGATATCAGATTATTAGATACTAGATATCACGTCTATTTCAGTTTATTTTAATTTGAAATGGTCGAGTTTCAATTATATAATTTCGTTTCTATTTCAAATTGTTCAAAATACTCGTATATAAATAATTATAATAAAAATAATATTATTATGCAATATTTCAATAGAATCATATTATAGCTATGAATTGATGTGTAAGAAATTACAGTACCTATATCTTAAATGAGTAGAAGTCTGATAAGACGAAAAAATCAATTTCTAACACATTTTCCGTTTTCATCATCATATTACTAGAGGTAAGTTAATTAATAATTCAAATAAAGTACAAATCTTTAAACTGTTTACTCGGAGAGTAATAATGTAGAAGGATAAACCATTTACACAATCAGAACAATCAATATTTTCCTGTCAAAAGTTTAAGTTTAAACGTGAATAACGCTGTTCTATAATTATTCAAGGTTCAAAATAGAATTCATATTATGTAATATATTATAAATCATAATTATTATGAACCCAATTTTCTAGAATATTAATGGAGGTGTACATTATTGACTATTGTCATTAAATGTGATTAAATTTGTATTTGGTATGTGTTAAACATAAGTAATTTAAACGTGGACCACCGTAACGTTTGGTATGGTTGAATAATGTATATAATATTATGATTAACATTATCGATTGTACCTACTGATTTAATTTAATGATTGGCAATTTATCAGAAGGTAAATCACATTTGATGCATCAATAAAATTAGCTTGACCAATTGAGTATTGACCTAAATTATATTGAATATTTAATTATATAAATATACAATACATAGATTTAGTTTAATGTTTAGACAAGATAATTCTAAACTTACATGAAATCAGTTGTGTGTTATATGTGTGCAATGTATGCAAATGACACAGGCCTTTGGCTAAAGGCTGCCCATTATAACCCAACGTTAAATGAAAAAAAAAAAAATGAACAAATAAATGTGTTGTCCAATACAGTGCGTATCTATTAAATGATAATTATTGTAGATGGAAAAATTATTATTAATAATTATTGTATTATAATTATAAATATTATATATATAATTGTATTCTATTTTGGCGAAAATACTAATATTTGTATACGATTTTATTATTTTAGAATAAAAATACATTTTAATAATTTCATTGCATTATTGTATTAAATAATAAAGGGGGCCTATTTTTTAATTTTTTTTTTTTTGCACACAGGTCTTCCTTTGATTTGAATTCGAAAATACATAGGATAATAAGTATAATAGGATAGTAATATGAGTATAGGACAATAAATATTATGGGACATATTATCTTCATTCAATAAACGGATAAAAATGTATTTAATCATTAATTTCGTAAATAAACTTACAATCTAATGAACTAAAAGTTTCACCTTAGGTACTTTATTATAATTAAAATAGTAGGTAGGTATCCTATTTTATACTATTTTTGTTTGTGAACATTAAGTTTGATTAATCAAATTATTCTAAATTCATGAATTTAATTAATTAAAATTATAAAATAATAATTTGTTTTATAAGATAAACAATAATATGTAAATTTAATTTAATTTCAATTACACGATATTTATTTATTAATTATTTTTATAAATTATAGCTCACAAATTAGAAAATGCATTTTGAATTTAAATCAATATATTTTATATAAGTACCTATATGTTGATTGTAGCTATGTTTATTTATACGATATAGTATACATATAGTTCTGATTTTATAAAATAATATATCTTTAATGTTTGAAATAAACAATTAATAAACTACAACTAAAAATATACCAGTTAATTGATAACATGAATAATAATTTAAATAGTTGTTAGTTTAAAAATTTAAGTTTTTTAATTTGGAAATAGGGAAAGGTATAAAGTATAAACTCATCCGAACATTCGATGTAATAAACGAAAGTCTTAGGATAAATAGACGAGGGAAAAAAAATGAAAGACATGAGTCTTTATATATTAATGTATTCTTTATATGATTAAGTACAAAGTCATTGTTGTTGTACTTCACTTAAATTATAGCTAACATATTATTAATGTTTTAAAAACTGAATAGTTTAATATTTTCCATATAATATATTATACTTGTTATAATATTTATTACACACATTTAATATATTTAGTTATGTTTATCGGAAAAGTAATATTCTTTTAAATTTAATATAACATAACCAATAAACATAAAATGGTTGTAGGTATAGTGCATTAAATTTAAATATAGTTTAGTTAGATATTACATGGTAGGTAGTTAGATATACATAGTAATGTAATAATATACATTGGTACTTGTGATCTAATCTGTAATCATTTAATCTCATGACGTATACTGTATAATTACTCATTATTTTAAAACTATAAATTAAAATACAAATTACAATTACCTACAATAAATTCAATACCATAATATTTAATTCTAATTCTCCATCTATATAGTCTATAAATATAATAGGACGTCTATTATACTTACATAAGACTGTACACCTTACATACCTACATAAATCCTAAAGATTCTTAGGGAGAAATTACAAAAATAAAAATGGATAGAAAAAAATTAGCACATTATTAACCAATGACCAGTGTCAGACCTTCCATTGCGCGCGATACCAAGAATCTATGAAATACAATTGCATAATTTTATTACAAAATTGTAGGTATATAAAATATTCATTAGATTGTGTTTTTGTGTCGTATTATATACTTATATCACACAATACAAAAGACCTAGACGTATGATGTATAATATATCACAATAATAACCCATCACAAATATTATTATGAATATTATATATTATTAGTTTACAGGCACTAAAAATATATACCTATAACTACATGATAATATACTGCAGCATGTCATCAAGATTGCATATAAAACACTATTTGTCTTATGTCTTCATATGTACGATATTTATAATATAAGTATATGTACATATATGTTTATTTACATGTGATTCACTAAACATGCTTAAACATTCAATCTTAATTGTTAATATTTTTTTGAAAAATATAAATATGTATTGTACTAAATGCTAGCAATTTTTATGTCAATGAATTTTAATTGTATAATTGTTGTATATCTAATTATACATGATAATTTTCGCAATTTTTTAGCGTACAAAAGTATTAAAAATTCTCCCTAACATCAATCAAAGTCTCAGTAACGTTCCTTACGTAAAAAATCATGATAGGAATGTCGCATAAAATTCACAATCAGTAGTCATTATAGCTTATAATATATATTGCCTTATATTAATTATAATAAATTAATAATACGTTTTATTTATTTCTGTTGTGATTTATTGATTATAATATATATAACATAGGCGTAGCTTAACTTCTATTTTAGGGTATGCAAAATGACTTTTTATGAAGAGTGGTATACTTTAAATTTTATTTATTTTTTTAAACATTTTGTAAGTATTTTTATGAACGATTAGTGTATGCCCTGTGAATTTTATTAATTTTTGTTTATAATTTTCTTTTAACTTATACTATTATACTTTACCTAATCGAAATTTGCTCATTTTTCTTACACTATTACGACCAACCAGTATCATATATTATACGAGTATATTATTAAATTGTCGGTGACTGATCCATTGAGGTATGGACTTGGGTATTATACACACGCCACAATGAGGTAAAAATCAAATACATTTTATAAAATTATTATATAATATAAATAAGTCACGTATCACGCATGCAGGGGCCTCGAGCGTGTATTTCAGTTGCGGACGTCTGCCGCTTTACTGCATCAGAGGTCAAAGTAAAACATAATCGTTTTCCGCGTTATATTAGACGATTTAAACGTAGGTACCTGTATTTTTTTTCTACTATAATATCAAATATTTTGTTATTTGTGTTAAACTATACATTTTTTGTTCTACTGTATACTATTTTATAATAGTAAACTTTAGTTTAGTAAATAAACTTTAAGTTGAGTGTATGACACAATATAGATTATTAATATTAATGTGTCATTGTAGTGTATAATTATATAAACAAATTATTATATAAAATAATCTCATTAAGCCAAAGAACCGTCAGAATGTTCTTTATGACCGAAAATACCTTAATAGTTTTTCATTTTTCAATCTAAACAGTCAAATAATTATGTAATATAACCAGTTTTTTTCTAATATAGGTAAGTAAAAACATAATATATTATAACATAAGATAATCCCCTTTAAATAGTCATATTCCGATGTTTCGTAATTTTTTTTACTATCCTTTTAGTTTTTATATGGAATATCTATTAGATTTTTATATCTAATGACTAATTTATTTTAATAATTATTACGTTTTATTATAATACTTTTTAGAATATAATTTTGTGCTAGAGATATTTTGACATAGAATCACATCTACCTAAATTTATAAATTCAATGATTTAAGATACAATATAAATATAAATTTAGATATCAATGTATTATTGTCCTGTACCTTCGAAATCTATTAAGTCTATTAGGTATCTATACTGTATTTCTCTTACATGTAAATTTTTTTATTGTATAGTGTTTCATTATATTCAGTAATATAATAAATATACCTATGATATCTTTAATATTATTGTTATTATGTGGTTAATATGTTATCTATATGAATAACAAAAACTCGAAATTATTACAATATTTAGTTTTTCACAATGGCAATAGTATAAATGTACAATATATTTATTCGTTTAGGTTACACTTTGTAACATAACCTGACCTAACCTACCAAATTGTCCAAGTTGGTCTTGATTGGACATAAATGTTTATACGTTTAAACCTACGATAAATTTGTGGCTTGCGCGGTAAATATATAATATAAATAAGTACAGCACTATTACGTAGATTAATATTAATATTATACTCTGTTTAAATATACGTTTCAGAAATTAAATGACATAAAATGTTATTTAATATGCGTAATACAGTGACCACAAATATAAATCTTCAACGCGAAAACTACTATTGTAACATATGCAATTATATAGATAAAAATATATCCAAATACTAAATAGTTTTGATTTTAGAATTAGGTATATTTTATGTAAAAGTAATTACAGATTTGTATTAAAATTGTTCGCGGTGCATGTACATTTTCGCGTGACCGTAATATAATATATTAGGTACACATATCCGACACGTCGCTTTGTATTAAATTATAATTATACCTTGGTTAATATCGAAACGATAGTTCAGCAGTATTAAAATCACGTAACGGGCTATAAATTCTTGAAAATTTAAATTTAAAAAAAAAAATGATTAATTAAAATATTTTTTATCGTGGTAAAATAATACAGAGTGATCAGAATTACAAAATTATCAGGTCAGTACACAAACACAATATTATCACTATTATTTTCGTAACACGTAATTCTGATCCTTCGGTACATCATATTATATAAACGACATATTAAATTAAAATTTATGTATAATAGAGTTGTTAACATATTAAAGTACTAGATCATTTGTTTAATTAAATATATATATATATATATATATATATATATTCCATTTAGTGAAGTCTTTATATAGTAACAACCACCTATGGTAGTTGGATAGATTTTATAATTGAACCGTTAACAAAAACATTGACAAACCAGGGTATACGGGGCATCTTTGAAAAAATAAAACTTTAAATTCAAAATGTTTTCCTATCCTATAATGACTGGATAAAGTGAACATCAATGTTCTTAAAAAAAAAAATGGCCGAAAAGTACAGTATATTATATTATAATATATAAAATATTTTGTTTTGGACGTTTTGATACAAGCCCCACACTTGTCTCTTGCGATATGGAATTTAATAAAAATTACGCCATTGTGGCGAACAATTATGTGTGTAAGTATATTGAAATGGCGATTTTCCCGGGATTTTGTTTGTAATTTGTTCGTCATTCTCACCGTCCGCCATTCCGCAGGCGGCAGGCATAAATGCGTAATACATAATAACACATATATAATATAATTATTATCCACTGATTTTTCGGGATCTATTACGCAACGCACGATACATCTCGAAAACACGAAACGTATGGAAAAAAATAAATAACTTTTTACCGCGACTGACCAGCCTGCGGCTACAATAGACATGCAGCGTATCTATATATAACTTCTAATAATAATGGTGAACGGTCCTCGGGTTTAGATCATATTATGATCGTACGTCTATGATCTAAGTCCGCGAGCGTTCGGTCTTCGGTATACATTGGAGGGGAAGTTGGAATCGGTAAATTGGAAAGGGGAAGAAGGAAGGGTCAAAGATCGATTACCCGCGTATTATGTACCTATATATAATCGTAATACACACACGTGAAAAACATATTTATACGGTTACCGTGTAAGGTAATACCTACATATTATTATATTATTATTATACCGCGGTATAGTAGCGATTTGCGCGTGGCTCTCTCGCGGGGTCATCGCGGGACGCTCGTACATACAGTATACGTATAATATGTGTGCTCGCAACTGCCGTCGCCTCGTTACGTGTCAGGCGTCGGCGAACGCGTGTGAGCAGTGAGGGAGAGAAAGTGATCGTCGTGACGGTGGTCCCCGCCCACGCAGTCGTTGGAAGTCGTAGAATACCTGTGGATACGCGACCGCGGAAGAAACGATCGTCTGTCGGCGAACGGGGGCGACCGCAGCCTCGGGACAAAGTCGCATAATACTAATTATAACGTCGAGGAAATAATATTGTATATTTGTATCACAATGTTAGCTTTATATCTGTATAATGTAATTTTAATAATAAAATATCATTATTTATAAGTAGGGTTGTTGGGATTTCGATGTTGCAATAATGTCTGCGTTTTTTTTTTTTTTTTATTTGTTTTTCTATAATGAGTTTCAAAACTTAGTATCGTGTATTATAGGTACCTCCTAATAGTGGAAAATGTGTTTTAAACGACGATTGTTTTATTTTCCATTTGTTGATGTTTTAACAGCGTCATTACAATATGTTATACGGGATAATCAGAATTACATCATGTTAGAAAAATGATAAAATAATTATTTTTTATATTACTTCAGGTTGAGAAGTTAGAAAACATTTAATTAAAATATATATTTTTTTTATATACAATCCTTATAAGATTTGAAGAAATCTTCCCAGTTATTCGCTTTCTTTTCTTTTTTTCGTATGAATTGCATCATTAGTCCTTTACTATATTGTTGGATAATAATACACTCTAAACACAGTCTTCCTCTATGATTTATTTCCATTTACCTTTCAATAATTATTCCCAAAATTTTAGCATGTCTTAACACACGGCCAGTCTATTAATTTCTTCATTCTTTATAATTTTCCATATTTACATATCGATTTCTATCTCCATAATTTTTACCAGCACTTTTAATTTGTTATCATATAAATTGAAAAATAATTATGTAAAAAATATATTTGTTATACCTTTTTTTTGGTTTTTAGTCATTTTTATACATTTTTTCAGGATATTAAAATCCTGATCTCAATAATAACTTTAATTAATTTATAGTATTATATATCATGGGTACACAAACGATTACTATTTAATATTTAGGTACTACCTATTTTAAATTCAATCATTGTATAATACATTATTAGGTAGATTATTTTGTGTTGTCAAAAGCATCTTTTGTGGTAGCGTTACGCAATCTATTGGTTTGTTATACACAATAAACTATGTTTGAATTTTATGTTTTGAATTTTAGTTGATTATAAGTTATAAGATCTTAACAATACGTGCAAATCGTTCAAGTACTCATACATTAAGCCCTTGAAAAGGTACATGTTATTATAATATTACCTAATATATATTTTCGATAATTATTGGATCCTGGATGCTAAAATTAGATTATTACGGGTGCTTAGCTTAGCATACGGTCATTCCTGCAATTTGAATCAATGGTTAAAACCAAGTTTCTCGAAATTATTTTATAGCATCTACACTCTACAGACTACAATTATGGATATTATTATATTTTTAATTAACTTGCAATCTAAACATTTATAGATAATATCATAATACAATTATTATTTATAACAACCTATGTATATATTCACAATTACCTAAATAAAATTTAAAAATTTAATCTGCACATACCTATAAGTTTTGCATATTTCTGAAGTTTTTTTAAAGCGTATTTTTAGTTTTTCGGTTGTTTTTTTATATTTGAATAATTTAAAGTATTTGGCTAATAATTTTAATCATTAATAAATAATTAATACCTAATGTTAAAATACACACAACATTATAGTTCGTTATATTCTGTTACGTTATATTTCGTATATGTTATCATCTCGCAACACAATATTCTTTACTATATATTATTAAATTTAAAATTCATAGTTCATAAATATTTTTATTCTATATGTTAATAAATTATTTTGTTAACTTAATCTTTATATTATATTAATGTTTGAATTATAACTTATATGCATATCTTACATATCTTTTAAAATAAATTTTAATTTTACACACGATTTTTATATATTATATATGATGATGTTTTGAAATGGTAATAAATCCGAACACTAGTCATAACTTACATAAACCATGGTATAATTTTTTATTAGATATAACGTATAATTACTGTTTTTATTATACATTATCGAATAATGGTTCATTTTAAGTTTTAAATATATTAATTCATCCTGTATATTATATTATATATAAGTATTATGCATCTATTTTATGAGTATTATATAATATCAATATGTTACAAGCGTTTCAAAATACCCGCAGTACAACAGATGTTTATTAAAAAAATATTTATCCATAAATAATTTAAAAAGTCTTGTATCTACATATTATGTTATATGCATATAATATGAGTATAATATAAACACCCAATTTAGATAGGATTATAGATTATGATATATTGACATACCTAGTATGATTGTACAAGCCCGTGTATTATATTAATTTTATATAATAACTACATTTTATAGATAGCCAATGAATGACATCAAGTTGGAAGTTTGATTATTTGAAATTAATTGCGATAACATCAATTTTGTAAACATATTTACACATGATGCAATAATAAGGTATTATTGTTTATAATAATATATAGGTTTGTTATTCCTCTTGGAATTTAATTCGGTACAAGGTTAGTTCTATGGCCTCTCGATCGGGCACGTATAGTTAGGATATTATTTAAGGAAGGCAGTCCAAATAAAAATTATCTTCACTCATCATTTTATAATTTTATTAAAATGATCAACAGATATATTTTTAAAAACATTGAAGGGCATGGATCTATACGTAACTACTATCGGTGATCAATAATATTTATGTTATTGTTTTATGTTATCAATTTATCATAAAATAGGAAAAAACCAAAAATTATTAATATTAACAAAATTAAGATATGATGAATTAAATTTAATTGTAACAGATTGTTATACTTATAATACAAGTATACAAAGTAATTAACATTAAGTATATTTATCATGGGTGTATACACGGGGTTGATATGAGAGATGCATTTCCCCCAATACCTTTTGATAAAATAATTCTCATTTCTTTATTCTGATCAATGAACTGAAAAACTGATAGACATGAAATTTTAAAAAATATTATTATTATTTTCTTTTCATTTTAATTGTGATAGGTCTAAATATTTTGAAAATTTTCATGTCGCTACATTCAAAATTGCATTAGTTATCATAAAATATTTCAAATCGAATTCGTCAAAATCACAGTTTCCGTGAATTTCGAAATGATTTTTTAATTTTTTTTTTTGATAGTTTTTCTTATGTTATCACCAAAAAAAAACTAAAAGTACGAAAAATGAGTTAAATAAAGTACCAAGAAGATGCAATTTGCTACTGAAAGTATACCCTTTACTTGTATATAATTGGATTATTATTTCTACCCAAAAAAGTTTTATCAGACTCTTAAAAAAATAAAACATCAATGTAAAATGTTAAAATTTGTAGACGTTAAAAAAAGTTGACTTGATTTCAAAAAATTTTATATGAATATTTAAGAATATGTCATAAAAAAAATTTAAAATTTTCAGATTAAAATATTAAGAATCAAATTATTGATGCGTTAAAACTTAAAATAAAATTATAAAAATATAATATTCAATTCTATACTATAGAAATTGTAACTTACGATTTTCTAAATATTTTAAAGGTCTTGAAGTTGTGGAGTCATACTACTGAGGCTTATTTTGTAAATTATTAATGTATATCGGAGATCTCCCCCTCCCTCGAAATGAAAATTCCTGTCAACGCAACTGTATTCATATATATAATATGAACATTCTATGTAGTTCATATTTTACATTGCAATTGCAGAAATACAAATAACGAAACCAACAATTATATTGTCTGCCTATAGTCCTATAGGCTATAAACTATAGTTAGAAGTTATGGGTTTATAATAGTTATAAATAGTGTCTTGGCAAACTAATTTATAATTACTAATTATTAGTTAAAAATTACATTTAACATATTTTAACTTTTATTAAAATATTAGACCAAATACCAATGTATGTAAAGTGAACCAACTGTTGAACCTACTATAGTTATTGGATTGTTAGGTAGTTAATCAGTCGAAAACACACGTTTGTACAAATTGTTATAATTATATAATAACATGATATATTTCAATAAAATTATTGGTATTTTAAATTTACTTTATTTTCGAACAGAAGTATATTTAATAATGTTATTAATTAAGATTGTACACGATTATACGAGTACAATGAGTATAATGTATACATATAATGGAGAAAAATGAATAATTACTATATAGTATAAACTATAAAATGTATGAATTTCGATACCAATCGTCAATACGATTAATTTTTCGGAATCGTATATTCATATTCAATTTAAATTAAGTAGGTGTACTTAAACCTATACAATGTATACATATAAACTATAAATTATTAATACGTTTAGTGTTCACAGATATTAATATATTATTAGTCTAATAATATAAGGTTAGTTTATACATATTTAGTTAGACTTAGGTTACCAATACTTGTATTTAAAAGATGTTTTTTTATTCTTAATTTTAGTATTAATCAGAAAATTATCATTAGATAGTTAAAATTTAGTAAGAAGTAAGTTTTAATTATTCACGCAACAAGAAATATTAGTTTTAATAACTTTTATAGTTATATAACCTATAGACTATAATAGATAATATACAGACATACGGTTTCAAATATGTATAAGTTTATCAATATATTACATTTTTATATTTAAAAATATAACTTTATCTATATCATAAACTACACTAAAAAAAGTCATTAAAGTCTATTGAATTTACACAAAATAATCATTTTTTATTTAAATTAATAAAGAGATATTATTATTTATTATTAAGTATTAATTATAAATGCTTCGGCATTAGATATACCATTATTACCATTACCTTGACTTTACCAACAAGATCCCTTAAAAGGCAATAGGTATACATACAAACATACAGTCAGGGTACCTGTATTACGAAAACATTTTTTTATAAATTTATCAATGATGTAAAAAAATTTAAATCACCATGTGCAATACTGCAGATTAATATTGATGACTGATGACTATATAATAATATAGCTTTAGAATTTCTTCTCGCCATACTATAGATTCCTTTCACTGTTACTTTTTCGTCGTAAACATAATATTAATTATACAAGCATATAACTCTTCCTTGTGCCATCTTACGTATTTCACTAATGAAAGCCCTCCACTTTTTAACTTATCTACCTATACAATTATTAGAAATAATTTCGTATCTAATTTTCAGTTATAATAATTGATAACGTTGTAATTTCAGTACATCAGTACCTAATGTGGTTTTGTACTAATTCTATTTGAATTTGGGTTTCAATCCATGAGTACTAGATGTATAGTTTAAAAATGTATAAATGAAACAATTGCATAAGAAACGCGTTCTAAATAATTTAGAATTTAGAAGAAAAATTCTTCTTCTTTTTCCAAACTCGGGAAAATATAAAGTTTCAGAATACAAAAACTTGTAAATCGCTAGCTAAGATACCAAAAGAAAATTAAAGAAAATTAAGAAAATAATTAGTTCATAGTTGTTATACAATATTTGCATATTATGCAAATTATAGATAGTATAATAGGTTACTAGTTAAGTGAGGTCATTGTTGTATAAAATCTATACGTTTGTTTGATTATATTATTTGTTTATACGAAATCTCATACCTATCTTAACTATGAAATTTATATTTTAATATATTGTTATAAATTCAAAAATCAAGTTTTATAACCTGAATAGGAATGCAATTGTTAGATATAGTGTATTGATTTTGTTTTTTTTAAAGTATATCTTGTTTTTGGTGTATCAAAAGCGCTACTTGATATAACAAAACCTCGACAAAGAATATACGTTTTCTTAAAGTATTCAGTATACCTACAATCTATAGGAAATACTTATAATAACAACGAGCAAGGTATTATATATATCCATATATTATATGATATAGATATAAGAATCGGAAATATCTAAGTATTTTACATCACGATTTCCAGTCGTGATATTAAATTATAATTCCATCCGTGATCTGTCCGTCTGAAACAACAGGATATAATAAAATGTTGGATAAGTTTTAAGTTTTAATCATATATAAAATATTATTTATTATAATTTACATGTCATATGTAAAAATAAAATAAGATATTTTACAAATAATAGTTAAATAATAATACAAACTTTTTTCTCGCTTAAAATAATAAATGACTTATAAATATCTATATGTATATGGGAAATATTAGACGTGGATATTTCACAGTTGACGAAAGTGAAGTTATAAAAACAATCAAATGGGAATTGAGAGAGAGTTAGCTGTAAAATAAATTGTAAACGTCGACAGGAAAATTTAAATTTATTATGTTACTAAACAAAATGTATACTGTGATTGTGATACAACATCAGAAGAGTTGAAATACAAATTATATTTTAATATTTTTTATGAATAAATGAACAATAATAAAATAAATACAATAACAATAGAAACTTTTACACTATATTAATTGAGAATTCCCACAGCAACTGCAATGGGACACTCGTGAAACGATGCGGACGTTAGACAACATTTCTACACATTAACTGAATAATTTACAGACATAATTGATTTTCAAACAAAAAACAAAAAGTTACATTATATTATTATTATTAATTAAAAGTTAAATTCACTATAGGCCAAATCCACAAACAATAATTATTATGTCTAAATAACTTTCTTATTTAAATTATAGTATCTATAAGATACACTATGCCTCCTAATTTATTTCAAGGTAGCATGGTTCATAAAATATGGGGTTTGTAATATTTTTTAAATTTATTTTATTAATGCAACTTTATTTTTATTTTTAATTTTGAATGTATTATATTTATTTGTAAATATAATTAACAACTGTATCTGATATATGAATAGTTTTCAATCTATAAAGGAAACTAAAAAATACAAAAAATTAATCTAGTAACGTTTAAGCAAAAATGTAGAATATCAATTTTTAAGACTTTAATATATAATACATCCTTTAATACATTACATTTTTTAATCCTTTAAGTAGAGCTCGGGACTTATTTAATTTACATAATATTTATTTAATTGTCCAAAAAATTGCTATATTAGATAAAAATATGTTTAAATAGTGGAAACAAATTAAAAAATATCAATTTTTGTTGTATATTTAGATATTTTCATAAAAACATGCATATTTTTAGGAATAACATGTTTTTTGTGCATATTTATGACATTTAGATCAATATATTTATTTTTAAATTAAAATTTCTATAATATCATAAAATATTTCAATATACGAGTAGTTTCAATAATTTTTTACAAATGTATTTCTACTGAGTTCAACTATAATTAACATAAGCCAATCATTCAATCATTGTACAAAGAAAAGATAAGAAATTTTCAGGTATTTTTTTAAAAAATAACTTTCAACACGCGTCTATGGTTGACGGGTTATCATTGATTGATGAATGGAGACTATAGTTACAATTAAAAAATAATACAATGATTTGTTTTTATTTTTTTTAAAATTTATAATTACATTTTAATTAACCAATTAAAATTTATTTAGTTAGATATTTGTATTCATATAACATTATTGTGCATATTTGACAAAATTTTAATGCATTTTTACATGCAAATTTTCATGATTTTCAATGCAATAAGTCCCGAGTCCTACATATAAATGTGTAATTATTTTTGACATCAACAATCTTCATTTGTAAAATTAGCTAACAGACCATAATTTTTCTTGAGAAATCTACAGTTTGTTCATACCTATATAAAATAAAATATTGCATAAGAAGTGGATTTATATATGTTTTATAAAATATGCAAATTAAGCAAATTAAGCAACTTCACACTGATACTAGTACACGACGGAATTGGATTAATGAACAATCAAAAAAAACTTACATAAAACTCAACTCAACAAAATGAGCTCTAACCTAATCGTAATATAAATTAAAGAAAAAACATGCAATAGGTCCTGTGACTGAAATTATGCAGCCTTTACCACAGTCAACAAAACACAAATAACAATACGTAAATATCATTAGTATAACTAGTTACAGAATCTGATTAAAAACAACCAATTTGTTCATATCTATGTACCCATTGTAAAATTTAATTTAATTCAAATTGTATTATTAAACCAATTAAATTAAAATATGAAATATAGTTTAACACTTTTATTGAGCACTATTGTATACGTTATTTTAGTTTATTGCTTTGTTTTAAATTATTTAAAAAATAATATCTTATAAAGCTAATAATTGAAATTAAAAAATTAATAAATAAATAATGAGATAAATATAAAAAAATCAGTGTATATTTTTTCGGAAAAAAGTTGTTTTTGTAGTTAAGAAATAACAGGTTCCTACGTGTTTATTTGCAATATATAATATACGTCATAGTATCTTAGTATTTCATATATCTGTTCAATCAATTAAATTAATAAAATATATAAATATTTGTTTTTTTAATGTAGGTACATATTTCAATGTTGAAATTTTACACTAGGTATTAATTATTTAAAATTACCATATATTTTCATGATTTATAAATAATAATGAGTTTTACATTTTTTTCGCATTTACCATTTAATGTTACTATATTAGTGAGGATTTTTTTTTTAAAAAATGTATTGACTAATATTTTACGATAATCTTACGGTATATTCTTTCTACAAGCGCTTGTCTAATAAAAAAAAAAACATTGGAAATCCCAGTGGTTGAAGATTTCACAAAATCACCATCAGTTTGTTGCAGGACAACCATTGCAGGGGAAGTTGCGTCGGATGAATTACAGATTTTTTTTTAATATATTGTTACAATATTTGTATAATCGAAGTATAGATTTACATTTTTTTTACATATCTAGGTACTTACTCAAAACAGGTAATATACGATATAAATTTATACCCATAATATTTTTTTAAAAGTCTTCAGTGACGAATTAATAATATAGGGGACTAAGCCTCCATTAGCCCCCGATAACCACCAATATTGGGAGTGCTTATTTAAAACTTGGGGGCAGGAGTGGATAGGTAATGTTTTTATTATAAGGAAATACTTTAAAGGGACCACCAAAATAATATTCACTCCCCTATATGCGCCTATAGGATCGGGTAATATTGAGAACTGTAATCTTTATTTTCTTGGTATATGACTTAAATTTATTATTATAAATTATAATGCATGTTAAGTTACAAAATAGTCAAATATGCCATAAAAATAACAATTCGTATTTTCAATTACACCTTAGAAAAATTTATTATACATAAATTTATATAGTTGGTTTGTTTATTTTTTTGCCTTTTGAGTAGACTTCGGTGACATTGCAATGGTGGGATATGTATCGGAACTCAACATTTCAAATGCGATACTATTCAAAATGTTTATGTTATCTTTGTTTATAATAATGTGTTTCCCAAGTCTCGTGTATAATATTATTCTAAGTCATACAAATTTATATAATTTGTTTGCTTGTTTTCTTGTCGTTGGTGAATAATATTTGCAGATAATGTATTGGATGAGAATTCAAAAGAAGTAGTTGAGAAGCTTAAATAGTGAAGATCAACATTTAATGGTAAATGTCAATAAGAATTAGTAGGTGTAAATTTATGGTATTCGTTTATGATTTTAAAGGAAGTTGATGAAAAAATTGTAAATCATTAATTACGATGTATGATGTATTGAAATGTATGATTACTGATTATTGATATATGAGACGGATAGGTTTAAGTACTTATGAATAGAAGGTATGAATAATATTAAAATAGCCTATCAGTGGCGCCCACAGAATTTTTATAAGCTAGTGCAGTTAATAATAATACTCCTAAAATTTATAAATTTCATCTACCACAATAAAAAATATATATTAAATGTATTATAAACCCTTATTGGATACCAGTGCAGTTGCAATATTTGATAACCCATGTGGGCGCCACTGAAGCCTATTATTTTCAATTGGATACTGATAATATTAAAATAATTGAATAACACTAGACAGTCTATAATATTTGAATAATTTGTTAATGTGTATAGTGTTAAAAATTGAAATGTCAGACTAATGAATAGTGTAGATTTAAGGTGTAAATAATATAATAAAAAGCTTATTATTTATAATTTGATACTGACAATAGTTAAATTGATAATTAAGTCACACTAGGCTGAAAGTAATATTTAAATAACTTAATAATTTTTATGTTGTAAAAACTTAACTGATGAAGATTTTATTGAATAGTATAAATAGATGGTACGAAAGATAATAAAATATCTTCTTACTTCTAATTTGTTACAGTGACAGTGCATGGTGGTAAAACTTATATAATATATAATTTTATGAATATAATGTAATTAAAAGGTATGAAAGATATTATAAACATTTTATTACTTATAATTTAATAATATGCATGGTGTCAAAAACTTAACCGATATAGACTTTAATGAATAGTGTAAATAATATAAAAACGCTAAAAAATAACAATAAAAAAAAATTAAATAAATATATAAAATTTATAGTTTGATACTGATAATATTTAAATAATTAAATGACCTTAGACAATTAGTAATATTTAAATATATGCACGATGTATTGGGGAAAGATTAAAAACTTGCTAAAGTTCGTGCATGAAAGACTTATAATTATACGACGTATCCAATTAGAGCGATGTAGTACATACTATATAATATACAGCGATTTATTTGAAATTCAGTAGACTGATGAGTATTTTTGCCAAAGAACCATCTTTAAAAAAAAATAATCACAATAGATGTTCGGATTTAAAATTAAAAGTTGTACGACTAGGATATTTCATACTTATCACTTATCAGAACTAACATTATAATTTTTAAAACCCTACTTATATATATAAATATTGTCAATAAGACATTTATATTGTATTAATATCAAAATCCGTAAACAATTTCATAAATTAATTCTTCTTTAATTCAATAACACAGATGTTGATTCAATTAACTGTGACAAAATTAAAAAACTTAATTATTATGTTTTGGTTATCGATTTCTTTAACATTCAGTGGCTATAATTAAAATTTTAAATTAAATTATCTACAAACTAGAAATAAAAATATGTATGGACTTCTTACATATAATCAGATCTGTATTTTGACTTTTGCCAACTCTGAACATCATGATTGTGCCTTCCACCATAACTTTTCTGAAGTCGTTTTTTTTAAGTAAAACAGAGGAATATACAAACAAAACAAAATGTACTCTTATTTTTATTCAAATATAGGAAGAAATACCAACATAATAAACTCTTGAAATGCATAAAATATTTAAACAAAATAAAAAAGTTTAATATTTAAAACCATCAATAATTAATTTACAATTAAATTTCGACTAATGACAAGGTATCTGCTTTAGTTTATAAAAAAATTATAAAAGATAAATATACCACCCTTTCAATAATTGTCGCATAAAAAATAGGAATAAGTGTGAATTGATAAAGAAACTCCACCCAAATCATAAAAACATTTTTATGTACTACCCCTCTCTAATAAGAAAGTTATAACGTACAACCCTTCTCTAAAATTTTTTTCGGAACTTTTAGTGTCCTTCGAAATAAAATATAAATATTTATCTTTCTTCTCATAATATTTCCTGAAATAATAAACACTACTTTAAAATTAAAGAACATATTTAAAAAAAAAATTTTAACACCACCCAAATCATAAAAATGTTTTTTTGTACTACCCCCCTCGAAAAATGTTTTCCTAATTTTTGTGGTCTTTCAAAATATAATATAAAGATTTATCTTCCCTCTTTTTAATTATCCAATTAATATTAAATACTATTTTCAAATTAATGAACATTTTGAAACATTTTTTTTTTTTACTTTACCCAATTTACACACACTTATTTACGTACCACCCTCCCGCAATTTTTTTTTTTAGCACTATTAGGGTTCTTTATAATAAAAGCATACTGACGTATTCGGCGCTGCGATACTGCCCGAGCTCGCGCCGCTCATGGACAAGTTCGAGTATACATAATGCTTTTCATCACAACCCTGGTCGCGGTCAATATGACCTGCGTGGCCGCCGTGGACGTTATGGGCCGCAAACCGCTGTTGAGGTTCATGTCCGAGGTGAGCATGGCCGTAGTCACCACGGTGTTCGCCGCATACTACTATGGTTTCCCGCCCGGCTACGTTGTCCCGTCGTACATCTCGTGGTTGCTTTACGCGTGTCACGTGTCGTTCACGATCGTGTTCGCCATGGGCGTCGGGTTCATATCGGTAGTGTTCCTGGACGAGATGTTTCCCGTGAACATCCGTTCGCACTGTTCGGTCATCGCATCCGTCACGTTGGCACTGTGCTCATTTGTCACCAATAAAATGTTCTTATTCGTCTCCTGCCATTACGGGTTGCCAAACGATGTTCTGCGCGTTCGACGTCGTCAACATCACAGAGGCTATTTATTCGTGCAGATACGCCATAGAAACCAAAGGCAAAACGTTCGTAAAAATCCAACAACTCCTGGAAGAAACCGTACAGAAGTAAGACGGCGTCAAACCGAAAGTATGTCTGATCCAATATTTTCCAGTTGAAAACGTATAATTAAATTTATAACTAATTTTTTTTTTTTTTTATACACTAGAGTAAGGTTGCCATACGTCCCAGTTTTGACGGGACAGTACCGGTTTTGATTAACACGGGACGGTGTCCCGATAATGTGTTTTAATTTAAATATAAACATGTTTTTGGGCTGTATTACCTTTTTCAGAGTACCACCGTTTGTTCTACTTATAATATATTATAAATATTATGCAAACTACGTAGTTTTATTAAATATTAAATTGAGAAAAAAATACTTTTTCACTTCATCTTATTCTAAAAAATCATCCATATTACCTGAGCGGTGTGACGGCAGAACATTTTGAAGTTTAACTCCAAATTTTAAAATCGTAAGTAGGTGCCACTTTTTATTTGATTTCAATTTCACTTGTGCCATTATTTATATTTTGTATACAAGTATAATAATAATATCGTTGGCCTAAGTCGCATTTATCCTAACTCCAAAATATAACTTATCAGGGGAAACAAAAAAAACGTTTCATTAATTTAAAAATATCAATAAAAATCTAAACTATGTATGTATATATTAATTATGGTATTGTTAATGTTTTTTTTTCAACAAATTAAATGTATAACTTGAATAGATCACTTAAAAAAGAAGTTAGAACAGTTTCTTATGAAAAACCATGTTTTTTTTAAAATGAATTAACGTAAACAAGGTGGGTTAAATTATCATGTCTTTTATTTAATAAAGCAACAAACATTATTTTTGGTCACATTATTTAGATAAAAAACTCATGATGTAAAGACAAACATACTCAATTCTCCACTAATGCAGTCCAGCAATGAATTTTTCGTAAATCTTAGTAGTATTTTATATTCAGAGAGGTCGCACAAAAAATCCAATTAATTTCTATCGTAAATAAACTGAATAATAAAATATAATTATTATTATAAGCATTGTACTACTTTATGCTAAACAATAAATATATTTTTCTTCTTTTTTATTTTTGTGCCAAACTTAAATCAATATTTTTATAAATGCAATATTTTTCATTAATTATTAATATTTTGCTTGTATTTATTTCTAGTGAAGAAATGTTACAAATAATATTTGATAATTTAATTTGAATGCATGTTATAATATGTATATTAGTTGTAAAATAGTATAACTTATTATTAGGCAATTACTGGTAATGGCTATGTATTACATACTATTTAGCATGTGTGTATATTATTTTGTATCTTTGTACCACAGACGGCGCAGACTAACACTATAATAGTTATTAGAACAAATACATTTTTCATATTTTATTAGCAACCCATTATAATATATTTAAATTAGATTTTTATACAATTTTCAGTGATAATAATTACTTCTTATGTACTAAAAAAGTATACTGTTAAAATAATATTATATATTAGGGTATCATGTTTAAAGTATTAAATAATTGACCAAACGAAATTATCGTAGTAAGATAAAAATAATCATTGAGTTTGTTTCTGTTTTATTTTAATTTTTTTATTTCGTGATAACTAATTGAGTTTGATCGTAGGAAATCGAATTTTTTTTGTGCAATAATATAGTTAATATACAAGCGTGGTATAATTTTGGAATGGATTTACGCTGGATTAGATTGGATTGGATTGTTAAATTTACGCTCTTTTTCGATTATTTTTAAAAAATTTTGCATTCAATGTATGAACGTTAACATGTGAATTTCACCTTCAACATATGACTTTAACATTGTTCTTAACATTAAAACAATTTTTTCTTTTAAATTGAACATTGAACCTCAAATTTACGCCCTTTTTCGATATTCCCCGTGACATGAAAATCAT
Source organism: Eriosoma lanigerum (assembly GCA_013282895.1). Taxonomy (NCBI): domain Eukaryota; kingdom Metazoa; phylum Arthropoda; class Insecta; order Hemiptera; family Aphididae; genus Eriosoma; species Eriosoma lanigerum. The sequence goes on from CM023359.1 coordinate 51,299,821, forward strand.
AAAGATATATTATAATTTATAGTTCATATTTACCTTACCTCTGCAAAGGAGCCGAAGAGTTTACCTTATCTTGCCGACAAAAATTTGACACATAGTACTGGCCAATATGTATTTAATATTTACATTATTTATATAATGCAAATTATAGAACCAATATCAACTCATTAACCCTTTCTTTCCTCTACGGTGTCATGGGATAGCATTGAACTTTTTACTTTATGTTTTTTTTTTTTTTTTTATAGAGAAAATCTAGTGAAGTATCAATTTTCATTGGTAACAGAAAAACATTTATAAGGTTGAGCTCTACATATCACAAATTATATTCATAGGCGGACTTGGCCGGTGAGTGGTGTCAAAATTAAGAAAAAGTTTTTTTTCTTAATTGTATAAACATTGGGTTGCAGCTACTATATTCCCCACATGAATATGGATAACCCAGTCTGCCCCAAATTTATCCAAATATTTCCCAAATTTTGTACATTTTTCAGCTTGGTATTTACACAGAAAATATATAATTAATAAATTGCCTAATATATTTAATTATTATTAAATTATTTAGACACGAGTTGAAACAATTACATTTCAATAATAATAACGTAACAATAATAATTATACAATAACAGATTATAGATATGTTTCGTTATAAATAATAGTATATATTATATACCAATACCTTATCGTCGAAATATTTGAATTACTGAGTTCTTCACGAATAGAAATTTGCATTAAGTGCTTTATAGAATATTACCAAGAGACAACCGGGCGTTCAAAGTTCGTGTGATTGTGTGTCTGTGTAAATATTATCGTCCGTGTGTTGTCGGTCGTATTCCAGCCGTAGCACATCGTAATGTTTTTCGTTTGAATTTTATACTATATTATTGTCAATTTTTATATTATGATATGTTTAAATCGTGTATTGAAATTTGTCTTTGTGAAAAATCTGTGAGTAAACTATACTAATATGAATTATATATATATATATATTTCTTTGCTCTAATAACAATAATAAATTATTATTATTTAATTTGTAAATTGATTTAATAGCAAATTATGGTTATTTATCAGCGCTAATCGCCAAAGTTTATAATTGTTATTTTATCGTTCTAAAAGCGACTATTTGTAAGTAGATGTTTAGGTATAGTGTCTCTAATTATAACATTTTATTTTATTTTATGTATTGAGCTATTAAGCGCTTTAATATGATTATTATTGGTTATATCTTATATTTATCAATCGTTACATTATTGTACTTTATACATTGTGGTTGGTGCAATCGCAAAATTTATTATTTCAATTTTAATTATTATCTGTTTGTGCTGAGTAGCTTAATTAATATTATTATTGTCGAGTTCCAAAATTATATTATTATTATTATTGGTTTGATTATATTTATTTATATATTATTTTTCTACATATTATTTGGTTGTACCAAAAGGGTAATTTATTATTGATACAATATTATTATTAATTAATATATATTTATATATCTGGTTGTGCCAAACAGGCAATATATTTAAGATTATTCATTATACATTAGTTACCATTTACAGCGTGTTACCTTTCATTTATATTTGCATTACCTTTTATTTATTTATTATTTATTGTACCATTTATTATTTCATAGTTTTTAAGCATACACATACATGCATATATACTTACACAGTGTCGGTGGTTTTGGTTGGTGTCCGAAGTGCGCATAATATTGTTTTACGCTCCCGGCCCATACAAATACAATTTATATTATACAATTATATTTTAGAATTTAAATTTTATTTTACATTTTATGTTATATTCATACATATTTATTTTATATTTATATAAGAAGATATAAGAAGATGCAGTTCTTTTTGATGCAGTATCCAATTCAACTACTGTTCAATTTTAATACTATGTGGTTGCTCATATGTTAATGGTTCCTGGTATTGTGGTATCCGTGTTGGTATACGTATCTTAAATACCGGCGGTAACTGGCAATGCAAAGGACTTCGGTAAGGTTTCCAGCAATATGGTCTTGTTTTACGTTCTGGTTTTTGAAAATTTATTGAAGTTGTAAATGTCGATGTAGCTGCTGTGATTGGTATAGTATTAGCGGTTTCTAGTTTTATAGTATTATAATCCGGTATAGTATTAGCGGTTTCTTGTTTTATAGTATTACAATCTGGTATAATATTTAAGAATTCTGGTTTTATCATATAATAATCTGACATAGTATTAACGGTTTCTTGTTTTATAATAATATAATCCGGTATAGTATTAGTGATTTCATGTTTTATAGTATTACAATCTGGTATAGTATTAGCGATTTCTTGTTTTAAAGTATTATAATCTGGTAAAGCATTAGCGATTTCTTGTTTTATAGTATTATAATCCGGTATAGTATTAAAGAATTCTGGTTTTATCATATAATAATCTGACATAGTATTAACGGTTTCTTGTTTTATAGTATTAAAATCTGGTATAGTATTAGCGATTTCTTGTTTTAAGGTATTATAATCTGGTAAAGCATTAGCGATTTCTTGTTTTATAGTATTATAATCCGGTATATTATTAAAGAATTCTGGTTTTATCATATAATAATCTGACATAGTATTAACGGTTTCTTGTTTTATAATACTATAATCCGGTATAGTATTAGTGATTTCTTGATTTATAGTATTACAATTTGGTATAGTATTAGTGATTTCTTGCTTTATAGTATTACAATCTGGTATAGTATTAGCGATTTCTTGTTTTGTAGTATTATAATCCGGTATAGCATTGGTAGTTGGTGATTTGGGTTTGAACGTGTATGACATGGACTTCTTTTTAATAACTGCAAATATCCGACTTACATTTTCCCCTATTTTATAAGGCTTTCCTAAACATATAAAACATAAATTATAAAATAAATAGCTACACTAATATACAAATATAAAATTTAAAAAAACATACAACGTATAATTCAACTATTATACCGTGATACAATAATAAAGTAAAATAAAATAAAACATGGAGGACGTTGATGTGTGAAATAAAAAAAATAAGTGCAAATTTAATAGCTTACAATATTCGTAATAAATAAAATGTATTGCCTATTCATTGACTATTTACAATCAGTAATTTAAATATTGATATATTAAGGCCAGTCGGTTTTAGAATACTCTTAATAGGTTAATAGGTACTATTAGTTGTACTTATATAAAATCAGTAGCGTCATTTCAATTTTTACTAGACTAGGGTAAACTCATAGATTTACCGACTGTTTTTTAAGAACAGGAGTGGTAGGGGTCATTTTTTTAGTTGGGTATTTTATTTTATTGTAAGAGGTAATCAAGAAAAGAGGTTGTATTTAGGGGTTTTTATTTTTAAAATCTGCCGACTTAAGATTTGGCTATTTATAGACTACGGCAAATGTATGAGTGGCCCGCCCCCAAATGACGCTACTGTATAAAATATAATATAATACTCGTTTAGAAAAATTGAAATTGAAATTTTGTTTTTAATTTTAGATTCTGACTCTGAGGGGAGCGAAGAATGTATTGTTTCCGAAACGATTTTTTTTTTTTTTGTTTATGTATGAAAACCTTTTTTCGGGTAGATATATTGGTCCGATTACCACAAATAGAGTACCCTTTCTATATTGAATTTCATCTAATTGGTACTTTATTTAGCTTATTCTTTGAATTTCCCAAAAGTTTTTTCTTGAGAAGCGGAAAATTGATAAAATTACGATTTTCGTTATTTCACATTTTTTTATAATTAATGGAATTTTGATCATAGGAACTTGAACATTTTTTTTGAATACTGATAAAGATAATATTTACGTTCAGTAAAATATTGAAACGGATTGGTTTTTTTTTTTTTGCTAAATATAGAGCTTTGCATTTTTTCCAAAAGTGTTTAATATTACTTGCAATTTTTGGTTAAAAGGTATGAAATGTCTATAGAAGCTTACTCATATACTATTTAATTTATTTACAAAATATTTTTAAAATTGTGACTGACAATGAAATGATAACTCCTCGAATATTGATCATAGGGATTTGAAATTTATTTTGCATATTTACATAATATGTAATTTACATTGGTGGTAATTGTTGGATAGGATTATCAGTATAATATATTACAATTCATTGAGATTCACTAGAATCGTATTTTCTAATGCAATATCATTGCATTTAAATCTTAATAATTTCTCTCTCTTCACTAATTTCTCCAAGGACCGAAGGGACGAAGGAGGAACGTCCATAATCGACCTTTCCCACTTTTTTTATTATTTTTATTACGTTAAATTTTACTTTTTAAACTAATAATATATTATTAATATAGAAATAAAAAATAAATTATTGTTTTAGGTAACTGAGTAAAATAGTTAAAAATATGTTTGTGTTACCTGAACGGAGTCTTGATACTTGATTTCTAGTAGTAGGCATATTGATAATATAAATATGATACAAGTATATTGAAATTTTATATTAAATATACGTTAAATTCAAATTTTATGTGCTTAAATATAAAAATAATCGTTTATATTAAATTGTCATAAGTACGATTAAACAAAAAGTCAACGTTATAAATTGCATATTGTTATTGTTTAATTAAATCGGCACTAATAGTAACAAACAATTATTTATGTCTGACAAATAGGTCAGAATATTATTAACGAATTTTATTATTTGTTCTACTTATATATTATAAATTATATGCAAACTACGTATTTATTTATATTAATTATTAAATTGAGAAAAAAATATTTCTTCACTTCATCTTATTCTAAAAAATGGTCGATGTTACCTGTGCGTATAATTTTTAAATACTTTTCCGCTGGTATGCTGTGGTGTGATGGTGTGGCGACAGAACTTTTTGATTGCTTAACTCCAAATTTTAAACACATAGGTAGGCAAAATTTATTACGATTTTATTGGAAATCCCATTTAAATTTCATTTATGCCATTTTTGGTATTTTGTATAGGAGTATAATAAAATGTGTTTCACAATACTATTTCAATAAAAACAATATTTTTTATTACTACAGTAATACTACACTAATGCAGTATAACAACGAATTTTTCGAAAATCGTAGTAGTATTTTACACTCCAAGAGGTTACACAATAAATAAACTGAATAATAAAATATAATTATATAATAATATTATTATACGCATTACTCTTCTTTATGCTAGACAATAAACTTCTTTTTTATTGTATCAAACACAAATTGTTATTTTTAGAAATACAATATTTTACAAAAATTATTAATAATGTACCTATATTTATTTCTAATGGAAAAATATTAATAATAATATAATTTGAATACATGTTATATATTGAAATTATGAATATTGGTTATAAAATATTATAACTTTTTATGAGGTATAAATTACTGGTAATGGCTATTAGATACTACTTAGTAGATATGTATATTATTTTGTATCTTTGTACGACACAAATCTTTCAGACGACACAGACTAACACTATCATAGTTATTAGAATAAAGTAAATACATTTATTTTATTTTATTAGCACTTCATTATAATTTATTTAAATTAGATTTTTGTACAATTCTCAGTGATTGTATTATCAATTATACTACTTTTTAATACTACTTAGATACTAAAAGAATACTCTGTTAAAATAATATTGTATATTAGGGTATAATGTTTACAATACTTGATCAAACGATATTATCGTGATTAGTATGATAAAAAAAAAATCATTGAATTTGTATAATGTAGTTTATTGTTGATATATTTTTCATAATTTAAGAATTATATCGATACATCCAACGAAAAAAGTAGTAACTCAATTTTTTTCGTTTTTGAGTTACCACTTTTAACACCGCATTCTGATAAAGGATTTTTTTCTATATCGATAACAAAAATGATTGTATTTCCATCCACCCTAAAGAGATAATGAAATAATATTAAAAAATTAAAATAAAAAAATAGAATAAGAAATTAATTTTGAATTTTATTTCGCTCCTCCTGAACAATTGACGAAATGGAGTTACTACCTTTTTCGTTGGATGTATCGATATAATAATAGCACATACCATAATTGATATGGTAAAATAATAACAAAATACAATGAAAATAATAAATTTCCGTCTATTGATAAAACTTATATGTGCGCATACGACGATCTAATATAAAAATAAAATATAAACTAAAGTAAAACAATTTAAATGTATTAAATCCAGTATTTCTATTATTTAATTCAACACATCTAGAAATAAAATTAATTGTCGATCTGTTTAAAAACGAAATCTAATTAATTATATTATTTTTGATACATCCCCAAAAAAATGTCAACGAAAAATTGTTTATTAACCAATTATTCCAAAGTAATAATTCATTACATAAATCGAAATTATTTCAATTTTACTCGAAAATAAGAATAATTCTTAAAAAGTATGAGTCATACAATGGAATTTATATTAAATTCTGAGCGAAGCAAGGTTTCACAAAGACATATTTTTTTTATGTCTGAAAGAACAATTTCGGATAGAAATAATGGTCTGATAACCACAAATAGGATATGATTTCGAAAATTATGTCTAATTAGTACTTTATATAACTCATTTTTCGAATTTCTCAAAAGTTTTTCCTTGGGAGAAGAAAAACTACCAAAAAATGGCGAAAATTCGGCAAAATAACAGTTTCTGATTTATTAAAAAATGTTTATTTCGTGATGACTAGGGCAGAGGACTTGTAGCATTTGCATATTTGTTTTACATAGTCAAAAAAATAGCAGAGTAAGAAACAAATACGTTTTATACCAAGACAAAACTAGATTTGTAATTTTATTGTGCATATTAATGCATATTTTGAGTTTTTTTGTTTTTAGGGCATATTTCTCTCATATTATAGTTTTTGAGACATATTTAATTGAATTAATAATTTTATCAATATTTTTTCTACGAAAATTTATGAATTTAAATGTATTTTTAATTTTTATCATATTATATGGTTGTTGACTGTCCGCGGACGAACACTTTTCCTAGAAGCGCCCGAGAATTGCCGATAAGATTAGTTTTTCGTATGTTAACTTTATTTATGGATTAATAAATGTTTACATAACGATATACATGTTTATTTTAATATTAATTTCAATAATAATTTAAAGATGTAACAAAGTAAAATAAATAATACATATTAAATAAAATACAAAAAGTAAATAAAAATAATTTAATTTTTAATTTTAAAATGCATATTTTTGGTGTAAATGTATATTTTTAAAGCATATTTTAGGTATATTTTATTTTGCATATAAATGCATATTTTGGGATATTGAAGTGCATATTTGGTGACTTTTTAGGGCTACAAGTCTTCTGCCCTAGTGATGACTAATTGAGTTATGATAGTAGAAAATTGAAATTTTTTTTGAGTATTAACATAGATAATATATAAGTGTGGTATAATTTTGAAATGGATTTACACTAGATTAAATAAGATTGGATTTTTAAATTTACATATTTTCGATATTTTCGATTATTTTTAAAACAATTTTAAGAAAGTTCAAAAATTTGGTATACAATGTTAACATGTGAATTTTACACCTTCAACGTATGAATTTAACATTGTTCTTAACATTAAGAAAAATATTAATTTTTTTTTTTAATTTGAATATGGAAGCTTAAATTTACGCTTTTTTATGATTATTTAAAAAAAAATTTAATTCAATATTTTAACATTTAATATATATATACTATACGAATAATTCTAAAAATGGAATTCATATTTATTTATTTATTTATTTTTTTTTCGTGGAAAAATGCAATGGCTTGATTTATTATTATTATATGAAAATTATACAAAAATATACGTTGGGGTTTATTTAATAAAAATTTCATAACATGGTAGATTTTTACTATTACTTTGAAAACTTATAGTTTTTTTTTTTTTTTTTATATGTTTTAGTTATTTTATCCCTGTTTCATTAATTAAATAAATATTAATGCATTATTTATCAAATTAAAAATACATTTTGAAGCAATCCAGAAGTTTTATAAATATAACCATATTAACTATGTTATCTACATAATATTTTATTTCAGCAAAATATAATTTGTTATATTGTCATATCAATATTTAATGATAATATCGATATTCATAATTTGACAGTTGATAATAGACGTTTAAACTAAAAGTCAATATCAATTATTATTATTTATAAAGTTTTTCTTATAGGTATTGAATTTTTCATTTGCATGTATAAAATATTTATAATTATATATTTTGTATTGTAAGTCTTTCATGTAAGTATTAAGTACATTTTTTTGTGATTGACAACTGCTATTAAAAATAAAAATATTTTTACGCCTTAACGTAATTATTTATTGCCTATTGGGTTATAATGTTTTTATAACCACATACAAAGTTATACATAAAATAACAATTATTATTGTTGTAACAAAAATCTTAATATTTTCACTAACAAACGTCCAAACAAGAAAAAATATAAGCTGTTTTTTCCAGATAACCTGACTGTAATAGTATGAATTTGTAATAGTATTTAAAAATCTAAAATACATTTTATTTCTGGAAAGTCAACTTGCATTTTAGTAACATGTAAGTATTATAGGTATACAATTTGCTATAAATATTATTGTTTTATCACATTTTAACTTCAAATTTAAGTGAGCAACTATTGGTTTTACGGGACAAATGTGATTCCCCCACAAGATTCCACAAAGAGAAGTAGTACTAGCCTCTCGGTGCAGAATCTCAGTCTTGTATACGGTTAACTTTGATTGATTATATTTCCTTCATAGATATTAGGTAAATCTAATTATTACAATATTATCATCATAATACATTTTTCAGATTAATTAAATTTAAATTTAATTTGTGTAGTACATTTATAATAGAATAAGAATAGGTATTTTTTATTTCATTAACATAAGGCAATATTCAAAGATTATTACGCTTTATTTGTGTTTTGAAATATTACAACTAAACATACCTGGTGTCTGAATGCACGTAGCTGTGTCAAATATTAACAAAGGGATTGCTCAATCAAAGGAGCTACACTTATTTTCTTCGTCAATTTAGAAGATTTTAAGATAATTTTTTTTCATAATATTTTAACTATAAAATTCTAAATAAAATTATATTTTTAAGATTTGAAATTGTTTTATTTTTCATAGTTTTCAATACCTAGGGGGACTTAGCATACTAAACAATGAATATAAACGAGACCACTGAACATTGCATATACTAACTAATCTGAAAAATGTCACGTGTCTTCATATATAAATATTTCAAATGTTTCTTACTCAGAGCCTAAACATCATAGTACACCTTGTCACCCATTCCCTATAAATCTAAATCTATTATAGCATACATTTTTGAAATAGTAAAATAATCTAATACCTAATTATAAAAAATAATAATAATATATATATTTTAATAAAAATTACATCATCTGCAATTATTATTATTTTTACTATATATATATATATTGTTGTTTCTCAAAATTAGGCATACATCTTTTTTTTCCTTTTTCAATTATTAATTCCACAACAACTTTAGATTTCAGGAAATGGGTATAGGTGGTTAGGTGTTTTATCTGTGGGTCGATACATAATTTGAAAGATATCTTTGAAAAAAACGAAATTTTTCATAATTGGAATTATATGCAATACGCACCTATATATTCAGTTTAGTGGATTACAGTATTAATATTCAATGACTGGTAGGCATATTAGATATTATTATATCTAATAACAATTACTATTATTTATCCCTTATTAGATAGTGAACGTTAAGAAAGAGAGAATTTCAAATCCTACAAATTAACGAAGAATTGATAAGTGTAGTAAGCTATATGGATCATTGTGGATATATAAGATTATAAAAAAGTATTAAGCTTGCAAATTAGATCTGATGCAGCATTCCTTTTTGCAGTTTTTTTCGAAGACGCTTTGCTGGTTCCTAAATTACGATTAATTTAGATTAGACATTAACCAATTAAAATGTAATTATAAACATACCGTAAATATCTTGTAACATGGGTACATTAGTATATATGGCTTTACAAGTGAAATACCATCGGTTATTGATATATTCATATACCCATTCATAACTTATTCTTATATGTTTTTCCCTCATCATAAGTTCATTTAATATAGTCACCGGTGACTTTTTATCTTCACATGTTTGGCACGCTGTGTCTACTCGGGTCAGCTGGTTCGAATGTAATGAAACTTCTAACGGTACGCACGTCGTATCGTTGGTAATCGTAGCCTCGGTACACTGTTCAAAACTCGTAGATTCCACATCCATCGCCGTATTGGGTGAAATTATTTCTGGACTTGCGATCGTATATTCCACTGCAGCCAACGGTTCTAACAATCTATCAACGGTATCGCATATCACTCTGAACCATCCACATAGCCTCTCCAACATGGTAATCTTGGGTGGTTTCTACAAATTTTAAAATATATATATATATATATATATAAATACCAATTACATATTTTTAATTATTTAATATAGACACCGATGCCTCTTTGGCTTCGGATATTTGGCATACCACGTCTACTTGGGTCAGGTTTGTCGAAGACAACTCTACTTCTAACGATACGGATACTGCAGTAAATTTTTTATCATCGGTTTCCACGTTGCATTGCTCAGATGTCATACTATCTATATCCACTGTCAAATCGAATGCCAACATCTCTGGCTCTGGCTGTTTTTGTGTCACTGCCGACGGTACGAACATCGTTTCACGTGTGTTCTCAATACAATGTAGGTAATACGTATGATTTCCAACAACAATTGTAGGGGGCAATAATATTTCTTGTTCTGGGTTCGGTAGTATTGTAGGACAAGTAATTGGTAATGGTTGAAATATTGTATTTGTGTAATCCTGAATAAAATGAAGGTGATATGTGTGTTCTCCAACCACAATTGAAGGGGGTAATAATATTGCAGTGTCTGGGTTTGGTGGTATTGTAGGACATGTAATTGGTAACGGTTGAAATATTGTATTTGGGTAATCCTCAATAATATGAAGGTGATATGTGTGTTCTCCAACCACAATTGAAGGGGGTAATAATATTACAG
>CM023359.1:51328909-51380331 GCA_013282895.1 Eriosoma lanigerum
TTTAATCGCATTTAATATTACGCTTAATTAGAATTATGTAATAGTCCACAAAAATCTTAAAAACTTTTTAGACGTTAAAAAATAGCTTTAAGAATTTTAACAAATTTTATCACAATGTTCGTAATTTCTTTTTTACGCTTACTTGCTGACCCAAAATATTTCGTTAAAACACCAATATTTGTTATTTATAATAATATAAATAATACAATATATGTACTTATTTAATAATTGATTGTTTTATTTTTTGAAGTTTTCACTGACTGGTCTTATACGATTTACCAGCGGCCTTGTACTTGTTGTTATCAGTAATCGGACATTCTAAAGTGGCCGTTTAAAAAGTTTTTTTTCGTGAGACTTTACCTCTTATCACACTGGCCGAAAAGCCCGAATACAATTAAATAGTCAGAAATTTAATCTTAATGGTAGTATCCAACTATTAGAAAGTAATTAAATAAATTAATGTTAAAAAAATATTATACATGTAATAATATTTTATTCATTTAATGTATATGGTTTAACAAATTCGAATGTAGTTACATTTTCAGTAAGTCTATTATGACTATAGCTATTAATTGTCTTAAAGCTGTATCAATAATCAGTAACATATATTAATTTTAAAATTATATTCTGACACATAGTTTAATCGTCTATCGCCATCTATTTTATCGTAATGCACTTTAGCAAAACGGAATAGTTTATTAATAAAATTTGTAGAAATATTCTATTTACCACTTAAAAATTTTGCTGCATCTAATATCTATTTTCATATAGATTTTCAAATGTACATATAGTTTGTTTTAGTAAATTACAATATTTTTATATTTTAATCCTTAGACTGAAGACACTTAGAAACTAGTTGGATAGTCTAAAAATATTTTCCTAAATACACAATAGTAAAATACAATTCTATATTTTTTTATAATGAATTATCTATTTTTGTGATAACTTACTATGGACTATTTCATTTATCTTTTTACTATATATTATAAATCTATATGCCTAAATATAATACTTATTATATTATTAAATTTTATTTCATAATAGTAAGACTCTTGATTTTTTATGTTATTTAATATCAAATTAATTTTTGTGACTGACAATTTACTTCTAATATTTTTTTTATTAATTTTTCTAGATTTTAAATTTATTATGAGACGTGGAAAGTCAGAATCAAACCATAATTGTCTATTAGAATCTGATGAATGTGAGCAGCTGTTAGAATTCAGAACTATATCAAATAGTTTCTACATACTGTAGTTCCACGTAGTTCCGTTGTTATACAATCTACATGGATATCTTTATTTTCAAGTATTATAAATATTAAATGCCCCAATTATAATTTTTTCTATGGTTATTCCAGAAACAGCACCCGCACCCAAGAAAGTACCAATAGTTTGAAACCATTTTTTAAAAAATTCATGAACGAATATGACGAGCTTGTATTGGTCCTTCTCTGTAGTAATTACATTAGTAGTATTTAGTAATGATAAATCTTATTTTACATAACCAATACATCAGCCGATAGGAATCCATTATCAGAATATCAAATGCAATGAATCGATTCATCTATATGTTGTAATCGTTTTTGGAGATATAAATTACATTTTTTTTCTGGAAAGTCAAATTGCTTTTTAGAAATATGTACTATAGGTATACAATTTGCTGTTAATAATATTGTTTTATCGCATTTTGACTTCAAATTTAAGTGAGTAAACAGAGGCGGTTAAATAATTTTGTTATTGGGGGGGGGGGGGATAATCCTGATTTTTCAACATAAATTTTAACAATTTTAAATACCAGTCATAAATAACATTATAATAAAATTATTAAATCTATTTTAGATTCTAAGCAGAGCAAGGAATTTAGTGTTTTCTTTTTTATGTATGAAAACATTTTTTCGAGTAAAAATAATGGTCCGGTTACTATAAATAGAGTATGCTTTCTGCAGCAAATCAATCAATTTGGTACTTTATTAAACTCATTTTTCGAATTTCTGCAATGAACAAAGGTTTCTTCAAATAAAACAGCAAGTCACATAACTATATAATGCACAAATAACATATTTAATTGATAAATCGAAACCCACAGTGGTTAAAATTCTTAACTTTCAATGCCTCTGAATCTTCTCATATCGTGCCCAAACCATTTCAGCATATTCTTTCTCATTTTACCCACAATTGATGCTACTCCTACACTTTCCCTTATATCGGATGTACCCAATAACGACGTTTACTTTATTGACGTGTCCACTAGCAGAGGAAAAATCACGTCTTTATATTCTGACGACATTTCGAAAACTACATCGTTTAAGTTTCTTTAATATGCCAGTGATGTATTGGAGCGTATACGGGAGTATACGGTGTATACTCATAACAATATTTGTATAAAAGTGCGTATACGCAATAAAAATAATAATTTTATAAGTATACGGTAGGTATACGGCCATAATATTTTATCATTTATAAATTTGTTGTACATTTAATGATAATAAATGTATAAGGTATTATGTTTCTATTAGTTAATTCATGAATTATATACCTCTACGACTTAAAATTAATAAAATTTAAAACAAAAAAAATTTTTATTTAATAAAGTGTAGAGTTCTAGTTATAATTTATTTATAGTTATTAAATAAAATTATTAAGGATAAAAACTAACTATTTGACTAAAAATAAAAATAAATTATAATGTCATAATAATCATTTCGAGTAATTTTTTTCTTTTTTTAATGTAATTTTGAGAAAAATATGGCGTATACTCAAGACATAATTGTCTTAGACATCCCTAAATATGCAGGTATACGTGAAACTAGTTTCCGAAACTATAATTGCATGTAAAAAGTTTCGTGTTTATAATTTCTCTGGCGTGCGACCCGCCTACTTAACACTAACTGCTTATTGTTACTTATAGATTTTTGGATTTAGTATTTATATGCTATTTATATTAAAATAATATCGAATCGACGTTGAAACTTCAAATTAGTAGGTTGTGGGCATTGTCGATTGTGACCATCGTGAAATCGTGTTTCGTGATTTTATATTAAGTATATGGTATCAGTAGCCTCATAGCCGATGGGAGGGCAGTGAATCATGGCCCCCCACATTGGCCGTATCAACGTATATACATATAATTTTTATGATTATTTTATACTTTTGGAAAATTTGCTACGGGTTGTGCTTTTAATTCTTATCAATTTGTTTGATATTAATTTTTTATTATCAGCTTAGCTATGACAAAGATAAGTAAATCAGAAAAAAATCACAGAATAAGAAGTTTAATACAAGTTTTTTCTTCAAAATCTCATCGACGTATCCTATTATTAGATTGATCAATATTAAGCTATATTATATATATTATGAATTAAAATTTTTTAACAAACTATACAAACTAAATTTTGGCGCAGCGGCGCTTTGAAATATTTAAATAAAAAATCGTTAAATAATGTAACTGAAACGATGTCTTTTGATGAAAAACACGTTTATGATAAGCGTTATCACAGAAGTAACTGTTCAAACAACATATTTTTATCATGATATTTTATAATTAATTTATATTTTATATTACCTTTATAATAAGTAATTAATATATTGTAAAATTAACGTTTTACCTTGTAACTTATAATTCGTTATCTGTGAGTCTGTGACTTGTAAAATGTCCTATCTTGTTTTTATGAGCTCATTTTAATACTATTTCTATTACTAGTTAATTTTTTTATTTGTAAAAATGTTTATTTCACCTGTGAATAATATTATAGTAATATAGTTTATGGATTAATTAGTATCAAAGTATATTAATATTGTGCGCATAGTCTGTTTATTGGTTTTATTGTTCAAAAACATATTAACCTCGTTATAGATATGTCGACATCCGACTATTCCAAAGGTACAGATCGGACCACAGATGTACAGACACACGATCAGACACCTTTCAGCACACTTATAAAAAAACATACCAAAGTATTGCAAGGTCTGACTGACTGTGGATTTATAAACGCTTCTCCAATACAAGTCGCTGCAATACCGACGATTATTGATGGGAATGGTAAAGTCAATTTACAAATTTACATCATTTATTTCATATCTATAAGAAATTATATATTCTTATGTTATGTCGTGTTTACAGACACAATAGTTGAGGCTAAAAACGGAACAGGAAAAACACTAACATTTGTCATACCTACATTGATAAAATTGAATGTAGAACAGAGTCATTTACAAACTATTATTTTGGCTCCAACTCGTGAAATTGCTGTGCAAATACAACAATGTTTCAAAAAAGTTGGACAACACTTACCAAGTAAAAAATAGCTATATATTTTTTTTCCAATTGAACGATAAAATTATTGTTTTATCTATTAATTGTTAATAACTATCTCATAGCTCTATTAATATAATAATATGTATGTAAAAATAATAATACTAATTGTTTTATAATGTTTACAAAATTAGATCTCAGATGTGAATATTTCATTGGTGGAACTCCAGTCGATATTGACAAAGAGAAGGCAACTGGCTGTCAAATAGCTGTTGGTTCCCCTGGGCGCATCAAACACTTACTTAATGAGCATGTATTAAAAGGTTCAGAAGTAAAGAGGTTTATACTTGATGAAGTTGATAGACTATTTACAGACAAAAATTTTACAAAAGATGTTCGGTAATATTATTAATATTAAATTTTATAATTTAGATAGGTGTAACTAAATAAAATTATAATTTTATCTTCATAGTTTTTTTAATGTTTGCTATCTACTAAATTATTTTTATAATATTATAAAAATATTTAAATACATAAAAAATTTAATATGTTCATAATAAAATATTTATCTAGGTACAAACTATATTTTTATTTTTCAATAAATTATATATTAATATAAATAATATATATAATTATTTATATTATTTAATATACTTTTTATTAATTATTACTGTAATATTATTATTTTAGTTAAAATCCTTAGTATGTTTAAATTATTCAATGGCTAATTGTATTATATTATATTAACTTGTCAAGTAAATAATGATTAACCATTTAAAACTACACTGATATTTAATATTTTTTAATAAGATTAAAGTTTTAATTGTATAGTTATCATTAAATTTTTCAATTTCATACATATTATTTCAGTTTTGTTTTAATTTTGTTTAATATAATTATATAATTAAATGGATTAAGATAAATGTATAACTAAAAACAAATTGTTTTCTTTTCAGAGCAATTAATGCTAAACTTCCAGATTTAAAGCAAATGATTGTTGTAAGTGCATCAATTGATAAAAATAATACGTCTCTTTTTGATGAATTCATGAAAGAGTATACAGTAGTCAATGGATCAGAAGAAGATATGAATGATGCTTCACATGACCCATCAAAGTTCCTATTAGGTATTAAGCAGTATGTAGCATGTGTAAAAGCAGTGAGCACTAATATAATATTATTGCCTGCGAAAAATGTAAGACTTCTTAATATTCTACAGAATTTACCTTACACACAATGTATCGTATTTACTAATTATATGACGAGGTACTGTTTATGAAATACTATTGTTTACAACAATAGTTATAGTAATTTAA
Source organism: Eriosoma lanigerum (assembly GCA_013282895.1). Taxonomy (NCBI): domain Eukaryota; kingdom Metazoa; phylum Arthropoda; class Insecta; order Hemiptera; family Aphididae; genus Eriosoma; species Eriosoma lanigerum. The sequence goes on from CM023359.1 coordinate 51,334,479, forward strand.
CATTTTATTTATTATTGTTTTATAGAGTTGAAGCTGTTTGTAATATGTTACGTGACCATAAATATAAAGCTGATTATATTAGAGGTGACCAAGATCAAAGTGTTCGATTAAAATTAGTGGATAGGTTAACTTCTTTTAAATCAAAGATACTGGTTGCAACAGACTTAATAGCCAGAGGAATTGATTCATCAAATGTAGATTTGGTAATAAATATGGATTGTCCAAACGATTGGGCTACATATCTCCACAGAATTGGTCGAGCTGGGCGATTTGGGAACAAAGGTAAGTAAATATTTATTTTTACTTATGATTTATAAAGAACTGAAAAACTTCTAAAAAACACAATTTTTTAGGAAATGCTTTTACTATATTGGATGATGACAAAGAGTTGATGTCTTTTAAACGTATTATAAATAATATAGAAAATGTTAAAATCAAAATGTTACCAATTGCAATTGAAAAACTCATAAATGAATATGCAGACAATGAGCTTGAAGATCTCGATTTAACTATTGAATCTGATATCTTAACAAAACACCAAAATGGAAATGAAATCGGAGAAGAAAACGAGAATAAAGATATTCAAAGTACAATAACAGTTTTAAAATAATTATTAATAGAGAAGTTAATTAATTGTATTACTTTAAACATTCTAGATGATTCTATCCTACCAGTTCCGTTTAACACAAAAACCAAAATAGGAAAATCTATTTATGGACCGGGTATAACTCCAGAAGAGTCATTAGAGAAACTTAAACAAGTTGTAAAAGAAACTGAAAAGGAACTTATTGACAATAACCTTGTAGACAAAAAATATCTAAAAAATAGATCATTTATTTTATTTGATCCAATACCATATCTTGATGACAGTGAACGATATATGAAATATACTTCTAAAGAAATAGTCGATATTATCAATAACTATGATTCGGATTATGATAAATATGATGCTGTAAAAAAAACATTATTAGAGCAGCCTGTAATCCCAGAAAATAGTGAAAATAAAGTTTCAAATAATAATAAAGAGTGTTTAAAAGATAATCAGTCCAATAATACTCATAAAAATATATGTGATATAGTTATTGATCAGCAATCACAGTGCCAATATGAAGAAAACCTTTCTACTTTGGATGGGAATTCAAATAAATCAAACAGTACTGCTGAGGATACTGAGATCGTTGATACTAATCAAAGACCACAGTTTTCAGATATTTGTGATTTATTTAATGTACCAAATATCAGTAATTTAAAATCAACTCATCTAAATAATACACATGAGTGTTCATATTCTTCTACTAATGAATATGTATTAGGTAAAAATGAAAAAATAAATTCAATATTAAAAAGATATAAGACTGACAATATAAATTATAATGATGAAAATAAGGAGAAGAAAATATTTATAAAAGAAGAAGAAAAAAATTCTTCTTCGGGAGAAGAAGGATGGTCATCATCAGAAGATGATTATGAAGAAAAAGAATCCGAAGATAATTATGAAGAAGAAGAATCTGAAATTGATTATGAAGAAGAAGAATCCGAAAATAATTATGAAGAAGAAAAATCCGAAGATAATTATGAAGAAGAAGAAAGTGATAGTTTCATCATTTCTGATACGGATTCTGAAAACGAAAATGACGAATATATACGTAATGATGAATTAAATAATAGCAAAAATGTAAAGAAAAATAATGTGTCAACTCAAAAAATTGTTAACAATGAACAAGAACAATTAGTAAATTATGATATTCTTAACGAGTGGTATCGACAGTGGGAACAGCAAATTAATTTTATTCAAACATGTGTCAAGATGAGCAAGTGATTATTGAAGGGAAACAATTTCAATAAAAATTATTTATTACGAAAATTGTAAACTTTGTGTAGTATGTATTACATACATTATAATTCTATTATACGCTTAAATTTTTACACTTATAATATTTTATTTTTTTATACGTATATATATATATATGTCATGTAAGTACAGTATATGGTTAAATTTTTACAAATAATAAAATTAAAATAACAATAGTTTGACATCCTTGTATCCTTTCTAACAACATGTCATCTAGTTCTAACTGACATTGATTACATGTAAAGAAGTAGAATTTTTAATTATTATAAACAGTACAAATATCATAATGTTTATTTTATTAGGTATTTCTTAATCATTATTATTAACATTTTATCAGTCGTAATAAAATAATATTAAATTTATAGATTAGACATTTATTATATCACGTATGTTTTAATAATAATAATAAATATTTATATAATATATAGTATGTATAATCTCGATATCTTGATCAACTTGAGATCCACAAACTGTACATATTTCCATTTGTTTTTTATTTTTGGTTTTTTTGTCACAATAATATAATAATTTAGCAATAAGAATAACAACATAAATAATTTAGTATAAATCACAAAATAAATATATCAGAGAAGGGTATACCTATCAATAATGTAATTGTATACCTATGCGAGTTTAATAATATTATGTAGGTATTAGTTCTTATCAGCTGATTGGCGGCAAAACTGCTACTGGAGGAGCTGCTGCTAATTCTACTGTTATTTTTGATGATTTGTTCAACTGTTCGGCGACAAACCCGTACAGTTTGTCTCTGTTCCGATAAATAATATTGGCGAACTGGTCTACATTACCATACGTCTCAAAACGGGTGTTCGCGCACATCCGAGCTTTGGGTTCAGGCAGCCCTGGATCACACTCGACCGGATGGTAAACGTGGACCAGGTCGGGGTCAGCAGCACGGAACACTGTAGCCACGGCCACCGAAGATCCTGTACGGGCCCGAACGAACTTCTCGTACAAGTCCACGTCCTCGTTACCCCAGCCCCGGATGGACGTGTCAAGACCGCCGGCAGCTGTCAAATCAGACTTGTACACGCCGACGATGCCGAACCCGTACTGGCGCCAGTAGCCGGTGTCCTGGTTGACCAGAAAATGGTTGGACGACGTAGCCCGACCGTACACAACCACCGGGTCGAATTCGCTATACACAATGGGGAAGTACGCAGATCGGCCGCGGATTGCGTTCAGCCGCACGCGGTCCACGAGCGCAGCCGTCCACAGCATATCCACGTCGACGAAAAACAGCAACGGATCGTCTACAGTCGGCCACAGCCGTAGCACGCTCTCGGTACCTGTGTGCAATGCAACGGCGCGCGCAAACGGCCCACCGGGGTCGGGCAATACGACCGCTCGGGCCTCCGGATACCGGGCTGTCAGAGCGTCCACAGCGGCCACAGCTCGGTCGACTGTGGCCTGGCCAAACGGAACCACCGTGAGCGTAACGTGTTGCTTGGGGTCGTTGGCCAGACACACGGATTCATAGTTTTCCACGAACCGGGCGAATGTAGCCAACCGGTTGGACAGCGGCAATATGAAGTGCACCGTCTTGGACCGTACCCGATCCGTCTCCGGCGCCGGATGTCGCAGTCTGTGGCCGTCGTCCGCCCGCAATAACATGCCGTTCTCTGCGATGTCTTTGTACGGTCCCGACGCATAGTCGACGGCCCGCGGTATCGTATCGTACCCTTCGTCTTGTGGCTGTTTCCATTTAACTTCAGAACCATCCAACACTTCGCGAATTTCAAAACCTAAAACAAACGAGTGCAATTAAAATCTTAAACATTATTATTTTATTGTTGGAAAAACTATTATCTAATTATTTCATAGGTTTTCGCCTAATTAACCATACATGTCTAGTGTAAATTTAATTTTAAGTATGGTTTCTCATAAAAAATGAAAGATATTATTTTAATAAATACCATTTATATAAGATAAACAACAAAACAACGCTGAAATTAAGGCTTTTATCATCAGTGATCATTTTCCAATCAATATCTAACAGTCTAGAACTCTATTTTTAATTTGCCCTATTCAATTAGATAATGAAATGATTAAACATCAATACCTATTGAAATTGTTCTTTATTTCTTTTTTGCGTATATATAAATTTGCTTTTTGCTATTCGATATTTGAAATTAATTTAAAAATATGTTCTCTGTTGAAATTTGAAAAAGCTCAATAATTCTTACCGGTATACTGTCGTTGAAGATATGCATGCCGCCGCACAGGTACGGTCATCTTCTTCCCTCGATATTTCTTGTACATCAGCAACATGTCCAACATGTAATCCACGCCAAACAATGGGTTCACCCTATGATAACCATAAAATATTTCCTTGAAATCAATCACTCGACCGCGTTGCTTGGAAAATTTGTTTATCAAATCCATCACCTGCAAAATACGAAAACAATTAATAAAATATAATAATATAATACCACACAATTTGTATTTATAGTAGGTATTAGAGACAGGAAGTACCTATCTACTTTATTTTAAAACTTAAAACGTTTCAAGTGTATTTTAACTAAGATTCTCAGTGCTAAAATAAGGAAATAAATAAAAGAGGTAGGCTCAAATATTTTTTTTAAAAAAAAGGCCATAGTACACTTACTCTTCCCAAGTCAATCACCGTCACTAAAACAGCATATTTTAAAAAACATTTAATAGGTATAGGCATTTCAAAACCGAAAAATAATATTTATTTATATGCTTTAAGGTGCATGCTATTAAAAAACTGGGTAAATATTTTAAATTATTACATAAGAACATAACAAGTGATTCATACAAAAACGGTTTGTTACCCAACAAACCACTAAAATTATTGTCTTTATTAAAGGTTTGATTGTTCAAAAAATGGAATAATTTAAATAAATAAAGGATTTCAAGTTGAATAATTAAAAAATTAATAATTCAAACATTTATTTTTTTATAATATATAATATACCTCTCGCACGACATCGTCGAGGCCTTCTTTGGCGTACGAGTCAATTCGACGTTTGGGATTTGGGTCCGCGTCCGAGAACCATGCTTTCGATATGAAATCCCATTTGATGACGTCCGTCACTTTGCGTGGCCTGTACTTATTTAAACCCGGTGGTAATCCTACGTAATAATAATTATTAAAGTAACAAGATGATAATAATATAATATTATATGTAATAGCCAACAGTGGCGTGACGAACGAACGAATTATAAAGGAGGCAAACTTTTAATCTACCACCTAAAATTTGATCTATTTTTTAATAATTTTTAAAAATGATAAATAAATCATTATTTAAAAGAATGTTTGTCTTGAAGGATAACTAGATAATTTTTTTTTTTTTGATAAAATTCACTAAACTTACACCAAATGACTACTCACAATGAAGGACCCACCCACTACCCCTTAAATATCTCAGAGGCAATTACCTCTGAAATACCTCTTCCGTTACGCCACTGATAGCCAATAGGCAATATGTACCTTGTATTATATAATAAACGTGAGTGTATCTAATATATAGTATTTGATAATAGACAAAAACTGTTTATAAAAGCACCAAGAAAAACTCTGAATTTCATAAACTAAGGAGCAATATAGACATTTTTGAGAGAGAGGGGAAGCCCCCATTAATATACAAATATAAGGCTCCATTAAATACACTGGGTGTATTATAAACAATTTTTATACTGTTCACTTTATTATATATTACAAGAAATGAAGAAACAAAATTATCTCCGCTGATCTTTTTATTAATATTTCGAAATAAATCGGCATAATAATAATAATATACCCAACAGGTCCGGGTTGCCCAAGTAGCTCGGATTGCCCGGCCGGGAAGTAAAGAGTTTCGTTTTTTCGGTTAAGTTGAAGTCGTCGGCTGGTCGCGGGCGGACGTTGTTGTCCATGTTTCTGTTCAACTGCTCGATCATAGCCAGTACGTCTCGGTGCAACATAATCTTCTTCTGTTGTATGTCTTGCAGTTCGAGGCTCTTTATTAATTATTAATTAGTATTAGCGACAAATAAAATATAAACATTGGCAAATAATATAAACTATATAGAAATAGAGTCTCAATGTGAATATTTGAAAAAAATCTACCCCTTTCACATCTTAAGTTATAGTTAATACTTTGAAACGACAATGATCAAAAAAAATCGATCATAATTATCAATTGTTAATAAATATTTGATATTTTGTTCTGTTTAAATTTTAAATATTATTCATTAAATTAGATTATACGATAATCTCCTTATATAAAATGTGATTGATCATTCAATCGTTATATGTCTACACAAAGATCGACATGGTCTAGAACAGCGTTTCCCAAATGGTGGGTCGCGACCCACTATCGGGCCACGAAAATATAATACCGGGTCGCAGAATTTAATAAAATTCTCATATTAAATTTTGTTATTTATCATTTCGTTTGATAATTTGAACATTTTAGTAAAAATAAATTCCTTAATGCAAATAACTATTATTTACAACATAAATAATAATTATTGAGATTATCAATTAGACTTCATGAAAAATCCGTACGACATTCGCTGTATTTATAAATACAACATTACTAGTAACAAATGCATGGGGCAAGCGTCGTTGATTTTTACGGCATTTACCTGTTAACTACAAATGAATTACCTACTGATATAGCGTTGGCTATTTTTTTTTCTTGATAGCTAAAGCTAAATATTTATTTCACTTTAAACCTTAGTGTTTGATGACACACGTCTACGACGTCTTTCGTATGTAATTACTTGACATCTTATATTTTATTATTAGTTTTTACAGTTATTATTTATTTATTAAAATTGTATGAAATACATGAACACGCGTCTTAGTTTCCAGTGTGAATATAAATATCTAAATACATATCTAATCTAAAAGAATATTTTCCTCCAATTAACAACAACAAAGACTGGATAACAAATCCATTTTCAATCGATATTGAAACAACATTTTCGGACTTTAATGTTGAATCATTAATTGAACTCTCGTGTGACATGGCACTGAAAGACATATTTAAGGAACGGCCATTAATAGATTTTTGTATATCTTCTCGTCTGGAGTTAGGTTAGTCCAGTTTTGGCAGAACAAGCGATAAAATTTCTCATGCCTTTGGTCACGACTTATAAATGTGAAGCAGGATTTTCAACACTCGTGTTCCTGAAGAATAAATATAGAAATAGATTGGAAATTGAACCAGATTTACGAATCAAATTAACGTCATTTCCAGTCAACTTGGAGTATCTTGTTAAAAATAAGCAGCTACACACATCTCAATGATGGTAGTTTAATCTTTGATTAATAACTAAATTAAAATTATTATATTGTTGTTACAATACATACAATACATATTCAAATTGTTTTATTTTTTCCTTTAATTACACAATGATAAATGAAAATATTTTGGTGGGTCACGAAGGGGAAAAATATTAATTACCGGTCCAGCTCAAACAAGAGTTTGGGAAACGCTGGTCTACGACCAGAAGAGTCTCGTAGAAGAGTGCTATATATATATACTGTATGATATATCGCTTAAAATTTGAAATTCCTAGATCTCTTAAGTTTATCACCCAGATGGCCAGATTATTATTCTGTATTTATTTTTTAAGGTTTTCATTTGTAATTTGTCTTGTATATTGTTTTGTTTTACGCTCATTTTTTTTAATATTTGTGTGTGTTTATGACACTTTTGTATTATTGCCGCATATTATACTAGCTTGAAAAATATGGCTTTATTCGAAACATATAAAGTTATATAAATATATAGGTACCTTCATGTAATTGTGTATCCTATACATATGGCTGTGTTGTTTGACCGGATGGAGAGTTATAGCTCGGTGGACTTCTTTTTGTTTCAAGTTGCCAGTGAACGCATCAGAACCACTTGAATTATGATAAAAAATAGTTTGCATCTAAAAATTAAAAAGTGATAATAATATAAATATTAATATACCAAATAATGCTTTAACAGTGTTATATGTTTTAATGTTTACATAAACGTAAAACATGGTAATAAGTAGGTATAAATATTATTTATGAGATAATAATGATAATATAAGCGTTTTTTTCTATATAAAAAACAATTTTTTATAATAATTTATTACTAAATAATGCTTATTCGATTAATTTAAATAATTTTGCTAATAAAACCATAAGTTCAAATAGATCAATTTTTAATAATATACAATAATTAAGTTGTCAAAAATCTTCGTGTCAGCTAGATACTTAATTATACAGATTCTCGTTAATTTATGACGATTTAAATTTTATGACACGTTTGAACGTTTCTTACCTAAATCAGAATCGGTAGTATATCTAGACATAGTTGTCATTAGGTGTTTTTATTCATTTTTTTGTGAGATCTAGTGGATTTTTTCCAATACCAGAATATTTTTAAATATCTGATTTAGTTAGATAAAAATATAATATAGTATAATATAATAAGTCATAAAAACAAACATTTAACAGTTTGGAAAAATTTAACTAGGTACCTATCTACAGTAAATTAACAAAAAAAGAAAACCGTTTAAATATCTAAAATATTTTAACGAAACTAAATAGATCGAAATATAATTTACTTTGATGCATAGTTTTTTCCTTGATATCCAAATATGATACCTACGTCATGCGACTGGTTGTGTAAGGCGTATATTTAGGTATAGATTAAAAAACAATTGAAGACCATTATGTAAGTACGAGTCTAATATATTTTAATTATTGAGTACCAAACAAAAATAAATAATAATATATTATTAGCTAGGTATTCCACTTCGAAGAATCACATTGGATAAACTAGATAATGAATTATATTTCTTCTCGTAAAAAAAAAAAAAACATTTCCTTTTATATAGATGACGATTAATGTAGGTATATTATATAATATTACTTTGTTGGCGTTTACAATGTGGAAATATCATATTATACTTGATAAACAATGATCATTTTACTTCAGTTCATTCACACCAATAAAATAAACTATTAATAACCTATATATTTTTATTTCGATAATTATCATCGCATATTAATATTTTTCTTCCATCCTATTAGGCTATAATATTCTAAATTTGTTTCAACTGCCTATACTTATTATGTTTTTAGTACACACTTATAGTCTGAAACACTGAAGTCTGTCTGCAGCTGTGTATTTAGCCGTTTTTGTATATTATATGAATATCGATAATGTCATTTTTGTTCTTTTATATGCGATGCTATAGACAATTTTCATAAACATAATTTTAAACTACTTAACTATATTAAGTTATATATTCCCATTGAGATATAACATGTTTTATGTACCATTGTACCTGTATCCAAACTTAATACAATTTTTACATCAAATAACGATAATAATAAAATTTATTTTTTATAAACGTATGTATTTCGTGTTTATTTGTTTACGACAATGGGATTACTTTTGAGTACATATTTTCTAAATTAATCACCATGAACTTATAAAATATTAATTTTTTTGTAAATTAAAAACATTATTGAAGTCATAATTTTAACATATTATGCAAATTTTCAAAAATTCTACTCTTTAAATTGATACCAAAATCACTCTTTAAGTCTTAAATGTTTTTTTTTTTTTTTTTAAATAAAAATGTGTTTTACTTTTTTTGTAATTTGAAATCGTGTATTAGGAGATATTACAAATTACAATAATAAAAAAATCTTCATGGGAAACCCTGTAGATTTTTTACAGATAGCTATAATGTAACACTTATGAAGGTCGAAACTTATAAATTCATAAATGATACTCAATATTCAAGTAAACCCTATAAATTACAGTGCTTTTTAATACCTAACATGGAATTTACAGAAAATTTGTTTAGTATATAATTATATAAACAATACCAATTACCAATAATTATACTTATACTGTTTTTATAAATTTATTATACAATTTTTCTACATTAATTCTTAATAAAACGAAAACATTGTCTCAAGTGAAAATTATTGATCCTTGTGCGATTTCGCTTAAGACAGATTTCACTTTATATTTCGGTTTGGTATAAGTATAATATATACCTACCTATAAAATTACAAAATTTACATGTATTGAGATTTGAAATATATATTTTAAGAAACTGCAATCTTGTAGCGAGTTGTGACAATATAATTATCTACATCGCGTGTTACAATTTTAAATTATTTAAATTTCATGCAACTGTAGAAACTCCAAAACATATATAGGAAAAATTAACTTGTACCATAATTTGAAATGTTCACTGCTTACAGTAACTTTATTTTTTTTCAACTTAACCAATGTCGATATTTGGCTATTGAAATCAGTCATGAAACTATATTATAATTACTAAATATAGGTATTCATGTTACATATTATAATCTACAAAAATATCTAATTACTATAGGTCGGTATATTAAAAAGATAAAAATAAGTACAAGCTATACGAATTTACAGTTACCTACTTTAATTAAATACGTTAATTTTTTATTATCACACGTATACATTCAACAGCTTACATTCAACGCTATATAAATATAAAATAATAACATCTGCAACAGACCGCAGAAAATACACGATGGTCCACGGTCACCGAATACTTTTTGCGCCAGGGTCCATGGGCGTGGTTTAAGTATGTATTTAGTACCTACTTACTTAGCTGTGGTGACGTAAAATATTTGAACATCAGTATTTAAATATTTAAAATTGTAAATACAATTTTCTTATGGAAAAAAAAAGAATTATACATTTCACCTTAGATAAATCGTTAGATTTTTAATATAATATTATTTTTAAAATTTTTATTTTTATTACCTATAATAAAATAATACTTTTTATAACACTAACTGCTGAACTGTAGACATATTTAACTTACACAGTAGGTACAAATATAGGAAAACTTTTTATTACGTTTACATGTGTATAATACGTATAATATGTGTATAATATGTGTGATTAGCGTTTCGTTTGCAAAATCGATCACAATTTTTAAAAAACGACATTCCTAAAATATAATTGGCTTACCTATACAGGTTGATAGATTTTGGGGTAAAAAAATTACGCGCATTAAACATGGCGGAATTCACAATTCAAAATCGTTTGTAGTTCCAAAACATCCCATTTAGTACAAGACACATTGTTATACATAAAAAAAAAACACATTGCATATAATACAATAGTCAATATGTTATAGTTATACGCACGATGTGATAAATTAGAAAAAAATAAAAATATTTTTTAAAGACGAAATAAATCAATTATTAGGTACTATTTATTATACAGTGACCGTAATAGGTAATAGTATAACATACTCGCAGACACGAGTCTGCGCCCATTCTTGTCTGACGAATATGTAAAAAAATATAACTAATAATACGCATTGTATCTTGTATCGTTTTTGTACAGGGTGTTCGAAAAATATGCGAGAACGCGTTTTTCTCAACGATTTTAATGACATGGCATTTTTTTAAATTATAAATTTACATTATCATGTCAATGTTAAAGACCACAATGTTGACCACAACAATAGAGTTTTTATTAAAGAGTTTTATCATTATTACTATATACTATACCACATATAAATAATGTGTGTCAAAATTTGCAGTATTTTTACAATATTTACGGTTATCAGACGGATAGGGGAGAAGGCGCACGTTTAGAACACTCTGTATATATATATAACATGCACTCTTTATTCTTCGCTGTCCCGACGGCTCGTCACGTGTAAACCGAATCTATATTATATGCGCCGTATACTATATAATACAATATATTATATATAGACATTTTTTTTTTTCGGTAATTTTTTATATCCGTATATATATATAAGTATATAATATCTGCAGCTGTGGTCTATTGTCGAACCGATTTCTTGTTATGGAATGTACCTACCTACAATTTGTGTGTTTTTCTCGTTCTTAAGGCCACGGCTAACTAATAAAAAAAACATTAATTATCCGCCGACGAGCTCGTGTAGGATTTTTTAATTTTTTTTTTTTTTTTATCCCCGTTATCATTTGTTCTTTGCGGCACACTGCGTCAGTGTTCACCCTCTAACGAAAAATATATATTATAGGTACATAATATTATTATTATATTATTCGGTCTGAGGGGAATAAACCGGTCCTCCCGACCAACGGTATCGCCATTGCGGTTTCGACCTTGGCTGTTGGCCGCGTCACACAAATACTATCGTACAATAAAATATAATATTTTTCTTATACCTACGCGCGATTCACTGTCATAGTTGAGCCATAGGTAGGTTAGTGACTTCCTTAACGCGCATATTGCATAAATATTTTATTTATACGCGAGAGCACACGCGTATGCGGAATTGTTGGCACAACGATAAAAAAAGGGACTTATAATTTCGTAATTGGTCTATAAATCTAACCTTATTAAACTTAATACGAGCGAGTTGTATTATAATATTGTATTGCGCCGTCGAATAATAAACATTGTCGTAAGTCAAACGGCCATGTCCTGTTTTGTTCAAGAATCAAGAGTCACGGATTATTTCTCGTTAAAACTGTTTGGGCAATTTTAGCATAGTGTACTTAAATATTATTATCTATTATGTTATAGAATTTAAAAAAAAAAAAACAATTCAATATTGGTACTTACATTATTCCTATAACTTTAGGATGGAAGAATTAAAAATATTCGCCAATGAGTGTCGCGGATTTATCATAATATTGTCTATGACGTGTGAGTTACATGTAACAAATGAGAATCTTATCAAATTTGTTGGGGTGGAAAGTCGAAGGGTAGAAACTATAATGAACAATAAAAATCAAACGTTTCTTTCGATAAAGTCGTATTGATTTTTGACAAACTCTGGAAGCTTGGTCGATTGGATATCTTTTTTTAACTTTTATATTTTGCGAGTTTTCTTAGTTCCTTCGATTTTCGCATGTGTTGAAAACGAAGATTTTAGTTATTTGTTTACGTATACACTTACTGTACTTGACTTGTAGAAATTATTCGTTAGGAAATTCTTAAAATATATTTTTGAATACTTTTTCTATTTTTTCCCGATTCAAGTATTAAACGTTTTGAATATATAATATTTATATAAAATATAACAAAATATGAAATGTATATTAAGTACGTTAGTTAATACTTTTTGTGAACTCCGCGTCATCTGTTCTCAAACATGCGGAACTACTTGTCTTTACTGATGATATGAAACTTTTTCTTCATTTATGTCCCTCTCAGATTGTTTCCTATAACAAGATGACCTAAATCGGCTTGTTATCTGGAGTGCTTCTCGAGGCCTATCCCTTAATATTTCTAAATGTTCTGTTATGATTTTCTCTCGCCTCCAATCTACCATTTCATTTTTTTATTCTATAAACAACATTCCTTTAAAGCTATCGGGTAGCTTAGTTCGCGATCTTGGTTTTACTCTCACCAGGAATCTTTGTCCTATAAAACACATTGATGAGTTATGTTGTAAATCATATAAATTACTAGGGTTTATCTCTCGTACTTCCAGTGAGTTTCATTCTCACAACTCTAAAATTACTCTATTGTGGTTTAGTTCACCCAATCTTAGAACATGGCTCTGTTCTCTGGGACCTTAATACATTCTATACGTGTGATATGATCAAAAGATTCAAAAAAAAATTTGTATGCCTAACCTTATACAATCCCTCTATTACTTGTCCTTTTCATAATTATTCTCTTATCCTATGTATACTTGGTCGTTCAAGCCTTGCTGACCGTAGGCACGAGGTTTTTATCAAATCTTCTCTCTGATCAAATCAATTATCTTATTCTCCTCTCTATTGTATATTTTAAAGATCCTACACGTTCAACCCGATATTCTTTTCCGTTTCACATTCTTATATTCCTTCTAATTTTCTAAAAAACGCCTCATAAACCGTCTTCTTCACTCTGCCAATCTAGATCCTTCGTTTGTTTTTTAATTTTTTTTTTTATGTACTATGTACTATTTATTGTAACTTTTGTTTGTGTAATTTTCTGTTTCATTGGATTTGTCTCGTTATAAATAAATATTATATTATATAAGAAGACGAGTTGTAAATTATATGTATTCCCATTGAGTTTTTCGTCAATTTTCAACAAATAATTTTCACTATACTTATATATGTGTAATAATTTTATAATATTATATAGTTACAAACCATTAGATAACACTTAGGTACATCGTTATTTTATATAAGAACGCAAAAATAGAATATTCTGAATAAAAGTATACAGTTTTTATATTATTAGATCATAATTGCATGTTGATTACAATTTTCAGAAATGTTTATTTTTACAATAAAAATTTTACTTCCAATTTGATTTTTTGCGATATGACATCAATAATTTGAATTTTCACAATGTTTATTATTTTAACAAAATTATAGTATATACATAGTTATAAGGACCTACATTTTTGTTGATGTAAATTATTTAATACTCGTTTGTTTATTAATACTTTGTTAATTGCATAAATGATGATAAAAGGTTTAAAATCGATTTTTGTTTTTTTTTTCATTATTATATTAAATGTTTATCATATTATAATAACATTATAATATATACGATTATAGTTAATAATAAAAATATATAATTGTCATCAGTTAGAGTTTACAAATATTTTTGAACATTCTTTATGAATTACGTATCACTTAAGTCGTTGTTACATAATACTAAATATTATTGCTGTGTTTTATATTTTGATATGTATTTATACCAAAAGATATTAATTATTTTACTTGTAGATTTAACATTAAATACTACTGAATAAAATTAATACTAATTAAATATTTTGAAAACACAATCTATGATAATATAAATAAAATCTATTAGATAATTATATATATATATATATATATAATAATAATAATACAAAAAAACATTATTTTTTAATAATGTTATGGTTATGATTTCGAGAATAATACCGTAAAAAAATACTGGTTTAAAAAAAAACAATTGACACTATTCATGCTACTACATATTTATAATGTTGATAGCGTTTTGTAACTTTGGAAAACATAATAAGCGATTAAATTTCTGAAAATATATTTTAATATTAATCTATTTAAAGAATTTTGGATTTATTATTAAAATTTTTGTACTCATTAAAAACATATTTTTCTTATAATAGCAGATCATTGTTATAAAATCATATTAACCCTACTGTTAGTAACCGGACACCAGAGTATCTATTTAAATTTCAAAAGTTTTATGTTTTTGTTAATTATTATCTAATATTTTAGTAATATTCTAAATCCTCATTTATTAACTAAACTTACACTTGTTACAAAATTTTAAAAACATTTATTACTAATATTTGCGTGATATAGGAGGACGTTACAATTCCTAAGTTGTTCAATGATACTGACTCTGTCTATCTAACACCGAATATAGCAAAATCACAGCTACGCAGAACATTAACAGTGACATTTAGGTTGAACTTAAGAGTATAAATATCTGCTAACAAGTTTAAAGAGAAGAATATTTTGTAGGGAATGTCATATTTGTTTTTTAAAATACCGTCTAGCAAAGAATTTACAGTGTGTTAAAAAAAAAAAACTTAATGTACTATAACTTCTTTGTGGATGATATTTTAAAAAACGGATATGACATTCTCTCCAAAATATCCTTCACTTTAAATTGTCTAATAGATGAAACATGTTCCGATAGTATTATGGGTACCCGGGTACCACGGATAGTGAACAACGTAAAATATTTTGATTACTGACAGTGGCGTTTATACAATGTTATAAACATATAGTTATTCTTTGGACTACTCTAACAAGTTAATTTATAAAATTAAAAAAATAGATAAGTTTATTTCAGAAAGTCGTAAAAAATAACAAAATACTATTTTGGAATACTTCTTTAAATAATTGTAATATTTTATTTCCTAAGTTCACATAATATAATTAACTTGTTAATCATAATTAATATACTTATAATAATATAATTATTTTTTAAATATTTTATATTTTACTATAATAAGTCTCATTAATTTGTTTTAATTACCCATTTTCTACTTAGATACCTATAGATTTAATAAAATAAACAAAACCAAAACTAAAACTTAAATTGTAAAATTGTATATCTACTATATTTAACTAGAAGTAACATGTACCTATATATGATTTTTGGCGCCTATATATATATATATATATATATATTAATATCACTATTACTTTGCCACGAGTTTTGAATAGTTTATTGTATAATGCGTCCAACTCTTGTATAAATATAGCAATATATGTATTGTAAAAAAATAATTTAAATGAAGTTACATGCCCACATTGCATTTGTTTCACCTTCTCAATCACACGTTTATAACACAATTTAACATATTGTTTAAAATTGTTTTTCAAAATTATCTTATTATTTCTTGATTTTAATATAATTAAATAGTATCGCGTGTTTATTTTATCTCGTTTATAGGTACAAATATTCAAATAGCCTGGCATATTATACTCTTCACCTATAATTTATATTATTATAATAATAAACGGTTGTCATTATAACCATGTTTTATTCATCAATATATTATATTATATCTAACGGGTTAACACGTAATATATTATATAATATAAAATAATATATTATCCTACAAACATATATTAAATATATTAAGGTCAAATGGAGTATAAACATGTAGGAAATAATAAAATACTAAACTATACATTATTGATTACATACAGACATTATATTTTATACACCGAATTTGTCTAATCGAAAAGTTTTTCGATCAAGGCATCAAGCAATACCTATATAATTTTCCTGGATTTTAATTTGTTTGTTATAATTTATAAACGTATATAGTTAATAATTAACATTATATTTCTACTTTCTAAAATAAATAAGACATTATAATCTTTTAATATTTGATGTATTATTGTTATCATATAATGTAAATAAAAAAATGTAATAATAGTGTTATAATGATATCAAATACCAAATTCACTTTTTACATGTTTATCACCTCTCACACGATAGTCGAGGAGTTTCGGGGTGGTAAGTTCAAGAGCTAAGACGGAAGAATTTATTATAGTTCTGTATGCGAAAAGTGTGAGAGTATACACAACACGGCGAGACGCTATAATAGATAAATACCTATGTTAATGATTCCAAACACTTCAATGCGATTCTCAATTGTGGTATATAAATAGTGAATGCGACCATGAATAATTAGTAATAATTAGTAGATATTAACAATCAATACACTCAATGCGACTCTCTATTAATCGTTATTTACAAAGTAATTTCATATGAAACAATCAAATCATTAATTTTAATATGTATACAACAGATACACGTACAATATATGATATTATATTATCATCTTAAAGGTCAATTATTATTTTTTAAGATAATAACCCAGGGGTCGACAACCTTTTGAGACGAAAAAACCAAAAGTTACAATTTACAAAATTTCCCAGTTTTTAATGAGTCACTAAAAATTGTTGTTTCAATATTACATTGTATTTATATAGATACAATGCTATATATATATAATAAGCCAACGCTTTGCATATCTTTTAAAAGTTTGGTTAAATCTAGTTCATAACTTTTTTTTTTAAGTTTCAAGCACGATTCTAGATTTGTATTTATTAGTTGGCTTCTTACTTTATTTTAAAACTGAAGAGCCGCAATTTTACATCGAAAGAACTGCAGATTACCGACCCCTGGCCTAACCGATAATACTAATATATATTTATTGGTAGATATTTTAAAGTATAAAATAAAATATTATCAAAATGAGCAGTTTTAAATAATATATTTTAATAATGTAATAAAAATAATAAAATTATTATACGTAATTATATTAAGAGTACGTTGCACTAAATACTTCACTGTCGTTTTTAATCAATATATAATGTTCGAATAATTATTGCAATGGTCGGTGAATTTTTATTATAGGTGCATCTATATTTTACCTACGGGTTGTCTAAATTATACAATGTTTTGTATAACTTAAAAGCTTTTGAATTCTCCGTCTTTAGGATATTATTAGTAGATCTTTGTTCTATGTTTGTGTTTGGTGGTATACGGACTCTATAATAAACTACGTATTAGATCTTCCAAAGGGATGTCAAGTCGTCGAGACGGAACGCGATAAATCCCATATTAACATCGTACAATATCGTCGCAGGAAAGTCGCTCCTTAATTGATGCAGCTACTCTTATATTATATATATTTTACTTTTTATTTAATCTACTCGAGTGTTTTTAAACAGATGCGAAACATGTGCGTGCCACACACCAGAAAACCCACGTCAAAGAATCCGACTGACAGATCTGTTTTTCGAAACGCTATTTCCCCCCAGAGGTTCAGCGCATACAATTAAAAACTAAATTATTATATTATATATATATATACATTATTATATGCACGTGTACAGTTGACAGTTAAATTCGATATGCCACTCAGAGTTTATTACTTCAGTTTTCTGAAAAAATTAATATTTTATTATGAAAAAATGGGATCAGTTTATCACAATTATTATGTTCAACAAAATAAATAATACGATTACTTTCTGTAATCTTAAATTTAAGAAACAATTATATAGTGCAATCATTTACAAAAAAATCAAATTATTAGACATTGAAATCAATTAAAATGAGTACCAGTATCGGGTAATTTCCTAAAATCTAATATAAACTGATAAATAAATTATTATTTTTTTTTGCACAATAGCTCTACCAAAACTATATTTCCGCCTATATGATATCTAGTTAATGACATCATACTAGAATTATCATCTTAAATTACAATAATTCAGATTATTCAGAATATTATAGTTTATAGATAAATCATAAATGATAACATAAACATTAAGCACATATGCGCAATTTTAAGAGGACTTAATGGGACTTAACCCCAAAATAAACACACATGTGGTGTGAAAGGATATACTTCCAACTTTTCAAAATCAAATTTTAACACACACCCCCCTCCCCCCCGATTATAAAACTCAATTGCGCTATGATTATGTATATGTATTTAAATGCATTTTTTATGTTTAATTATAATTTTTAGTATACAAATTCTGAAATATGTATAATACATTATTAATTATAACAAACATGTATTTATATTCAATCATTAGTCATAAGAAATCGCTAGGGCTAGGGACTTCTAGGAGTTTGCATGTTTTTCAAATAATCATAGCTAAGTAATATAGAAATTTGTTTCATAGCAATAGAAGTTTATGTTTAAAATTTTTTGTTGCATATTTTACATATTTTACCATTTTTGATATAAAATTATATTATATATATAATTATATAAATATAATTTATTTAAATTATATTTTATATATAAGTTTTGTGAATTATTTATTAAAAAAACCATAATTATAAATAGATTTTCTAGGCCTGAGATATTAGTTTAATAGTTTTATTTATATGAAATTAATTCAAAAAATTATTATTTGTATTTTTCTTATCGATTATAAATATTATATAATAATTAAGAAATAATATTATCTAGGTATTAAAATAAAATGATATAAAATATTACATTTTTTTTTATTTTTTTTTTTTTTAATGCATATTTTAAGGTTTTTTATGGCATGAAGTCCCTAACCCTAATAATCGCCAAAGAAAATTGCTGAAATTTGAAATATAATTTAAATAAAATATTTATATATACACATGTTATAGATATCATATAATATTTAAGTTTTAATGATTTTAATAAGGTAATTGATAATCATTGTTTATTCTTTATAACGATTTGTTAATTTTTTTTTTTTTTTTACTAAACGTATTCATGAATCATGAATATGTAAATATTGAAAATTTATGGAATTAGTTATTAATGTAGTTCAATGTAATTAGTAATTACATCGATATAAATGTATAATACGAATAAGTATATACTTTCCTAATAAAAAATCTGGAACCGTAAAGAAACTAGTATAATATATAATATATATTATATTATACGAGAACGAGATTATAATTATTATAGTCGAGTTGATTTATAAAAAACTTAATAATTTATTTTCGTTATCTATAAAGTACGTAAATAATAAACAAATAATTCACATGCTTTAAAATAAATAAAGACGTATATTTTCCTCTAAAATAAATATTTAGAAAATGTCAATGTTATTCGTTCAAAAATTGTGTTTTATCAATAAAAAGAAGTTATTTAATGTATATTTTTTGCAGTTATAATTTATACATTTAACAATTATAATAGATCACATCTTATAACATTTAAGAAACATATTTTTACGAAAAAAATTAATTTTTGTTTAAAATACTGTGAATAAATATAAGTCTGTATAAGTATTCAAACAGGTTAGATAACATTAGCGTTAACATTAACGCTATTAACACATCCATATTATAAAAAATATATGAAATTGCATTGAATATGTAAATATATACCTAACCATTTTAGATCATTTTTTTTTCTTGCTCGTGGATATTTTTATTAAATTTACCTTTGTAAAATTATAGGATTACTATAAAAATTACAAACAAACATATACAAATTTAATTTAATTTGTCCATCGTTCAATAGGTACGTGGTTATTTATTTATAGTTATTTATTTTTATGTATTCTATCTTTGTTCAATCTTATGTGAATAATATATACACAAAAACAATTATTGTAATTCATTTAAAAATACATTAGACACCGTTAGAAGTAATTAGATATGTTTACAAATTACAATTCAAACATGTGATACTGCTATGCTATACTAACGTTTCCTTATTAAATTTGTACTAATTTAGGCTTAAGGATAGTATAATGATTACTGGATATAAATATATAATGACTATAGAATATTTTCGAGCAAATTCACAAAAGTTTGTAAGAACGTAATATAAAATTTAGAGATAAAAATGTACTATAACTCGCGTTATGATTTTGAATGACTCGCGATTTAGATTAACTATTTTTAAAGGCATTTTAATTGCTCGTTATCTAATGAACAGAAAAATATTTGTATAAATATTATCTACCTTTAAAATAATTTTAAGTAAATATTTGTAAAATATGTTGATCAGTACGAGTAATAATTACAAAAATATGAAGACATGTGGTGTTATAAAGAACCCACTTTATAGTCTGTAATAGACTGTGCGTATAATAAGAACTACATACTAGCTGGTAGCTGCACTAAATGTCTAAACAGTAAACAATAATAAGTATAAGTTAAGAGTTTTATCAGTATTATTAAATAATGATAAGATAAAATCTTAAAGTAAGTAATGCATTATGATATAACTTTTGCCCTTTTGAATACCTATGTATGTTCTATGAATTGTAAAGTGTAACACCGAATTACCAAAATACATTAGGTATCTACCTACTCGATTTTAAATGTATATGATATTCGATTAAATTTATGTTCTAACCTCACCCATAGTTAAATTATTATGTACCTATACGGGTTTGATATTATTTTATTATTTATCTTTCAAAAGCATATTAAAATTTAGTATAATAATCAATTGGTATTTGATATTTTATGGTCCATACTATGTCGAAGGTCAAAATAAATCATAAAAACATGTAATTTTAATGAAATTCTGTATAATATATAGAAATAACAAATCAGATAAATGCATATAATTTTTTAATAGTTAATACATTGTCCCTAGATAACCAAATTAACCTATGAAATCAAAAGATTTAGAAACATTAATATGGTGGTATATATCACAATTAAAATTTAAATAAAGCATGTAGGTATTTACGCAAATAAAACGAACATCATTGTAGATAGCTATTATACAACCTTTGAAAAATGAATCTATATATTTTAGACGCATCTAATTTTTACTATAATATCTATTTAATAATTGAATATATTTTGTTGATTGTTCAAAGGTTATCCGTAATAATTGAAATTAAAGTCAAAATAGGAAGTAGTTCAATGTACGACCTATTATCGAAAATAATCAAATTAAAAGATAAAATCACTCACGCCGAAACAGGTAATTGGGTTGTTTTCTTGTTTTCTATACTGTATATAAGGGATACGTATTATACGTATATTGAAAATGTCATTTGTGTTCCAATTTCTTGATTTTATATTTTACTTACTCCTAATTTTTTTTATCAGCAAAACTGTGTTTTTAAAACTTATTTATAGAATTTAATTATGTGTTATATATTATCTTAATTATTTTAGAACATACAAATATTAATTTATTTATTTATTTGTGGTATTATTTATTCCTACATGTATTTAAAAATTTCAAATAATCGTTTTACTTTAAGTATAGGTAGGCATTTAAATTTTAAAACTAAAACAAATTAATTAAGTACATAGTGATTTGTTTAATGCATTATACACATGTTTTATTATTTCATAGAAAATCTGATGGAAATGTTAAATGATACTAGACGTTAGAAGTCTTTAAAATGTTGTATTTTTTGTTAAAAATAATTATTGTTATATAATGACACGTAAGAGGTACTCAGTGCCAAAAATGTACTTTTATGTCAATGTTAGAAATAACGCTGTACCTATATCATTTTTAAAATGTTTGAAATGTTCAAATGCATTCATTAATTTACATGTATTCAGATTTCTAACACATTACAAATATAAAATAAAAATACATAATTTTGTTTCTATTATGAGGAGAACACGTTGGTAGAATAATTAATTTACGTAATTTAAATAGTAAACCCGTACACTAAAAATAATATATTTAATCAAGAACCTAAAATCAAATAAAAAAGAAACGTGTATATCAATTATTAAACTTGCACGAATAGAAAATTGGAGCAAACCAGTTTTATCTATGACAACTTTAATGCATTTTACCGAACTGTATCGTACAATGAGCACAGTAAGTCAGAGTCTAAAATTGTGTGTAGTAGCAAATACAAAATGTATAGTAATAAATGTTGTAAATTACATATTTTTTTTTAATAATTATATATAACATTTATGTTTGATGCCTACAAAAAAAAAATGTATATGTACATGTAATTTTAGAAACTAAAGTAAGTAATTAACGGCGATTTTCATAGTGTAAACGGTACTATTTGTCTAGTGAACGTCCGTCAATAGATTTACCTATTGGAATCCTCTGAGGATATAGTTGGCTATTTTATTTATAATTTTAAACTATTTCTGTACTAGAAAATCTAAAGTTCTCCATTTAATTTATATAGCCCCAGAAAGACTCCCAGGGTACTTATTTAACCTTAGTTCAAATAAGTACAATTCTCAAATTAGCAACGCAAGATGATGTATATTTTTATTAACGAAAATACCTATATAATTTATACACGTGATATCTGGATCCAAGCGATTGACCAATAGAAATCCGGATGACGACGCGCACAGGCTACGATTATTTAAAATAAAATATAAAATTCTAATTAAACCTCGCGCAATCATAAGTCGACTCACTTTTATTTCATTTACAGTAATCTCGTGTTGTATGTTTGTCTTCCCACCTGTCATACGTGCTGGAATCGGCGGCTAAGAATTTATGTCTAATTGGCAAAAAAGAAGGAGCTGTTGGGATACATAATGTGATCGTAAACCGTAACAATAATAGTATACAGTTATAAAATAATATGACAATAAAACATATTATGACGATGTGCGTACGATACACGAAGGCGTTTCAGTGGAACTTAATTTTATAAACGAATTCGGTAAGTCCTATTTAAATTCAAACAAGTTAACAACAATATATTATACTCCGTATTAATTTTCACATAAATATAATATTATAACATTTGACATATAATTATGGTTACTGAACAGGATTAATTTGTTGGTCTTTGGTGGTTAATCCGATTAAAATTTTTAGAGATGGCGGCTAAGAGTAAATATAATTTGTGTGCTTTCGGTGGACGGACTCCCCGATTTCCTCCTATGAAGGTTAGTGGGGACAAGAACAACAACGTTTAGTATTACCTCGTAAGACCACGTGCACGACACTCCCGCGTATTTTTGCACGCATCTACCGAGCTCGACATCCTCGTGAGTAGTGAACAAGTTCTTCAAGCAGTGTTTGATGTGCGGCACCACCCTGGCCAGGGTCTCGCGACTCATGATCACGCCGGGGCCACCCATGCAGAAGTTCTCGTCATACTCGAGGCTGAGCAGGCCGAACTCTTCCTGGTTGCCGCGGCCGGCCTGTCCGATGAACACCGGCTTCCGGCTGTCGACCGACCGGAGCAGCGCGGCTAATCGATCCGGCCGGACGTACACGTCGTCGTCGGCCCGCATGAACCACTCGTACGCGCTGCCGTAGTTATCCCACATGTGCTGCAGCATCAGAAACGATTTCTTCTGCGGTGGATACGAATCGTCCACTGTCGGCAACCGGACCAACGGTAAATCGGCCACGCCGGGCGGCCGGACCGACGTCTCCGAGCTGTAGAATATGACGCGGCCGGGCACGCGTCGCGCCCAGGTGCCGTGCACGGCGGCCGCGCGGGTGGCCAAATAACGGTTGGCCGTCATCACGCCCACGAACAGCAGCGATTCCGGCGGGCCGTCGTTCAGGGGTTTTGTATAGTTGTCGGCTGTTGCGTCGTCGGCCGCCAGCACCGACGGCGACGGCCGCAGCGATCGTTCCGAGTGTAACGGACGCAGCCCCGACCGAAATTTTTCGCTGACGATCGCGCCGCAACCGGCGGACAACCGGAACCGATCGTAAGAACCGCCACCGAAAGCGTAACCGACGAATAGTCCTAAAACGATGCCGGCCAGCACATGCATGAAACGCCGACGCCGGTTGCCGGCAGACTGCTTCTTCTTGCCGCCGGTGGCCGATCCGGAAGACCGAAATTTCTTGGCTGCGGGTTTGTACGGGTATTTTGGCTGCTGCGGGCGACCGGCCGTCGACGCCAGACGGCCATAGTATTGGTGTTGGTGGTGGTGGTGGTGGTGGTCGGTGGTGTTCGATGTGGACATCGGGAGCTCATCGTCCGCGTATGCACTACGTTGTATCTATAATACAGTACTATACGCTATGTCGACGCAGGATTTTTCACATTATATATTATATTATAATGACAATAAGAAAATTAATTTAAATCAGATGAGTTATTTGGTAAGACTAAACAAATTAATGATAATAATAAATAGGTAACTTAAAATGATTTTTACCACTATAAATTATAATAAAAAAGCGTTAACGAACGCACACGAGGGGAAAACGAAAATGAATTACTGAACGCGCGACTACACGAAGTAACTACGAACTGCACGTCCGAATCGCACGAACGCACTGGCATCGAGTCGACCACCGCACGGCCACACGGCCACGGGCGACGACGACGATGACGCGTCAACCACGGTACAGCAACGGCGGCGACTGGTTCACCGATCCCTCTACCTCGCGCACCCATCGACGCATTACCGTCACCGTTTCGCGCGATAATATCAAATTTTCAATCGTTGCCTCGACGTCTATTGTTGTTGTGTAGACGATATATTAATTTTTTGTATTCTTCGGCGCGAGCGCGCGCACACACTCGATACGCGTATCTAACTGTTAGGATTTTAATTTTTTTTCGAAGTATGTTTTATTTTAAAATGTTAACATTTAACATTTAACACGTTAAAAATTTAAAATGTTTTATCATGGTGTAATCCATCAAATCCATATAACAAAATTGTTTTTATAAATCTAAACCGTTTAGTTTTTAATATATTTTTGGTATAAATACGGTCAAGGGAGAAGTGTTTCAACCCCCACAAACATCCCCCTGGCTACGCCACTAAGACTGAGTACTCAATTCGCATACTATTAGTTTGCTTCTAAACTCGTATTTTTTAAAATCATATTTTCTTTCATTATTTTAACCATTGATTACAATTAATATACTAAAGTATTTATAATCACTATATAGTTATAGTATATTAACGTTTTAAATCAATTATCGTTAATTATCATTATCCGGTTATCGTGCATTTGTCGATTATAATTACATATTACTATACACTACTACATTACGCTACGCCAGAACGTCAAAATAAATATTTATATTTTGCTTCTAACTGGAATTTTTTGAGATACTAAAACATCAAATAAAAAACTGGTGACAGTTACAGAATTTTGGAGTAGCTGGTTACTAAAGTCGTAATCAGCAGCCTTAGTGAATTAATATAATATATAAATAATAAATATAGATACCATTATAATATTATATGCGGACAACGAACAGTCAGAGCAATCGGACTATAATATATTAATAGTCTACACAATGCTGAATTTAAAGTTGAAGACGCTAAGGATAAAATAAATTTAACGACACATATTTACTTTGTACCTTCCCCCACCATAAATTAATTGACGTAAAAAATATTTTAACACCGATATTTTAATAAGAAAATTTTTACGCCGGGGCAATTGCCCCCTTTGCCGCCCCCCCTTTAAACATGGCCTTGATCCTACATATAACAATAAGTCAATTAGTATATACCTAATATAAAGTTGCAGAATCGTATTTACTAATGTAATACCATTGCATTCAAATCTAAATTATAATAAACCACTAATTTATCCTAGGACCGAAGGGACGAAGGAGAAACATCCAGAATCGACCTTCCTGTTTTTTCGTTATAGCTTCAAAACTATGATTTATGTTATTACCATTTAAAACATAACAGGGGCGTCATTTGGGGGTAGCAGGGTGGTCCATGGCTCCCCTATTTTTTCTGTATTTTATCGCGCCCATACATAATATGCAAACGCCACCTTCATAATCTACAATAACATATTGTACTTTTGTATATTTGTATCATTTTGTTTTGTTTAGCAATGAATTGATATAGGTATGTTTAATAAAATTATAATCCAAAAACTTTGTACATTCCTAAAAAATACATCTCAAATGAAGTTCACAGTTACTAACATAATTTTAATATCAATCTCAATTGTCCTGATCGGCATAAAACTTGGCCTGCTTCAATTTTTGCTCCTCCTATAAAAACACTGAAACGGTGTCCCTGAAACATAACATACTTCAAGCGCAACTTGATATATCATTTATTAAATATAAAATAATCAGCTGATTAAATTTATAAAGTATACATAATGTTATTTCTAATACTTAAAATGTTAAGATTATTTTTCTGTTTCTGTTTATTTATCGAAGTATAAAATTGTAAAGGTATACGTTGTACTTACATATTCATCTAAAAATTGATGATTTTATACAAACAATTTATGAAACTATAGTTTAGTTTATTTATTTTGTATTAATAATGATACGGTTGTAAAAAATTGTCTGTACTTCAATATAAATATATAGGTAAATGTAATATTTAAATGTCATAAATGTTTGATAACAAATCCCTTTCTGACATAAAGTCTAATGGGGTAATAATACGCATTTGATCTAGAGATATATAATACGCACTACCAAATGCGCATAATAATTATAATTACCTAATTGAAAAATAAAAGTTGTATTTGTTGAATTAATATTAAATTGTATCATTTCAATTTTTATTTAATACATTTCGTACCTTTCTTATAAAAATATAAAAAAAATACATCTAAATTCTAATAATATTTAAAATATTAAAATTACTAAATGTGTTCAATTTTCTCTAATGTATATCAATTGTTTTTATGTTGAGCATAATTATCTCTAATGAAAATTAATATGTGTAATAAAATGAATAATATATGCATTGGGATTTTTTTTTTCATTTTTTAATCAAATTAATTGCGACCCCTAAAATATAGTTAAAAAAGAACAATCACCTCACGACCTCTATACATATAATAATAAATATTAATTCAAGCCGAATTATCTGTTTTACCAACTATAAAAATAAAATATATTATTATAATAATAATAGCTTATTAATAATATCTAACCTTACCGATACGATCTCTCTAAGGGTTTGCGACGCTCAGGTTGAGAAAACTTACGCTGTATAATTGTATTTTTCTAACCATTACTAAAAATAATTATTGTTTAATTTTAATTCTTCCTCGTTGTTTATAGGTCTTATGGACTATAATATACATATAATAATTATAAGGTAATTTTATGATTTACATCATAACATAGGCTAAAATTATTTAAATAAGGTTTTCCGATAGTTATACAATACGTGTATAGTTTTAATTTTTAAAATTTACCGTAAGTACTTATGAATAATTTCTGTTTTCAACCGTTTACTGAAACTTTTCATGTAAATCAAGAATATCAACTTAAAATTAATTAAAGAAATTGAAAACTAGATTAAGCTAGGTTATATTATGAATTATATTTTATTCTACGTGTAGTTTAGATTGTTTTTAGAAGAATAATGTAAAATATCAAGTAACTTTATAGTACCTAAATTTAAATTAATAAAATAATAACTAAATACTAAATTTAGTATAATATAATCAAATTCAATCACTTATAATAGGCCTATTTTTTGAGTGCCTCTACGCAGTCTTATCAATATTAAAAATTAAAAGGATTAAATTAACCTACCCAGAATTTTTAGGGGGGGATTATGGAGTATATAACAAAATCGCAACAAAGTAATACTTATAGGACGTTATACCCATATGTTCTGTCTTCGTCTATCTAACGGAAAATATAGCTAAATCATAGCAACGCAGAACGTTTAGGTTGAACGTAAAAGCCTCTATTAGAAAGTTTAAAGAGAAAGATATTTTGGAGGGAATTTCATATCTGTTTTGTAAAATATCACTTGGCTAGAAAACTTATATAAGATAACAAGTAATATATATATATATATATATATTTACCCATATTTGGCAAATAAGATATATTGTATTAAGTTTAATATTTTTTTAACACGCTATAACTTATTTTCCAAGCGGTATTTTACAAAACGGATATGACATTTCCTCCTAAATGTTCCACTATTCAAATTTTTTAATAGATGTTCATACTTTAAGTTCAACTTAAATATCACAATTTCAGTTCTGCGTTCCTACAATGGTTTTAATATATTTCCCGTTAGATAAACGGTCCATAGGCGGAAATCGGGGGGGGGGGGCTTAAGGAGGCTTAGTCCCCTCAAATTCCAAATTAGCCCCCTCAAAATGTATTACCTTTGTATTACATTAGATATCTTACGAGCATTAAAGAACTCACTTAGCTATTGTTATATTATTTATTTGTTGTTTATTAGCCCCCCAAAAATTTCGGTGGATTTCCGCCTATGAAACGGACACAATATTTTCCAAAACATTTAAACATGCGAGGGTAACGTCCTCTTAATCAATGATATTGTCACACTCATATTATTAGGTTTCATAATAATATCCATCATGATGAGCATAATAATACATTTTTTTTTATTATGTTATGAAAAGACACTAGAATCTGCAACAATATAAATTTAACTAAGATAGGACAAAAAAAAACATGCCACTCGCAGACATGGTGAATTACATTCATAATATACACTATAGGTATATGTTTGATCACATTATTATCACTAAAGTCTGGATTTATATACATTAAAAAAGCTTAAAATAATATGCAAATATGCACCTAATATGCTCTTAAAACTTACTAAATATGCAAAAATATGCACAGATGCTCTTATCTAAAATATATGCATTTATATGCAAGTATATATTTTTTTATAATTATTTTATATTTTTAAATCAAATGAAAAATGTAAAAATAAATACACTTTTTAATTTATATAATATGCCATTTATTAGAAAAAATTATATTAATATTGGTTTTATCCAGTCCTTTTTCTAAACATCATTCAGTCAAACGAAAATAAATTACTTAGTTAGTAAACAATATTTATTAAACTAATTATTAGGTAAAAAAAAAAAATATCCATGAAAATATAGATTTCTCAATCGTGCATATTTTGCATAAAAACATATTTTCACATTTATTTTAAAAATAAATAAAAAATATAGAGAAAAAATTACTTTTTTACGAAAAAGTCTATAAAATATGCTTCTTCAAATATGCCGTTATCCCTAAAATATGCATTTATATGCACTATAAACTTTTTTCTATGCATTCATTGTTAAACAAATCGTCGACATTTCTTACTCCCACCAAGCTGCATACTCTCAAAAAAAATATGCAATTGCATATAACAAATTCGGACTCTAATTATTACAATACTAAAACGGTCTTATTGTCATATATTTTGTAAGAAATTAATTACCTATACTATTTTATTAATATTTAATATTGACATATTGTATACTTACCAGTTTATCACGATGATCGATGGATGCAATTTTTGATTATTTTATCTTATTTTTTTTTTAATAATAATAGGTGATCAATATATAGATAATAATATAGGTGGAAGTCGTATACTTATAGGAGTTTCTAACAAAAAAATTACCATTCAGAGGTAGGTATTAACTATAATATTAATAAGTAGATATTACTAATATTAGTTACCTATACTACATATTATCTTAAAATTTTGATCGTGACGTATGTAATTCAATATTTTGTCTGATCTTAGGTATCTTAGTATCTACCTATATCATTTACAACAAATATAGAAATATTTTTCTCACTACTCGGATTAAATTATAATAAAATATACGTACTTACGTAACATACTATAGATATTAATTATTATAGATTTTCACGGTTTTAACATTCAGAATTACTATACCTACATATAAAAATTAACGTACCTACTTACCTACTAATTATTATATAACTTATTCAGTTTATATTTAATCAGAGCTTGTGCTAAAGAATTTTTAGAACACCAAAAATATTATGTTTATGCATGTGAATTAAACATATTTACTACCAATAAACGTACCTATAGTAAATGCAACCAATAATCAATAAATCATAAGTTAATTACACTTATAGTTATAATTTAATATAACATTAGATATACATTTATTAAATTTAATATACAGTCGGTATTACTATATTTATATTAGGTATCTATATGTATCTATATGTACAACGCATTAAATTTTTTTTCTCAAGTTTCACCCGTGTCACAACTACTATCTTCATTATAAATAGTTTTATTTTTATCTGAAGCTTCATAATAGACACCATTGAAACAAAATTAAATATTAGGTACATTTTCAAATACAATAAAAATGTATAGAAAAAATAATAAATATCTATACATTGATTTCAAATAAATAATTTACGATAAAACAGAGAAATCACATATCGATACATCCAACAAAAAAGGTAGTAATTCCATTTTGTCAATTGTTCAAACAAAGTGAACAAAGTAAAATTCAAAGTCAATTTCTTTTTCTATTTTTTATTTTAATTTTAATATTATTTTATTATCTCTGTAAGATAGATGGAAATCTAATCATTTTCGTGGTCGATAAAGGAAAAAATCCTTTATCAGAATGCAATGTTAAAAGTCGTAACTCAAAAACGAAAAAATTGAGTTACTACCATTTTCGTTGGATGTATCGATATTATTGTATGTATCTACTTACAAAATATGTATTTACAAATATCCATTTAAATTTAGAACTGCCCATTAGTGCAAGCTCTGTATTTAACTTTATTAGGTACCTACATAATACCTAAGTGCTAATCTCATGACTTCCTTTCGTGAAATGAAAAATACTATTAAAAAACGAATAATACATTTAAATATAATATGAGTTATAGGCTATACGTGCCTATAATATAAGAACAATTATAAGGTATTGAATTACAATTTAGACTATAATATCATTATAATCTTATAGCTGTCACTATAATAAAAGTAGGTAGATGACATTTGTACTTGGGAATTGAGATTTAATAGACAATTAAATATTGTAATATTAATTAAAAATAATAATAATATATAATAAACTATATGCCTAAATCTAATAAAAAAATGCAAAACCTTACCAAATTTCACTTATTCTGGACCTTGTGTCTAACCTTAGGCAAAGGATTTTGAACCAAATTTTGATACTACGAACTCTATAATATCAATATCTTATTATATTTCATACGTTAATTGATATCTATATTTTCTTATGGAACTGATATTTTGCAATTTGAATGTTTACATTTAACCTTAATAAATTTAATTAATCAAGTAAATTCAATACTCCTGGGTTGGGCGTGGACCAGTGGTCTCACACACAGGGTTCAGGTTTTTCAACTTTCTAGTAGCTCCGCGGCTACACGGTATAAAATACCACTATTTTTGCATGTGATATATTCTAGTCTTTGGAACAAGACAGCCACAATAATCCAAAAATCCTATGCTTATTTATTATTTGGTTAAGGAATCATCTCAACCACTTAATATGTGATTGATGCAGATAGATTGAGAAAAAAAGAAGATGTAAAACTGTTAATTTAGATAAATTCTTTACTTTTACAATATTGTACAATATTAACTCATATAATTCATAATATGACACTCAAACATATAAGCTAAAACTTACACATTAATTTGTGTTAAGAAATAAATAATAGGATAGCTAGAACAATTTATTTATTTTAATATTAAAGTGATTTGTGAGGGTAATGATAACATATTTAGTATTTTCTTAGATTTTTTACCCAGTTATTTCACGAATGTATTGTGATTTTAAAAATAAAAAATAAATACAAACAACATTAATTGAGTCATATTTGTTTGTCCACTAAACTAAAAAACTGTAATAAATAGTATTCAGTTTATGTAAACTTAAGGACATGTTTCATCTATTTCAAATGCTTTATTATAGAAAATAGTTATACATTTTATTGCATCATACATAACTTTATAATATTAAACTATCAAATAATAATAAATATAAATAATCATTAAATTATTCCAAAATTATTTATATTATAAATATTTACATTCAGATGTTCAAACTATATCCAAGTATGACAAATCATCTTCATCTCCCATGGAAAATATATTCAATAAATCTTTTTGCTTAGGGATTGGTGTAGATTCTGAAATACTTGATCCAATTTGAGCACTATTTGAGCTAATTGACTTTTTTTTGTACTTAAAAGCACTTAATTTCAATCTTGCTAATTTTCCTGTATCTAATGACTTCTGTGAAGGTGAATTTGGAGTATCAACTGATATATTTAATGATTGTCCTGGTTGCGAAGAATTTGTTAGCAAGGTTGTTGATTTTAAAGAAATATTATTAACTTTTGTCTTGCAGTTGTTAACAAAAATATTGTTTTCATTTGAGTCATCATTAAACACTATTTCCATGTCATCTTGTTTGGGTAAATTAACACATGTTTTTACAGGTTTAGAATATTTTATGATAGATTCTTTTTTAAGAATTTGAGACTTGTAAAAGTCATTTTGTTTTTTAATCTTGATATTTTGTATTGTTTCTGATATTTTGTTACTTAAAAGATCATCTGACGTTCTTGAAAACAAATTGGATGTACTAATTTCATTAATACTTGTATTAGGCGAAGAAATTGGAGATGATTGACACCATAGATTCATTTCAATTTCTAGGATATCTCTCAAATCTAATTTTTCCAAAATCATTTTCACTAAACACAAAATCGCATTACAATTAAAATTTATTATTTAAAAATATAATTATAATTTATTACTTTTATCGATATAAGTTTCCTTAGAGCATGTTGGAAATTTAGAATATAGTGTGTTCATACTATCTAGAGATCCATCATCATTGGAACATTCCATTAACGATACAGCAATAATAGCATCTTGAACAAGTACTTGTTTACGGAACATGAGTTTTGCGTGTGCTTGAGATAACCTTAAAGGAGTAAGTTGAATTAGCAGTTTCCAATACTAACATATTGTCACAGCTTTGAAATAATTTAAGTACCTATATATAATATATAAATATATAAATTTTAATAATCAATGCAAAATTAATATTTTAATTTATTTTATAAACAATTTGTATTAGAACTTATAAGTAAAATGATTAGATACTTATATATTTTAGAATTGCTATAAAATAATAAATAATACTTTCTAGTGATTTTAGTTTTATATTATGAAGTTATCAAGAAATATATTAGCTTTGTAATATTATGTTGTAATATATTATATAATAATATTTATTATTATTTTGTGTAGTATACCTTAGTGTTTGATATTAACATGTCACATGCTATATTATATTATATTCATGTCTCTATAGAAATTTCATAGAGATTTTATTTTAAATTTACATATCAAATTGTTGTTAAATAGATATTCTTGTTTTTTTTTTTTCTAATTTATAATTAGATTCTGTTTAATAAAATTTATAATTCTTGATAATTAATTCAAGACTTACAAATATTAATGAATATAATTCTAACTATACTCTGTACCACTTAAGAAAAGTACCGTTTTGCGCATGTAGACTATCAGAAAACTAACGACGACCATCTACGTAATTACATTTTTATGGGTCATGGAAGGAGATGAATCTAGTTAAGGTGCGGTGTGGAAATTTGCAAAACCGAACAAACAAAATTTTTGTCCGACAGCAGGACCTTTCTTAAATGGAATAGAGTATGTATAAATTTTAAACATTTAAAAAATTTTTAATCGTTGTTATCATTTTATGTTGACAAATGAATTTTCTACTGCCTACTTTTAGAAATAAATTTATTTTAGATTAAAGTGTTTGTTTGAAAGATGAAAGAAACTTAATCACAATTCACAACATTTTTAAAATATATTTTATATAATCTAAATAAATATTATTAATGGAATTTTATATTTATAAAACATATATTATATTTTCAACCACAGAATAATATTAAGTATAACCACTATCTTAGTGACTCCAAAATCATCACAAATCATATAATAATATACCTTTTAATATAATATATTAAAAGGTTATGTAATGGCAATAATAAATTTTGATTCCAAGATTAAATAATATTATTTTTTAAAATATAATTTTAGGTATCATATTACAATATTATTGGGATTTTAAATTTATTGTAAATATATAAATCAAAATTATACATATTTAAACAATATCTTAGAATGTAACTTTATAAAATTATTTTATTTATACTAAAAATCTGAAATTTTGTTACATCATAAACCATTATATTATATCTTAATAAGGTAACAGTCAACTCAATATGTGACCTATACATTAAATTGTGGTACAATGTACAACCTACATTATATACCCAAATTATCTTCTCAGATATCGTCAATTTTATTGTTATATTAAATTTATTTTTATGTTTAGTTAGTTACAAATATTTTTTTATACAAGCCATAATATCTTCAAAAATTATTTCTTTATTTTGATGAGAGAAGCTCCACCATTCTTCTTGAAGTTGTCAATTTAATAGAGGAGACGTTCTTATTATCAATATCTATTATAGAATAGACTATTCAATAATCAATACTATTATGTTTTAAATTTAAAATTCTCTATTATTTGTCGTGTGTGTTTTCCTGTTTCCTAGTCAATAAAAAATTTGAAGTGGTTAACTGTTTGATGAACATACCTTTAACAATTTAATGTTAAGTATCACTGTATATTGTTGTTCCTGTTTTTATTTAATTTTATATGTTTAGTATAAGAGTAGTAGGCCAATAGCTCAATTAAATTATATCAGTAAGTTAATAATCATGTGTAGGATACACGTTAAACCATTATCCCTAATAACTTTTTTGAGTTATTAAATATTGACTACAATAATAATGATTTATATCAATGCATACCTTAAAAGACTTTCCAAAAATCGTACAGTAGTTCTAGATGCGTTTCTATAAGTACTTTGACGTTGCATCCAATAATATTTACTTAGTATTGTGTTTGCGTGCTCTGTGGTCGTGGGAATTATATTTCTTATGGTGCAAAAATAATGTTGAAGTTTCTCAAGGTTCCATAATGTTGTACTATTTTTTTGACCTCCTGGTTTTTTTCCTTGTAGTACATAAGAGGACACAACCCTGTAAATATCTGGTTAAGCAATTAATTCTAATTGAATATAGATAAGCAAAATTACATTACTTTTC
The DNA here is from genome assembly GCA_013282895.1 of Eriosoma lanigerum. NCBI lineage: Eukaryota > Metazoa > Arthropoda > Insecta > Hemiptera > Aphididae > Eriosoma > Eriosoma lanigerum. The sequence continues at coordinate 51,370,176 of CM023359.1, forward strand.
CCATTCTTCGTTTTTTGTGTCTATAAGAATTAAAATTAAATCAAAGCGACTTAACAATGGACTGGCAATTTTTATATTATCTTCTATAGATAAATTCATATTATATCTACTTTTTGGATTCATTGCAGCCATTACAGTACAACGAGTATCTAATTTACATACTAAACCAGCCTAAGAAAAGTAATTAAAAAATAAAAATTTTGAAGATATAATAAACATTATTTAAGTACTTTAGCAACACTAATTGATTGTTGTTCCATAGCTTCGTGAATTGCTGTACGGTCATCTTCCTTTAATGAACTAAACTCATCAATGCAACATATTCCACCATCAGCTAATACTAAAGCACCAGCTTCTAAATGCCATTCAGACCCTTCCTAGTAATAATAATAAAATTGAAATATTAAATTAAAAATATTAATCCATTAATTCAAATTAAATATTTACTCTAAATGCAGCAACAGTAAGACCAGCTTTTGATGACCCTATTCCAGTGGTGAATATTGATCTAGGACATACTTTCCAAGCAAATTTTAGCAGCTGTGATTTTCCAGTTCCTGGATCACCTACTAATAATAGATGTGTTTCACCTCGAATTCGTATTCCACCACTTTCTGATGCTGGTCGTTGTACACCACCAGCTAAACTTAAGGCCACAGCTAATTTTGCAGTGTATAATCCATAAGTCTAAAATTATATAATCATCAAATAAAGTAAATAAATAATTAAGCTACAATTTAAATGTCATACTGACCTGAGGACTAATTGACGCTACAATATTATCTCTTGCTTTAAATGGATCATTACTATTATCTTCCCAAAATTTTTCAAATTCTTGAATCCATTCATCAGTTATCATGATTGCGGATTGTTGATCATTACAAACAATCAAATGGTTAGCTCTTAAGCACAATTCAATGTGAATATAAGTATTTTCAGTAGTCTGATGCCATCTTCGAATTACTGTACCACTAATGTATAACTGTACTGAATTAATTTAATAATTAATAAAAATGTACATTTTTATATTTCTCTTACCATATTATGACGTCATCACCAGGTTTACATTTATCAACTAAATCATCTTCTAAAGATACCCACATTGAACGAGGCATTGCCCCTAAGCCAACTTTTCCAATTTGTTCCTAATAAAAATATATAAATTAAATTAAAATAATGGACTACTATATAAAATATTCAATTAAATAAAATTTATAATACTTGAATTTTGATTTCTTGATAATCCTTAATGTATTGATTTTCATCATTTAATGGTATTAAATTAGTACCTGGACAGCTTACAGAGTTTGGACACCGTGGAGGAACAATAAGTTTATTAAATTGTTCATAATCAATCTTTTAAAGAAAATTATAATTTAAAATTTTATCTAATAAGTAAAATAAAAAATACATAAAAAACAATACTTGTGTAAGTTATTAATCAAATAAAAAAATGAATGACCTAATAAAGTAAAGATAATTTAGTTACTCTTCATAAAACAAAAATAAATAATGATTAAATAGTAATAATTAGAGACTTGATAGATCTAAGTATGCTCTCTAGTAATAATATTTAGGAAATAATTTTATATGTAAAACTTGAATTATTAATAAATAATATATAATTAACTATTATAGTACTTTTTTATTTTTCTAATTATATATTACATACTATAAAACAAGGGCTGCTAACATGCAATTCCAAGCTTTCCTTTTTGAAACAAATGAATAAATTATAACTATTATAGGAGTATAAATAAAAATAACACAATTATAATATTATAATGATATTCATTTTAAAGTTTTTAATATTCTACATTGATTGGATTTTTTCCTAAAGTTAGTAAATGAAAATAATTGATTTGTTTAAACTTTTAGATTGTGTTTTACATTATATTTTTATTTTATTTTATCATAATAATAAAACTAAATATTTATTTATTTTTTAAAATATACCTTTATATCAAATGTTTCTTTACATTTAGTACAACAATAAATCCGTTTATACTCTAATAGCTTGGGCATAACAGTTCTTACAACAGTACCATTAACACGTAAAAAAGATCCTATATCTTCATTTCGAGGAAATATTGTACGATGTAATTCTGGACACAATGGCAATGCTACAAAATTATAAATATTAGTTAAAAAATTACTTTTAATATTAAATATACTAATTAAATACTAAAATATTTAATACATTTATAATAAAATACTAAAATAGACACATTATTGTTTATTCAATGAATTACAAATGTTAAAATGAATATCAAATAAAATATCTAATATCTAAGATAATAATACAAACCAGTAATTCGTGTATGTATTTTTTTTTTAATTTTAAGTTTAATTGTTTTATCAACGTGATTGCTTTTTATTATTCTTTGAGCATCAATCAAATCTTTATCACATTGTTCAAGTAATTGTATAGAATCTTCAAGTATAGCTTCTCCTAACTTGGGATATTTCTCAAAAAGTGTTAAAAAACTACATAAATAAATTTAAAAAAAATAAATACAATTTTTAATTTTAGAATATATTTATGTAAAATATTACAATATTATATTAGAAACTCTTACTTAATTGTTAGTGAATAATGTTGTTTTTTGTCTTTGTGTTTTAATATTTCAAACAATTCATCTGCATGATAAGTTGACAGGTATTTTTTGAACATTTTTTATTATTGAAGGAACGTATTAAAAATTTAAATGCAAACCAGCAGACAAAAAATTCATATATTATCATAACAATATTGTGATTTTAAACAAATATATCGCGAATTAAAATAAAATGATTGCACAATGCCACCCAGATAAGCATTTAAATTTGGCGGAACTATAGATATTAAACATATGGATGCGGCATTGTATTAAAATCAGTAGACCAAGACAAGAAATAAAGTAATTTTACCAGTAGATTGCGTTATTAAAAAAAATTGTAACGTAGTTTCTTTATTCAAGCAGGATATCTTTATCTCTCTTACACATTATATGTTTTTCTCTCTCCGTTATGTTGGCTTATACATGTATAAAAATGTACACACATGTATATAAATATATTTATATGAATGCCGACCCATATGTTTAATATCTATGGGCGGAACACAAAAAAATTTATAAACCTAACCTAACTCAATCGACCATCATGAGAAATCGTAAATCTTCACAATATTTTAAGTATATCAATGCAGCCAGAAACAAGGCATAATTGAGAATTCTTATTCTGTGGTAACACTTGCGAGTGAACAGGACAAATAGAAATGATATGTGATCGGATTGGGGACGGGTGGTTTTAGTAGTTCATTGTTTGAAATGTTTGTTACCTGTTTGTATCTATATTTTCCATGGATCCGGTTTTTTAATGTATGATATTGTTTGTCTTGCCGTGTCAACGAATTCAAAAAGTGACGTCTCGTATTCGGTTTACAAAATAAGTATGTCTTTGTAGTTTTATAAAAATTAAATAACTTTTGAGATATTAAACACAATTTTATAAATACTCAAAAATTCTCGATTAAACAATGTTCAGTTTGATTAGGTAGGTGTACGTGCTAGCGATATTTTGGCATATATCTCTGGTCCTCTAGATATCAAACGTCTCGAATCTTTTGTCTGCAGTCGTTTACATAATACGTATACGTCTGGTGGTCTTCTTTAAATATTTGTTTACATTGTACTGTTTGCTCTTTAGTGCTTCACCTCTAAACTTGTTGCTCATACATTTTTACATAATATTTAACAGAATTATATTTATCATCAACAATATAATATAATATAATATATGTATATAGTTTATGGTAGTAATAGCATATAAATTACAATAACATTCAATTATTAAAATCCATAGTAACATATGTTTTTGTAAAAATTATAGATCAAATTTCAGTTCATGTGAGAACCAAATTATTAAAAATTCATAATTTGAAATAAATTATCAAAATGAAAGTTTGTAATAATAACTAATAAGTTCGATTTCCGAATCATACCGATCACCCAGAGTTCGGTTCGAATTTCAAACAGTTCGTCACATTATTAGTAAAAATGTTTAGGTATGTAACTACGTAGTGATTACATAGAAGTTACTTATTTGTAATTCTAGTATTTTAATTGAGTAATAAAATTGTCAATTGTTTGTTAGGTTAATAAAAACAATACTAAAGTAAATTAAAGAATTTCAAATTATCAATTCCAGTTGTGTTTGAAATAAATAATAATTAATTAAAAGTATTAAAAATATCTCATTAATGTTTTAAATTAAATTATTCTATATTTCTATTATATTGAACATATTATTATCCATCTTTTATTTAACTATTATGTTCACAAATGGTATAATTAAATATGTTAATTTCCTTGGCTAGGCCTTGGTATTTTATGTCTTATTTTGATTTATATATTTTAATTAACAGAATATGAGTATCTTAGAATATAATACCAGTAAAATTTGTAAGTATGAAGTACTTGCTGAAATATCTTTTCATACTAAAAAATCCAAAAATCGGACAGTAAAATTGTTATGTAGTCGTCTTTTGGCTAGACATCGTCTAAGGTAATATAAATAATTAATTTTAATTGTTATATATTTATAGTAATTTAATTCAGTATTGTTTTAAAATGATTTTTGCTTCGCCTTACACTCCCAACTAGATGGAATCAGACCATAGTCCTACACCTCCATAAATCTTGATTTCCTTCATCTTTTTCATTCACATCAACTATTTTCATATCACTTTATTTCACTATCCACCTATTAATTTTTCTTATCCTCCTCTTCTTCATTCATTTCCACAACCTCACTGCTTTTGAGTTATCTCTTCTCATACCATATCCAAACCATTGTGATCCTATCCTCTCTCATTTTCCGCACAATTAATGCAATTCTTACAGTTATTCTATCTTCTCTAGTTACTGCACATCCATTTAACATTTTCATCACAGCTATACTCGGCCTCAATTCCAATATTTTTTGTTCACTGATCCATACAACATTGCTGGCCTTACTAATATTATTTTAAAATGTACAGGGATAAATATAGTGAAAATGATGTTTCAAAATATACATTTTTGAATGAAATTGATACTGATACTAGTAATACTATTGATAATTTGAAAGAACACAATATCAATACTAATTACAAGAATAAACCACCATTAATTAGTAGCACACATAGTTCAGCAGAAGAATTAAAGTAAAATAGTTAAATTTAATATTTATTTATATATATTTTGTTTTAGAAAAGTTAAATAGTAAGATAAGTATGATCATATGCATTTCTTTGCTATAATGTTATTTTTGAATAATTTTTGATTTTGACCGAAGCGAAGTATGTATTGGTTTTACAAAGATTTTTTTTTTTTTTTTATGTATGAAGACACTTGTTTAGGTAGAAATAATGGTCCGATTACCACAAGTAGGGTATGCTTTCAATAGCAAATCATGTCTAGCTGGTACTTTATTTAGCTCATTTTTCGAATTTCTCAAAAGTTTTTCTGTGGGAAGGGAACAACTACAAAAAAAATGATGAAAAATCGATAAAATTAAGGTTTCTGTTATTTTAAATTTTTTAATTTCGTGATAACTAATTGAGTTTTAATTTTAGGGAATTGAAAAATTTTTTGAATATTAACATAGGTAATATACAAGTGTGGTAAAATTTAAGAAAGAATCGGTTGATTATTTGGCCATGTATAGAATTTTGAACTTTTTTCCAAAAATGTTTAATATTTCCTGCTATTTTTAGTTTATTGCTTTGAAAATTTTATCGAAGTCTAATCTTATACCACTTAATCTTTTTACCAAATATTTTGAAAATCGTAACTGACAATTTTTTTTAAAGGTTTTTAAAATTAAAATTCCCGAAAATTGGCAAAATAACGGTTGCATTATTTTAAATTGTTTAATTTCGTGATAAATAATTGAGTTTTTATCATAGTGTCTTGAAAATTTTTTTGAGTATTTACTTAGGTAAACTTCATTACAAGAATAAATTTAGAAACGATTGATTGATTTTCTGACTAACTGTTGAGTTTTGGCTTTTATTTTTTCAATAATATTTAATAATTCCTGCAGTTTTTATTTTATTGGTTTGAAAATTTTATCGAAGTCTAGATGTATACTACCTAATGTTTTTACAAAATATTTTGATAATCATGACTGGCAATTTTTTTTCGTAAGCTTTTAGAGTTCTTGAAAATCGGCAAAATTACGGTTTCATTATTTTATTTCTTGATAACTAAATAAGTTTGGATTGTAAGAAATTGAAATTTATTTTAAATTTTTACATTTGTAATTTACACACGTGGTAAAATTTTGGAATGGATTATCAGTATATCATATTGTAATATATTGAGTTTCGCTCATAATCGTATTTTCTAATACAATGTCATTGAATTAAAATCTTAAGTGTAATACACTACTAATTTCTCCGAGGACCAAAGGAACGAAGGAGGAACGTTCACAATCGAGATTCCCATTTAACTGTACTTATTTTATGTATGAAAACATTTTATCGGGTGTAGATAAATTTGTCCAATTACCACAAGTAGGGTATGCTTTTGGTAGCAAATCGTATCATCTTAGTACTTTAAAAGCTCATTTTTCAAATTTCCTTGGGAGAAGAAAAACTAACCAAAAAATGGATAAAATTACACTTTTCGTAATTTTATATTTTGTGATAATTAATTGAGTTTTAATTGTAGGGACTTAAATTTTTTTTTAAGTATTAACATGGGTAATATTTACTATTTTTAATTGGATTCATTAATTTTTTGGCTAAATATTAAAATATTTATAGAAACTTAATAATATACTACTTAATCGTTTTACAATAAAATTAATTAATTTAGTACACTAATGAACAAGACTCGAGATGGTGAGAGAAGAAATGTTCAGTGGTGGAGCGCTTTATGTAAGCTAAAGAATATTCTCAATCATTCTCGGAACGGCAATAGATGCCACACAAATCTTCCAGAACATTCCGGTGCCGCACAGCACAACCATTCTAGAATATTCGCAGGCGCTTACCACAGAGCTTTGAATTTTTTCTAAAAATGTTTAATATTACCTGCAATTTTTGATTTAACAGTTTGAAATTTTTGTAGAAACCTAATCATATATTATTTAATCTATTTACAAAGTATTTTAAAAATCGTGACTCAATTTTTATCATGAAATTATAACTTCTTGAATTTTGATCATAAGAATTTGAAATTACCTAACCTAACCTTTTTGAATATATACATACGTTATTTACACTCATGGTAAAATATTGGAATGGATTATTAGTATATTGAGATTCGCTCAGAATCGTATTTTCTAACGCAATATAATTGCATTCAAATCTTAATAATTATAATATACCATTAATTTCTCCGAGGACCAAATGAGCGAAGAAGGAATATCTTAAATTGACGATCCCACTTTTTTTAATAGTGTGTGTTATGTAAAGGATGGATAAAACAAACTTAATAATTCGCATATTAATATTTGTCAAAAAACATTTATATTATGTCTGTATTATTTTTTATTCTTTATATTATATAGAGATAATAAAATTATTTGCTCTCAACAAATGTTGTCCAATAATAGAAATGATTGTTCAAGTCTTCAAGAGCAATTTTCTAATTTAAACACCAATGATTCTGAACTACATACCTTATGGTATGCATATTGGGAAAAGAATGGTGTAGACTTTGTAAATGAAACATGGATAAAAGAATATGGAAGTTGTACGACGGATGATCTTCCAATGGATCCTGAAGATTTATATAAAAAGCACAGAGAACAACAATATATTATACTGTATTGGAAATTTATAGCTGAGATGGGTTTTACTACCGAAGAAATTAAAGATCCTACTAATGATAATATGTAAGTATTCAAAGAAACAAACATGTTATTTTATGCCCATTCATAGTTGTAATGATAAAAAAGTATTTAATATTAATTTTTTTTTTTAGTGAAAATGAAGAATGTGTTTCAAGTTATAGCGAAGAACATTGTAATGACAATCAAATTACAAATTTTGACTTCCTATATAAATATAAGTAGGCAAAATAATTGTTTTAAGTATACAATTTAAAATTAGCATTATACATTATTATCATATGCATTAAACAATTTCATTTTTGTCTTTAAGAAAAAATGCATTTTTTTACAGGCATTTTCAACAATTAAACAATAAGCTTATTAATGCTTATAGGGCATTAAGTATAATTGGGCATATTTATGATGATCAAAATATTTTCAATTCTGCTTTTGTTGAATACCTTAAAACAAATATTGTAAAATCTACCCGCGGTTTAAATGTTTACAGATTCCCAAAAATTGTAAGTTTATTTTCAAATATTATTTGTATTTCTTACAGTTTACCTAACTTTTAATTTTCAAGATTGAATCAATGAACAATTGTAGCGAGACTGACACAAATTTTATTGACATTGATCAAGGAAATTCAAATACTTCTGATGAAAATAAGCAGGTTAGTAAATAAATACATTTGTATATATTTAATAATTAATATATAATATATAATAGTTCAAGATAAAATTAACATATTTATTTTAATTGTTAAATTGTATAAATTATAAACACAAATAAAATGTGAGAGAATTTTTTTTTTTTTTTTACATCTAAATAATTATCAGATTAAAACTAAAATCCACATATATTATAATGATTAATATAAGTTCTTAATTATAATTATAATTTATCATACGAACATATGGCTGATTAAGTGGGGGATACAAATAGGCGGTGCCTGACTGCTGTCCGATGTAAACTGGTCGCTGCCGTAGCTTGTTCTTATTTCAAATAGAATATATGTATACATCAAAATCCTAAGGCTAATTAGCTAATTAATTAATACTATTATGATTTGATACTTTTTAAATTGGTTATATTTTGTTAACTTAATATTATAGTATTTTAATAGAAAAATCAAATAATATTAATAATCTATAATGTTTGTTATTTATTTTTATTTTTAGTGTGAATCTTATGTAAAAAGTAAAAACCAGTTAAAAAGAGAGAAGAAGAAACAAAAAAAGGACAAATATATAAGACAAAAAAAAGATAAACATATTGAAGATTTAAAAAGAGTTGGCTATGACTATTTGCAAAAAGATCCCAAATTATTGAAATATTGGAAAAAAAGACACATGTTATTTTCTAAATTTGAAAAAGGAATACAGTTGGATAAAGGTAGTTGTATTATTTAATTATTTATAAAAATATCCTAATATTTATTAAATGATTTTAGAGAGTTGGTATTCTGTTACTCCTGAAATAATTAGTAGCTATATAGCTGAACGTTGTAGTTGCTATTTAATTGTTGATCCATTTTGTGGAGCTGGAGGTAACATTATTCAGTTTGCTAAGACTTGTGAACTTGGTATGTATACTAATTTGATTTTTGCTACTATAAAATTAATTTTTAATTTTTAGTTATAGCTATTGATAATGATCCAAAAAAAATTGAAATAGCCCGTCACAATGCAGAGTTGTATGGTGTTGCTGATCGAATTCAATTCATTATTGGTGATTACTTTGCTTTAGCACCAACTCTAAAAGCTGATGTTGTGTTTTTATCTCCGCCCTGGGGTGGACCTGATCTCATGAATAATAAAGAGTACAAACTATCTTATTTAATGCCAGAAAATGGTGGTGCAGATCAAATATTGTCTTTGGCTCGGCAAATCACATTAAATGTTGCATTGCATTTACCAAAGAATACTAACATTATTGATGTAAAGTTATATATTTTTATTTTAATAATTATAACTTATATTAACATTTATTAAAAATATAATAATTTATTTTTAGTGTTTGAAATCTGCTGATGATGGTTTTGTTGAGGTACAACAAAATATGCTTAATTCAAGATATAATTCAATAACAGTTTTCTATAGTGAACTCTATGGGCTTTGTGATGAAAAAACTGATACCTATGATGATGATAATATCTAGAAAATAATTAAATACAGGGTGATTTTTTATATTAATCTATTGAATGTTTCTGAAATTATAAGTTGAAGTGTGTATATTTAATCTTTTAACTTATAATTTCAGAGAGTTTTCCTGGATCATCAAAAAAATCAATACTCTGAAATGCTTATTTATTTAGAAAATAATTAAAATTGAGCGATTTTTTTTTTTA
>CM023359.1:51380341-51536562 GCA_013282895.1 Eriosoma lanigerum
TGTATATTTAATCTTTTAACTTATAATTTCAGAGAGTTTTGCTGGATTGTCAAAAATAAAAACACTGAAACACTTATATTTATTACATATTGTATTCAATTCGCAGATTAAGTTAATTTTATTAATTAAGTATATCATTAGGTAAACCGTAATAGCACGTATCTACATTTTCATCATTTTTCAGGACAAAATTAATAATTGCATTGTGGATTTCTGCACATATTATAATACTTGATATCACTCATTGTGATTTTGGAAGGAAAGTAATGATTTCATGGTTATTATGTAAATAAACAAAAAGAAGCACAAGGAAATTATACATTATTTTGTAATTAAACCTCAATTTGCCCAAAAATGTACATACATGCTATTACAGTATACCTAACAATATTTTAAAATTGTATTCTTATTAATAAGTAATAACTAATAAGAATCTTTAAAAATAAATACAAATATGTATAGTTAATGTATTAAACATTTCTTTGTTTGGTATACGGGTCTGGTTGGGCAATTTAATAACATAAAATCATAACTAAATAAGGAATTCATTACATTTAAAAATCAGAATATTACTATTTTATTATTTATACAGTCTTACTATTGTAGTGTATCCATCTTATAATATTTAACATTGATAATAAATTACAATTAACTAACAGTTTTGTTCTTTTTTTCTTTTTTTAAATCATCGTTTTTCACACTCTCCTCAAGAATGTCTTGAATTTCCAAGAACGTTTTACCACTTGTCTCGATAGCATATTTATATGCAACATGAGCACAAACAATGTTAACGACCATGAAACCCCAGAACATAACGTGGTACCCATAATTATTAGATACCAACAGGAAAATCTTATTAGACACAAACGAGAAGAATGCCAAAGTTATGGAAGCAATGGCAGAACAATGAGAACGGATGTTTACCGGAAACATCTCACCCAAAAATACTACCGGTATGAATCCAATGCCTATAGAATACATGATGGAGAATGTAATATGACATGCATATGGCAACCACGTTAACGTGGTGAGACCTGCGTGCATGCGCAGGAAATAGTAGAGGCCAAAGATGAACGTTATCAAGCCGAGTGATAACTCCGAGATGATTAACAATGGTTTTCGGCCAACCTTATCTACGAGAGCTAGTCCAACGAAATTGATCACTACCAACATCGTGGCAAATATGATTATGTACCAAAACTTATCGATGATAGGCGCTGGTTCAGGGAGCATCAACGATGAGTATGCCAATATACTGCTAATGCCACCTGCACGCTGTGCCATACATGCTGTCACCACTACCATAAGTGCTTTGAAGTTTTTCCGGTTGGTGAACAGCTCACGGAACGATGCTTTGTTCTCCATGTCCTTATGGACACTGTTCTCCATCAGTTGAAGCTCAGCAGTAACATCATTCGTACGCCTATACCACCGTAAACACTTATACGCGTCCGCCTTGTGGCCACTACGCAACAGATAATATGGCGATTCGGGCACCAATAGGATCATGACAAAAAACAACACTGGCACAACGGCTGACACTGTGTTTAGTGTCCGGTATGATACGCATGGTCCAACGATTGCTTCAAACAGGAATCCTGAGCTTAACTGTATGGTAAACACGCTGCTTAATGCTCCGCGGATGTTGACGCCAGCGATTTCGCCCAGGAACACTGGGGTTACTGTGTATGACATACCTTTTCCCAGGCCGGCCAAAAGACGAGCTATGTATAGAGCACAGGTAGAAGACTCACAAAGCGTCAGTAACCATGAAACAATAAACAGCGGCCCAAGAATGACAATACTGAGTTTCCGGCCGATCTTGTCCATCAGGTATCCTGCGAACAGCGGACTGATCATGTTGCCCAAGTCCATCATGCTCACTATCCATGACAGTTCATCATTACCGATATTTATGTCTGTTTGATGATTTGTAAACTTTTCAACAACTGAGCTGGGCCATCCTAACCACATGCCACTAATGAATATAGACATTGACGCTGTTTAAAAAAAAGTTTTAAAATTCTTTAAATATCATTAATATAATATTATAGCCATTAATATTTTATAATATCATCCACGTTTCTCGCAAGATTGTGATTTTATATCATTAATTTGAACTAGTATAGAAAACTAAAATATTAATTTATAATAATTTACAAATTGGTATTTGTATATTTGTAAATTATAGTTATTTAATTAAAATACTACATAAATTAGTAGATAAAAGTAGGTGCCTATAAATTTAGGTATGTGAAGTTTATATTACATAATACTTATGTAGTAAAAGAAGGTTAGTCCCAGTTCCCAGTGTACAAAACTGCATGACTTAAAACATTTAAAATCAAATTCACAGCAACCACAAAGTGGTTTTAGTATTTACCAATTTTCCAAAATGTATTTATACTTTTACATGTCTCTACGGGATACTTTTTAGAATTCCAAAAAATGAGTTAAATTAAGTACCAAGAAGATACAATTTTCTACTGAAAGCATACCCTACATCAGACGGTTTGACCATTTACATCTTAACGGGGCAAAGTAAATAAGATCATCCACCCCTATTTATTTTTATATATGTATAATATACGATAACACGATATACCTACTAACTCTCATAGGCAGTTAGGCATTGTACAATACTACTACTATAGATAATATAGAATAGTATAAATTCTATATAATCTATGACAACCACAGAACACTACCAAGTCCTGATGACTGACCCACCCACTCACCACAAATTTTTTTGGGGCATGGCCCCAGTTAAATGTACCAACAAGCTGCCTCTGCCCTACATGTTGTAATCGGATAATTATTTCTCCCCGGAAAAGTATTTTCAGACTTTAAAAAAAGAAATTTAATTATGATTTAAATATTTAAAAATGTTTTAATGAATTACTAATGAAATTAGAAAAATTATTAATTTGAAATAGAGAAGCAGGATTTATGTTAAAAACATAAAAATGTAAATTAGGTTATTTCGAACTAAACATTTTAGGACAAATTGTGGATAGAGAATGTATTTAACCCAACCCGGCAGGATTGGATGCTATAAGAAATTTTCCAACACCATTAAACAAACTAGAAATTTTTTAGGAATGTGTAATTTTTTTTTGAAAATTTATTCCACGGTTTAAGGAATTAATAGCACCAATAATAAATTTAACCCATGGTCAATACATTACAAAATAATCACTAGTAAAATGGACTCAAATACGTTCAAAAAACTAAAAAAAGTATTACAAATCTACCTCTCTTAATTCATTTTAAGTCACTATTGCCAATTATAATTTGGATAGATGCTAGTAAAATAGGAATTGCAGAAACTTTCCTTCAAAAATCTGATAAAGATGAACAGTTGCGACTAATTTCGTTTATTTCTCGTAAATTAATGAAGCAGAAGAAAAATATAAGTATGACACTATAGAATTAAAACTGTTAGCGATTGTTTATTCATTAGAAACATTTCGCCGATATGTGTACGAAGTTAAAGTATAATTATGGACAGATCACGCACCACGTAGATAATATTAAAAATTTATCGGTTAGAATTCAACAATTAGAACGTACAAGAAATTTTGATTTTATAAGTTTGATTGTGAAACGCATAACGAATAATATACCGTCAAAACGAATATCTTGGTTCCAAGTGATATTAAACTTGCCGATGCCGATCCATGGTTTAAAACACTACGACGGCACGACCAATAATTGACCTGTTGATCGGTGCAGCCGGTGCAGGTTACTTTTTTGTACTACTACCATTGATTATAATACTGTAATATATATAATCAATGAAACTACGTACGGGAAAGTTAAATCCGGTGGCAATAGGACAAGTAACATGTTTTGGATCCGCAGATATTGTTATTAACGTAGACAATCAACAGGTGGCAAGTGCGGTATATTTATCGGTAACTGAGAATGATGAAAGAGATTTAGAACAGTCAATTAAGACATTTTGGAAGTTAGAAGAATACGAACCTAATACAGTGTACACAAGAGGAAAAAAGAGTGTAAGACAAATGTAAATCGTGATAAAACCGGCCGATTTATATAATTTTCACCTTCCATTTAAGGTAAATGCGCCAAAATTAGGCAATAATTCATATAATACAATTGAGCGGCGCGCGATTTCTGTTACTAGAAAGACCTCTGTAAAAAAATCCACAATTAAAAAAAGTGTACGTAAAATTCATGTCAGAATACGAAACATTAGGACATATTAAACGCGTAGATAAAGAAATAAAATATAAAGATAGTGACGGAAAATATTATATTCCACGTCACGCAGTGCGTTATAACGACAGTAAGCTCAAAGACAAAACTACGGGTCGTGTTTGATATATCGTGTAAAACAGATACGAGCGTCAGTTTTAAAGATATTTTGTGTAATTAATTAATTATAGAAATATGATTTTTTTTTTTTCTAATTTAATTTATATTCGTTAATGTGCCTCCCTTGTAAAACCGCCACTGTTGCAAGTATTCTATTTAAAGAGCGATGATAGACGAATACATAGCGATGTACTTTAATATCTATGTAGTTACAGAGACAACCATTTTAAAATTAAAAAGGTTATTAAATAATGATGGACACTACCGACTAGTTTTGACTATCGAATATCATTCGATAGTCCAAACAAACTATCGAATGAATAACCGATAGTTTTCATTCGAATCAAAAACATCCGATAGTTGTATTCGAATGAAAATCATTCGATAGTTTTATTCGAATGAAAATCATTCGATAGTTTTATTTGAATGAATATCAATAATAATCATTCGATAATTCTATTCGAATGAATAATCGTTATTTATTAATCATTCATTCAATCAACTCCATGGGCATAGCGCATAGTCTGGATCGGATTTGTAAATTTGGATCACTGAGGCACCGAGATTTTATTTTGATGGCCAATCTTATAAATTTTATATTTTAAACGTATTTAAATTATGTTTAATTTATCCAGATTAATTTTACTAACACTACTCTTTCAATGAATTTGTGTATACGCCCACCAAGATTTTCTCGATAACTTGTTTGGCTAATTCGAGTCTGGTATAGATAAGCAAGGCCGTATCCAGAAATAATATTTTGGGGGGGGTCCAAAATATGTTTATTGAAATTTTACTGAATTTAGGTTTTAAAATGTGGTTAAAAATAAGACTTATAATAAATTCTTTTAAACATTCGTAAAATACTGAAGAAATTTCGAGGGGGGGCCCGGACCCCTTGGACCTTCCCATAGATACGGCCTTGTAGATAAGAGAGAGGATGTTTAAACACTCCCCCGAAATTTCTTTTACATTATGATTTAATATTATATAATACTGCTATTAATACAGACCCTAACTACTCCAAAAATATTTTTCTAACTACGCCCCTGAATCATTTGAATAATTGAATTTATATTTATCAAATTTTAGTTGAAATTATTTGGTTTGAACATGGAGGTTAAAATCTTTTTCTATTAATCTTTAGGATTCGAATAAAGATTTCTATAAACTTGAGTGGTAATGTTCTATTATCTTGGTGATGGCGCCATAATGAATGGTTTAAACAAAAATTAAATATATAATATATTAATAAAATAAAAAATACAAGTACGTAAAATAGTTATGAACAATTCAAAACTTAACCTAATAGTTTACAAGTATACTTTAATAGTATTTAACGTCCTAAATTCTTCAACAGTCTAGTTTCTACGATACACGTATTATGTCGCTATAATTGTTACGTGTAAAACTGTAAGATGCAAATTGACAATTGTTAATTTTTAATTGACCAAATGACTACAGGAGACACAACAAGATAAATGATAAAGTGATAACACAGGTAAATTGGCACCACGAATTAGCCACAAAAGCAAAATTGTTTGTGTATGATAGCCACCATCACGCACATTATATCTAACAAAGTAACAATGGATAATTCATTGTGTTAAAAATTATTCTATGGTTCTATTCCAATTTCGAATGAAAATCCATTAGATTATTTTATTCGAATGAAAAACAACGAAAATCATTCGATAGTTTTATTCGAATGATATTTATTCGATAGTTTTATTCGAATGATAATCATTCAATAGTTTTATTCGAATGAAAATCATTCGATAGTTTAAAAATACAATCGAATGACTAGATAGTTTTTATTCGATAGTGCCCATCACTATTATTAAAATATTAATTGCATTAAGCAAGTATTTTCAACGGCATACCATCCTCAATCAATGAGTAATGACAAAACTTATTATATTAATAATAGCAATAAATTTATGTAGAATACTTAAAATTAATATAATTAATTTTTATTATTAAAAACATTTTAAACTGTACCTATTTAAAAATCGATGATAAAATTTTAAAGTAAAAATGTTTGTATATTATTAATGTAATCATTAATTGAAATTGCCATCAATTATATAGGGTAAATGTCAAAACACAAAACTTTTAGAGTAATCGATTGACGACAATCGCCGAATAAACATGAGCATAATATTGTAAATTGTAATAGGTGTTTACAGTTTATACGCATGACTCTTATCTGTTGAGCTATTAGATATAAAAATTTAATTTGTGATGATGATAAAATGATAATTATTTTATATGTAAATATTTTAAAATCTTTAATTGTTAAATATTTTATCACTTCGTATTAATAACTGAGTCACACTACAATTATAAATTTATAATATATATATATATATATATATGTATATTGGAATATTTCAGTTGATAGGTATATATGTACGTTATTACAAGCATACATAAGTTTTCTTTATTGATAAGAGACTTAGTGAATTTGGATTTTTATTTAATCAATCATAAAATTACAAAAATAAATTTAGTTTAAAACGACTCTGCGGAATATATAGATATTACTTGTATCGTATTTGTCGTTCAACAGCTATACCACTTACATAATTGGAAATCTGGGGGAGAGGGGCTATTAAGCAAAAAATATTTATATGTTAGGTTAGTTTATATTGAATTTTTAATCAATTGGGCTTGAATGATTGTAGGGGACTCAGCTCCCCTCATTTAAACAAACCATTATGTTCTATATAAAAATATAGTATCTAAATATGTAGGTAGCAAAATGCGTTTAAAAAAAACCATATATCTAGTTGTAAAAATATAAAACTAATGATACCAATTATAATTTCAATTCAAAATTATCTAAAATAAAATTACTTATTGGCCTGATTGGGTATAAATCAATTATAAATATAAATATTTATAATTATAAATAATTGGGTATGAATCAATGAACGACTTCTATGGAATTTTGGTAGGTAATTAGGTATTAATTTTCGATGAGGGCTTTAAAATCCTAATAGGCATATTATTATATTACACTATTGTCTACTCCACGAAAGAATGGTCTGAATCGCGACTAAAACTTGAAAGTTGACCCATGCCGTCGCGACCAATAATGCACTATATCTACTCTAATCACAAACCGTTATCGCTTATACAGCAGGCACGAAGTTAGGGGGGACCTTGGTGTGCCCGGCCAACCCTAAAATTGCTTTGGTCTTGGACCGAACCACCCCCTTTTAATTATAAATAATACATTTTTTTCAGGTGCCAGGTTAACAATCTATATCTATTTGATTGGCTGTGAAAAATGTAAATTATAATATTTTGATTACAAGTTTTTGACGTTCTGTTTAAAACTCATAAATAGATATAAATAATGTTATAATATAATACCATTGTATAATTATTAATCTATGATAATACTATATTGGTCTATTGACTTGTTTACAGTTGTAGTATACAGACGTGTAGTCCCATAAATATTAAAATTATTATTTAATCTTATATTAAATTGTATATTTATATTATATAGCAACAAGTACTATAGTGGTTGTTGTTATTGTCGATATTAGACAAAAACCTGTCAACAATAGTCTCAATAATTTAATAACATGGACTTAATATACCCATTTTAAAATAATCTATAAATATACATTTATAATTATTATTACATATTATATAATTATTTTATTAAGTTAATAAGTTATATTACTATACAAGTACAAGATTGTTAATTTAACAAAAGACGTGTTAATTCTAATGATGTATTAAAAAACTAAAAATGATTATATAAGAAAACACACCTAAACTACTCAAAATTCTATAAAAATATTACATTAATAATTTTACAAATTTTAGGGTGGCTATGAGAGGTTCTGAGGGGGCTTTAGCCCCCCCCCCTCCCGACCACTAACAAATTACACCCATAAATATTACATAATTATTGGAATAGGGTTCGAGGAAGGAGGGCTTAAATTATATTAGCCCACCTAATAAATATTTTCTGGCTACGTGCCTGTTATACAGGTCGATAAAATATGCTAAAAGGTACGTTTCTCTCGCGAAACTATCTATAATAAATACTAATTAACTAAAAAAATATAATATTATAGTAATAGAAATTAATATCACAAGGAATGTAAGTAGTTTTATTTCTCTTTTAATTCATCAGTTCCTCTTGTGCAAATTTTTATTTTATTTTATACGTTCAATTTAATAATAATATGATAATTTTCATCGACCTAAGACCTTCATTATCCATTTAAAATCACTTGTTTTAACATTTTAAATAACCATGATGGCAAGATCCAGAATAGGACACTCCGTCCCAACGAATTTATTCCTAAATCCTAATTACCAAAGAACTTCCTCATGCAATAAATGACAAGCACCTTTAACTATCGAACTTTTAATCCTGGAATGTCCTCGTTACAACAACATAAGAAGAAATTAGAAATACCTAAAGACTACAGAGCAGCACTCAATGAAGAAAATAGCTACAAAATTATAAATATATGTAAATAATCATAATCTAATCATTTAATAATGTCTTTTAATTATACACTAATTTTTAAAGGCTAAATAAACTTAGTTGTTGAAGCTTGTTTAAAAAAAAAAAAAAATAATAATAAAAATTATTATTATAATTGGCATTGGTTATTTTTTCTTGACACTGCAAATTCATACTTAAGTAAGAATTTACTGTTTTAATAAATTAACGAACCACGAATGTACTTATATGATCTAGTATCTAGCTTCTCGATTCTAAGTATAAGTATATATGTAATATACTACCTAACATATATTATGATATATTTTATGGAGTTTGTAAATATATAAAATACATGTAGATAATATAATATTATTATTCCTAATTTTCTATTATTATTATTATTTTTAATGTCTACTATACTGTTATTTTTGTCTCATTTGATTAATATTTGTTATATTGTCTTAACTTACCGGCTATAGTGGCAAATACTTGTCTATACAAGCCAGGATTTAACTTCAACATCTTGGATGAATTCAATTCAATCTCGTTATATTTTTAATATTTATTATGGCCTATTAACAATATTACATAAACAAATAATTGTGTAAAATATAGTATATTGAATAGTTATTTTTCATAGGATTATACCTAATTTGCATGGCCATATTCAGCATTAATTTTCAAGATTTTTTTTTTTTTTTTTTGGGGGGGGGGGTTATGAAGATATTAATTATGCATATTAAAATGAAAATCTTGTTGTTTCTTTATTATATATTATTAAATATGTCGTCAAATTTTCAGGTGGTTTGAACACGAAATTTTAATCCCCTGAATACGGCCATGCTAATTTATAATGAATAAGTATATAAATTCAAAAAATGTATTAGAAATATTGAAAATATATCATTTTTTTTAAATATTTATTAGGCATTATTCGTTAATATTTTTCATTATTCAAAATAATATTTTTAAATGTTTTTGATTTACCTACCTCTTCTTCTAATGATTGACTGTTTACTATTTACATTTGATTATTATGATATTAAATTTAACCACCACATAATTTATCTTCGCCGAATATAGGTTTAGATACAAATAAAAATAGCTAATACCTACAGGTACGATTGACGACTAAAATGATCAACGTTATACGTACATGCTTGGTGGAATACTACAATATTTTTGTATCAAATTTAATAGGTTAAGTTAGTCTATATGACCCCACTACAAAATGACAACAGAACAGTTTCGTACATCCATTATTTACTATGCAATAATAATAATATCAATATAATAATAATAATACTCGGCAAGTATATATGCATTTGTTTTTATTTGAATGATTATTGTAAATGACGCGATATTATAATGTGTAATCGAACAAATAATAGTTATAACTTATAGCATTTAATATCATTATTGACTTTAGATATGAACTAATATTGATTTATAAGAATTTTTTTTCGATAGACTAGGAGGCAATTGTATTTGTATATATAATTAGTACAATTAATTTGATTTTTGTGATATTGAAAAAAATCATCTGCCTAAATAACAATTACATGCAACAATTTTTACATTGTCAATTGCAGCATCAAATCGTTTTTTTAAAACGAACAATATTCAACATTTTCCACACAACTATTAAAATATAAACCAAACATAAACACATTTGAGTTGTTTAATCTTAATATATCATGATGCAATGCTATTTAGTATTTAGTACATAGTACTTTAGTACTTTAGTAGTAAAGAAAATATTATATAGAACAATAATGTGTGTTTATACACCATACTAGTACAGTAGTACCCAGGGCCGACTCTAATAAAAAATTTGGGTGATAGATTAAGTTTTCATAGAGACTCTATAGTCTATATGATATAAATATACCTATAATTGGTATACCTACCTACAATCTACATATTATAATACTAATATATTTTTAGGGAACTTTTTTAGTTAACGGAAATTTTTTTTGTGACTTTAATCTAAGTAAAATATTGTATAATAAATATCGCCGTGTAAAAAAATTGACGTAAATAATTCGATTTTGAGTTAATTTCATTAAATTAATTTAGTCATAAGTAATTTTTGTAAATTTATATCATTCAGTCATTTAATTTCGTGACTTATTGGACTAAAGCGTTATTTTGTAAATGATAGTCCCGGGTTCAAATCTTTTTTCTCAATTATTTTCAACATATTTTGGTTTCGGATATAGGCTGTGCATGTTTGGTACTACAGTAGTTATTTTTTTTATGATAGCTTCGATTCGCAAATCGGAAATTAACTCAGATTTTTGTACAAAACCATGTCGCTATAACTTTAAAACTAATTAAGTCCACCAAATTCTGAACGCACAACTAATTTTTATAAAAAAAAAATTATAAGAGATCGACAAAAAATGTGTTCTGTAAACTAGAAAATAAACACCAAAATATTAAAAGGACGCTACCCATATGGTTATTGTTTCTATCTAACATAGTAACATAGGTATAAGAATATAAGATAGAAAATGTACGTATCGAAATTTCAGTACGATGGACTACAGTTCATGAGTAATTTTAAGTTATAATTTATTATAAGTGCTTAAATATATATAATTAAAAAACGCTTGAGTACTACAGTTTATGTTTTCGACAAATTTGATAATATTATGTAAATTTACTGTACCTAATATTATTTAGGTATAAATGAACTGTAGGTATACCTACTAAAACTGTGGTAAGCTAGTTTTTCCATCTTATATTATCTTTGTATGTAAGACGGATAATAAATATGTGGATAGCGTTCTTTTAAATAACAATAGATTACAAATATATTAAATAAATATAAAGAATATTGTAGGTAGAAAATTGTTTTTGTTATTACTTTATTAGTATTTGACCCTATTATAAGGTTCGTTTCGAGAGTGTCGTGTAAACGACGTTTTGTGATTGCCGACACAAAATATTTTTTATTTCACATAAATACGACATTCCCCCGACAGTAGTACGTCAGGAGCCTTCAAGTATACATGTAGTTTGATTTAAGTAAAATATGAAACGCAATAAATTATTAGCGTGTATTACCATTGATTATAGATTATAGCGTCTATTCTATAATCAATGGTATTACCTTATAAAGACGTTTAAAAAGGAGAAGAAGTAGGATGCAGCGGGTCCATCCAATAAATACGAGAAGAGAAGAGGCAGGGGCATTTCTTAAACTATTTGAAGATTTAAGGAATGACGAGGACAAGTTTGTTATTATTTTAGGATTAGAATGCAAATATTTTAATGATTTATATGAAAAAATAAAGGATTCCATTTGTCGCAGTAACACATAATGTCTTTATAAGCTGCTTGAAATTCGTCCCATAAAATAGGTTAGGTCTCTCGTATGCACTAACGTAATTAGTATTTCAAGATCAACTTTCGCCATTTCGAAAACAGTATACAAATAGTGAAAAGTGTAAATAAAACGTAAACAAAAACGTATACTATGAAAAACGTACGATAGACAGTCATCTAAACTAGTCGTCGGCTAGATGTGTACTGTCCCATATGACCATATATCTCGGCTATCTTTATTATTTGTTTTGACAATAACGACAGTCGGACGATACAATGGGAATAGTCAGCTAAAAAAAATCAAAAGTACGACCATGACATTTATCGGTTAAGTATGAAAGTTCCAATACACTTTCAGTCCCCGTATCGTGTGAAACGAGCCTAACTGTTTTACTGGTTTGATGTCGCGTCATTTGATCGCGGTAAAATAAACGCGAGTGATAAAAGCGACGTAATATGGTTAACAATTTAATCGCGATAATTATAAAATATTAAAGTTACTACTTTTTTCTTTTTCTAGAAATTGTAGTTTGATATCAAATAATAAATATATTGTTGGTTAATCGGTACGCCTAAACCATTTGGAGTTTTATGCGCACCGTGTTGTCCGCGTGTGATTTTATTAGTTTATATAATTTATTTTCAATATATTTAAGATTTGAGTTTTCAAATTAAAGACATTTTTGAGAATATTCTCTAATTTTTAAAGGAATATTGAGAGAATATTTTAAGGTTTTGATAGTCCATATTAGCATCATATTTTGAACTTTTAAAATTGTATATTTCATCGGTTGTACAAGTATATGAAATTAATATTTGTATATTTAGTCTACTAGTAGGTATACTTATGATAAAATTGTAAACAACTTATATTTTATAATTATAGAACTATAGTTTAAAATAATGTTAATTATTTCTAAATGTTTCGCTTTAGACGTTGAGTTCCGGTGTTTTAGGAAATTTAATACAAAATGGTTTAGCTGAAAAGATACAATCTTTTTCTAAAGAATTATAACAACTTGCTGTCACTCTTAAATATTATTATTATATAAAGCCAGGGGTTAACGTGTGGGGGGGGGGGCGCAAGGGGACTCAGTCTCCCTACCTCTAATGGTGGTTTAAAAGCGTCCCCTTTAACAAATTACACGTTACAAAACGCTCTGGAGATATAAAATTATATATGGAACGCTTAAAACTATATGGAGACATTAGTCCCCCCTGTAATTTTTTCCCACTTTAAGCCCTGTATAAAGCCTATTACATGTATGTTAATTGTTAGAAAACGGTTTAAAAATTTTCTTCCTCATCATAGGCGGTTATCGGGGGGGACTTGTGGGGGGGCTTAAGCCATGGTTACTTTTAAAATTACGAGAATGGTCTGGAATCTTCACGGCTTATCATTGTTGGGTAAACCGTATTTTGTTGATAATCGCAAATATTCTAGAACTTGTTTGCGATACCTGTAACATTTTAAATACGCAAGCTGCAAGACCGCCACAGCTTTAGTGTCGATTAGTAATTAGTGATGGGCATTGGGCACTACCGACTTGTCCAAACAAACTATCGAATGAATAACCGATAGTTATCATTCGAATGGGTATTCGATAGTCCAGGCAAACTATCGAATGAATAACCGATAGTTTTCATTTGAATCAAAAACATCCGATAGTTTTATTCGAATGACAATCATTCGATAGTTTAAAAATACAATCGAATAACTAGATAGTTTTAAACTATCGAACAAGACGATAGTTTTTATTCGATAGTGCTCATCACTATCGATTACGTTTTTGGAGCGTATACGGCGATCGCCTTTATTTTTATTATATTGTTTTTAATACCTACGCGTGGTTTTCCGTAATTGACGTGCTAAACAAATAAACAATATAATTTTATATTATTTGTGTGAATTGTGTATTTATCTGAATTAATCAATTAATTTTAAATTGTAATTAATTCAATAATGGCTAAAAGAATGATGTCTTTAATATTAAAAAACAAAAATTAGTTGTTACTAATTCCTCGTCAACAATAACACTAGAATCTGAAAATGAAGATTTAAATATTGGTTTAGACGTTGATATAGGTAACTATACAAAAAAGTGTTGAAAATATTGTAGATAAAAATGTCATTTCCGACTTTAATAACAGGCCCTGTTCGACCATCTTTAACAGTAAGATAAACACTAAACATAGTTTAAGTTATTATATTATATTTAAATTAAATATATTGCAGTTAATCCACTAACTAAATTTGGTATACAAAATCGCGATTTCAATCGTAAGCATTACAAAACAGATGAATGGCTTGAATATAGTACATCAAAAGATTCAATTTTTTGTTTTGCTTGTAGACATTTTAGTACTGAATATAGTGGCAATTTTGAAGCTTTCTAGTTAGCTTTAGAAATTGGAAAAAAACAAGTGCTTTGTATTTATGCTTTATTTATAATTTTCAAATTATAATTATTAATATAAGTATATTATAATTTATAGTTGAATGTTTGTAGTGGATCTAAAGGTGGGAATAAAAGTAAACTCAATAAATTGGATGCACATGCTAAAAGTAATTTACATCTTACATGTACTTATGGTTAAATGGTCAGCATATCAGAAAACAAAAGAAACTGGAAGTGTTTATTATCAAATATCTTCTCAGCATTCATTGATGGTTGAAAGTAATAAAAAATATATGAAAATGTTAGTTGATATTGTTTTATTTGTAAGTTGTCAAGGAATTGGTTTATGGGGATACGACGAGACAAAAGATTCTTTAAGTCAAGGTATTAAACTAACAACTAAAAAGTAATAACTAATATTACTAATAGTCTTAAATGATCTTAAATGTAAAATATCTAATTATGATAATTATTTGTAATAAAATTAATATATTTTTAGGAAACTTAAAAAAACTAAAAGAATTATGTAAATTGTTACCAAAAAGTAATGAGGAATTTGGAAAAAAATGTAATCTTAAAACCAATTACTCAAGTCATATAATTCAAGATGAACTTACAAATATATGTGCAGATGTTGTGAAATAAATAATTGTATAAGATATTGAAGATGTTGAGGTGTTTGGAATTATGTGTGATAAAGCAAGGTGAAATATAAATTATGTTTTATACATGGATTTCTTAATTTATTTTTATTAAATTAATTAATAGGTGTTACAAACAAAAACAAATGGCATTATGTGCAAGGTATGTTAAAAATCTAGATGTTGTTGAGAGATTTCTCGGTTTTATAGATTGTTCCAAGAATCAAGATGCTGAAAGTTAATATCATTATATATTATGGTACCTGAAAAAGTGTAAACTTAGTTCTAAACCACAAATAGTTGCTCAGTCATATGACGGTACAAATGTCACGTTTGGGAAATTTAACGGACTACATAATAAAATAAAAAAAATCAATATCCTTACGCTATTTATACACACTGTATAGCTCATAAAATGATGTATCATTATAATCATAATCATATCATTGTAATTGATATGTGTAAATATGTAAAGGTAATGAATATTTATGTACATCTTAGATCTTTATGATTTTATTTATTACTTATATTAATATTAGGAAACAAGGCATGTGTTCAACATTAGAAAAATTTAGAATCCCTGTACGTACATTTTTCTCATCCATCAAAAAATCAAAAATTAACTGAGATTCAAACTAAACTAGGAATAAAACATACAATAATGATTAGACTTAGTGGCACTAGATGGAATTGCCGTTATAAAAATATAGAGTCTGTTAAAAACTGTAATAAAGCAATTATTCAAGCTTTAGAAGAAGAAATTGAAAATGGAAGATGATAGAGGAGTAAATGAAGCAATTGGTATAATATAATAAGTAATAATTAATGATTCAAAGTATTTAAATTCCAATATCTTTGTTTTAGGTGTATTTAACAAATTTAAAAAGTAGACGATTTATAGTTTATTTATTTATCTTACATAAAGTATTAATTAATATTAATATTGTTTCTAACAAATTTCAAGAAAAAAATGCAACCTTAGAGGAATCTAAAAATATTATTGAAGGTGTGATGATGACTTTTAAAAATTTTAGAACAACAGAGTATTTTTCTAGGCTTTGGTGTGAAATAGAAATCTTTGCTAAAGACAATAAAATATCAATACAAACGCCATCTAAAGGTATGACCTAATATTTAATAAACATATATTTATTTATAATTATAATAATTTTAAGTTAATATTTACTTAAATAGGATGCAAAAGAAAAAGACAAGAGCCACACAACCTTAAACATTTACTGCAACCACAAGTCCTGAACAAAATATTAATGACACCATTGAAACCATTGAAGATTGTTTTAGAAAAAATGCTTTCTTTCCTGTATTTGATGTTATCTTGATAAATCTGGAAAAAATATTTTCTACTGAAAGCCTCCAAATGGCTACAGCTGTTGATCAATTTTTTCAATTAAACTTTGAGGAAAGTTTTTTCTTTGTAGATCATTATAAAGTAAGTATCATATCGGTTTCTGAAAATTAATTTTTACTTACCTATGCTCTAGTTTTATTAAAAATGAACCTGTATTTTGTATATTTTTCAGGATTTGATGAATGTATCTAAATATGTATTACAGTCAGAAATAGAAGTGGCAAAGAATTGTTTACTGATGAAAATTATAAAACTTTAAATGATGTGAAAAAGGTTTTAATAAAACAGACTTTCCCTAATTTATATAAA
The DNA here is from genome assembly GCA_013282895.1 of Eriosoma lanigerum. Lineage (NCBI taxonomy): Eukaryota > Metazoa > Arthropoda > Insecta > Hemiptera > Aphididae > Eriosoma > Eriosoma lanigerum. Next base: position 51,397,214 of record CM023359.1, read on the forward strand.
CCAGCGGTTCTTAACCTTTTATAGAATACGGACCCCCGATGAAAGATTTTTAGAAATCGCGGACCCCCTACCAAATTTTTGTGCCATTCTTTTACAAAACATATCAAGTTATCATAACCAAAATTATAATAATTTTTATATTATGAATTATAGAAGCAAACGTAACAAAATATACAAAAAATATAATTATTTTTATTAAATTTAATATTTTATTTTAAACTTTAACATCATTAAACACTTTAATTAAAAAAAAATATAAAATAAATATTTTGTCCTTAATATTCTTAAAACATAATTTTTATTTACTTAATTATTAAGTCTTAATGCGATGGTTGATGATGCATTTCAGATATGAGTTTTTGAACATCAGACTCAATATTTGAAAGCTTTAACCGTAGTTCAGATTTTATGTTTTCTATTCGGTTTCGAAACTTATTCTCAATATAAATGAGGAGAAGGCTTTTTCACATAAATAAGTTGTGGGAAATGGAATCAAAAATTTCAGAGCTTTACTCGATAATTGTGGATAATCCTTTCGAACATGCAACCAAAAATTTTCCAATGACTAGATTGAATTGAATTTTTAAACTAGTATCTGTAGTATTTTCTACAAGGCTATCTTCACAATGATGCCATGTGGCTGATGGTATGATTTTTCTAATCCAGTAAATTTTCCCGACATTGCGCGAGCACCATCTGTAAATCTGTGGATTAAGTAATCCTACACATTTAGTCCATTCAATTTGATTCGCTATAATAAATTCATTAATTTTACAAAATATTTTCTCTGCTGTTGTGTGTTCCACTTTAGTTACGAATAAAATGTCTTCATAAATTATATTTTCGTATTCGTATCTTACATAACACAGTAATACTGATTTATTAGTTATATCGGTACTTTCATCCAGTTGGAGACAAGTAGTCATTTTTATTAATTCTTCTCAACAACTGTTCTTTAATATTTTCTGATAAATCATCAATTCGTTATTTTATTGCATCATTTGACAATGCAATTTTATTTAAGCTACTTGCAGCTTCTTCGCCGATTATTGCAGAAACTATAGCTTTTGTAGCAGGTAATATCAAGTCTTCCGCAATCGTGTGAGGTTTCCCTGATTTCCCAATTAGTAAAGAAACTGCAAACGATGCTTTTACAGCACTTTCATTTGTACAATCAGTTGCAATTTTTTTGATCAATTTCTTATTTTTTCTCAATTCTTGCTCTTTATTTTTAAAAAAATCGAAGGATTTTATGGCATGTTCTTTATGCTTAGTTTCAAGGTGTCTTTTTAGTTTTGATGGTTTTAAAGCCTCGTTTGATAATACCTTAAAACATATTACACATTGAGGCTTTGGTTCTTCTTCAGATTCGTTGCACGTGAAACCCATTGATAAATAATACTATCATACTTACCAAGTTTTGTTGACTTTTCTTTTTTCATACACTGAGTCTTTTCATCATCAATGTCAGAATTTTCCCTTTTTAAATTTAGCCAGCGTTTCAATTTAATTTAAATGTCTTTTAGATGATTTGAAAAAATATCACGTATTAATTGTAAATTACGTAGGTATAAAGTTGATCAACTGCACTTATTGGTAGTAAATATATGACTGCCGACTAAAGTGCTGTATGTCTGTACAATTTATACAATCAAGAAAAACTGATAAATAAATATTAATAATAAAATTATTAGGTTTAGAATGTTTAGATATTTAATTGTATCGAATTCCACATTGCCATTGATGTAATTAAGATAAGAAAGGTTTATCTCTTACAATATAAAATATATTTTATAATTTTATATGAAAAAAAAAATAATAATAATCCAAAAATATTGTAAAAGTGCACTCATGTCACGTATTGACTTATGTTAGGTGTTAAGATTGCTGCGGACCCCTAACATGAATATTGCGGACCACAGGTTAAGAACCGCTGATAAAACTATTTCAAGTTGCTTTAACAATTCCTATAAATACCTCCACTTGTGAAAGGAGTTTTTCGGCCATGCGTAGAATAAAAACTTGGCTTCGAACTTCTATGTTGCAGGAAAGTTTCAATAACACCTCAATATTATATATTAAAAATAAATTTCTAAATCTATTAATACTGAAACAATTGTTAATATATTTGCACAAAAAGATAGATATATACAATTAAAGTAAAAATAATTTAGTAGCTATTCAATATTTTTTTTTTTTTATGTTCCTATTACCTATATATATTTTTGGTGTTTCAGCTAGAATCGAGTAGGAGTAGCCACTACAGTTGGTAGGTGGAAGCGTCGGAAACGATTAAAAATATTTGTTTCTGCTAATGAATAAGACAAAAATGTTAAGCCCCCCACAGAACATTTGAAACCAAATATCCGCCTATGTTCTTCATCCTCGTTCGTAGATGGTTTATACAGGGTTTACAAAATAATCTTTTGATGCACTTAGTAAAGAGGCAATAAATCACATAGTTTATTGTAATTTAGTGATAGATGAAATGTGTATAAGACACATTTTTGTTGAAATGGACTGTCAACAAATTATTTGTAGTAAGTGCCGTGTTAACCAATTTGCACTTGGGGTTAAATTTTTAAATGCTACCCCTTTATACCTTTCTATCCATTATGCAAAACGGTGGTGTATTAAGCAATTTATAAAGGAGGGGGTTCAGATTTTTTTTAGAATCTTTCATGAAGCCAAATCCCCTTCCCTTCACACCGTTTTATAATATAAAATAATTACAAAAAAATATAATTGAACATATTCTGTATTTGTATACATTATAATGCAAAATCTAAAACAGGTGGCAAAATAAATAGTAATTTTGTTTTTTCTTTTGGTCAAGGCAGTGCTGTATTTCCCAGTAAACACTATAAGCACGTACTTAGAGCGGCATATTTTGAATATTTACTTATTTAATTTATGTATAAATTAAGTTTTATTTGTGATTTTGTTTTAAGTATCCTTTAAATCTATTAAAAATAAAAAACAAAATTAATAAGAATAATATAAATTTAAAAAATCATAAAAAAAAGTCCATTTGCTAATTACGTACCATGCGCTGCTCATTCAATAAATTTAGTTGGAACTTGTGCAGCTGAATGTGTAAAAGAAGGAGCTTCATTTTTTAATGCTATTCAACATCTTTACTCATTCTTTGCTGTATCTACTCGAAGGTGGGATGTTTTAAAGTCAAATCTAATAGTAGATAAAAAAGATCTTAAGAGATCAGATGGAACTCGGTGATCTGCTCGGCATTAAGAATGCGATAGCTTATATAAAAACTGGCATGGTGTAATAAGAAGTTTTAAAATATTAGAAGATGATTCCGAAAAAACGACAACACGTTGTGAAGGTTCCGGCTTAAGACGTCAACTTGATCGATTTGAAACAATTTTTATGACGGTATTTTGGAATTCAGTTTTGGAACGTTTTAACAACACATCTAAAGAGCTTCAAAAAGTAAATATTGACTTGGGAAAAGTAGTAGAACTTTATCAATCTTTAATTAATTTTATAACATCAATTCGAAATTACGAGTTCTTTACGATATATGTAGATTAAGCAAAAATAATAAAGAGTGAAGAATATGAATTAGATAAAGTAAGAATAAAAAAACGTAAATTTCAAGCTGACGAGGTAAAAGAAAATGAAGTTCAAATGAATGGTAAACAAAAGTTTAAAGTGGAAACATATTTTACAATTTTAAATGTAATCAAAAATTAAATGAAAAAAAAATGTACCATTTATATTAATATATTTGGGAAATATGATTTTATAACTAAATTAAATAAACTTTCGACGGAAGAAATTATTCAAAAAGCAAGTGAACTTCAATCTTTTTTTAATGATGATTTAGATAATTCTTTTTCTTACAAATGTCTTTACTTTCGATCATATCTTCAAGGTATTATTAAAAATAATGAAAATAATCTTAGAATTGTTCAGTTGTTGATACTTCTTCGTCAATAAAATTTACAAACAATATTTCCAAATATTGATATTGCTCTACAAATGCCTTTATGCATGGCAATAACGAATTGTTTTGCCGAACAATCTTTTTCTACCTTAAAACGAATACAAAATTATTTGAGAGCAAGTTTGGAAGAAAACAAGTTAAAAGCATTAAGTTTATTAGCAATTGAATCGGAACTTGTTAATAACACGGACTTCGAGGATATTGTAAATGATTTTGCTACTCAAAAATCACGAAGAAAACCAATTGTATATTGATTTATTTAAACCATTTTGACTAGTATACACTTTAAGAATAGAAATTATAATTATTTAAAGAACTTTAATAAAAAATAAATACCTATAACTTTAAGTCATTTTTTTATTATTTTAAAAAAATTATGTATATATATATATAAAGGCGGTAATTTGTTCAATGCTTACAGCGGCACTGGGTCAAGGCAGGGGGTTCTAAATCTGTTAGACCCCCCACCATAAATACGCCTGATATAAAATAATAACCCTAATATTATAGTTACATAAATATAAATACATAATTATTGTAATTCCTTTCTATAAAATTAATATAAATGTCATAAAAACAAATTTATTTTTTGGTAATGGCGAAATAAAATAAAATTGAACAATTAGTGCTTAACTTCTCCGTTTATAATTTATATTGAAAATAATAAAGATGACAAATCAAATTAAAAATATAGGCACATGACTATACATAACAATAGTACAATCAGAGGAGTATTTATGGGGAGGGGTGGTTTAAGCCCCTCCACCATGAGCAATTAAAAAATTGCTATTAATATTTTAGATTTTGTATTATAATGTATATACAGATATAGAACATGTTTAATTTCATTTTTTTATATTTAAAACAGGGAGAGGTTTCATGAAAGCTTCCAACAAAAAATCTGAACCCCCTTTATTAATTGCTAAATATGCCTCAGAGTACAATACTACAATGGACAATGATGAAATATTGTTAGTAGGTACTTCAACCACAAAAACAATAAATAATAAGTACTTCTTAAAATAAATCTAAATTAATACAATACTTACAAGTTTTTTTTTTTTTGTTAATAAAACTTTGCCACTTGGGTCATCTGCCCCCCTCCCCTTTTAACATAGCTGTGTTAATAGCTACATAAATATGGGAGCTAATCATCTTTATGATAATAACGGAACATGTTTTAGTGTTTTTAGCTGTTGGTACAAATGGATAATGGAAAATACCATTGGCTTATTTTCTTATAAATGGTTTAGTAAGAAGAGATCAAATCTATTAAAAGAAGCAATACATCTTTTATATGATACTAGTGCAATACTTAAATTTATCACTTTTGATAATGCCTATGTTAATATTAGATATGTGTACAGAATTAGGTGTAAATTTTAAACTTGAGAACAGGGAGTTTATGAGGCTTATATAACAGACAAGATAAATTTATTTATTTATTTAGACCCTGCTCACATGTTAAAATTAGTGAGAAATGGGAACATAAAAGAATAAAAAAGAATTCTAAAGGAGAAATTATTGATTGGAATTTTATAAAAAAAAACTTGAATTGGAGAAAGAACAAGGATTAATAGCAGGTACTAAATTAACAAAGAGGCATGTATAACGAGAAAATGAATGTATGTTTGGCTGCCCAAATATTAAGCCAGAGTGTTTCAGACACATTAGTATATTTAAAACATCCTAAGAGTTTATTTCCATAAACTGCGAATTCTAAAACCAATTTTTAATTTGCTAAATAATCGAAATAGCGTTGGCCCAGATAAATTGGATAGTGTTACATGTATTTAGCCTACCTATTAAAATATTGACATTTTGGCTTTACTACAAATTCTAAATAATTCTCAATTAATTTATTACATGTCTAAACAAGGAGTTTTTAAATCAGGCGTAATGGTCACCAGTTGTCAAGATGAAATGGATGATTTAAATAAAGGATAGAAAATTGATAAATTGTCAGTAATTTGTTTTCACCACATTGAAAGATAGTTTATTTATAGTTTTTAATTATTAAAGTATTTTTTTTTTTTAAAAAAAAATTTTCAAATCAGATAAGTAATACATATTTGATAAAAAGTTTTAATATGTTTACATAATCAAATTAGAATTTACAAAAATTGAAATATTTAAATACCTACTTCTTTTTGTAGAAAATAAATATATTATGAAAAATACAATAATAATAATAATAATAATAATAATAATAATGTTTTAGAATATTTGTACATTTTTATATATCAATAAATTGGTTAAAAATAAGGCTTGAATAAAAGTTGCATTTTCTTTTATATTCTTTTCTTGTGTTAAGTTTTTTACAAATGTTAATAATAATACAATTACCCTTAAGATTTAGTAAAATTAATAACTTCATATGTGGTTAATCAGTATCTTCAGTTGTAGTTAAATCAATAACTTCAGAAGATGTGGTTGAATGGGTGTCTTCTTCAGATGTAATTAAATAAATAACTTCACAAGTCTAAAAAAAAAATTAATTTAATTATAAATTTTAGTAAATTTATATATTTTACTACAATTATTAAATTATAATAATATTTTCAACTTCATTTAAAGTTTTGATAAGCTAACCTAATCTTACAATACACGATTATAAATTTTAATTTAATGTTTTCAAAGCATTTTAAAATTGTTTTATTTGATTCTTCAGACTTTTCGTTTAAAGCGATAAACATAACCGTTATAAACCAAAATATATTTTTTAAAAAATTATAAAAATGTTCCACCTACTACAATATATGTTACCGTGAATACTGACAAATTTAACATTATTATAGAATTATAGATTATTAAAAATAAATGATAATTTTATATATTTCTACAAGACTATAAAAAATGTATATTATGAGCAGGTAATAATTATTAAATAATATCAGATTATGAATACAGGATAGGTTATACCTTCTATCTACTGTTAAAATTAAAAAAATTAAATCTACATTTTATAGCATGACGAAAATGCCATGTGATAAATTTAACTAGTGACCAATTGACTATATAGGTACAGTTTATATATATATATATATTATTGTGATGCGTCCAATAAAAATATGTCATTTAAAATTATTATATTTAACCATACCTGCTAATTACTGTTGTTTGTACTAAATTGAAAATCTGTATTTTTGTACCATTTTTTGGTAAAACCAATTGTATTTTAACCATGTTTTACTTAACAATTTAGAATATTAAATACTATTTATTTTCATAAAAACTCAATTACATAAAATATAGTGTTTGTGCTATTTTGTCTCACACCTTCAAGATTTAAATATAATATTATACTATTTGAATATTAAAGCATTAAAAGTGCATATTCCATAAAACATATTTTTTTTTTATGTATGAAACATTTTTTCAGGTAAAAATAATGGTTCGATTACCACGAATAGAGTAAGCTTTCAATAGCCAACTGCATCTAGTTAGTACTTTATTTAGCTTATTTTCGAATTTCTCAAAAAAAATTCCTTAGAAGAAAAACTATGAAAAAATGGCAGTAAAATCAGCAAAATTACGATTTCCACTATTTAATTATGTGATAATTGAGTTTTGATTATATGAATTTAAAGACTAAGTATTCATAGAGGTAGTTTACACACATGGTAAAATTTTTGAACAGATTGGTTGATTTTCTGACTAAATATGGAGCTTTGAATTTTTTTTCAAAAATTGTTAATATTACCGGCAATTTGGGTTTAAAGTAGTGATGTCACGAACCCTGATATTTAAGCTCGAACCGAACTTCATGAAAAACTTTCAACTCGAACAGATCCGGACATTTCACTTAATGTCCGAACCCGAACCAAACCAAACTTTTAAAAATAAAAATTGAACTCGAACCGAACTATATAAAGACTAATATAATATATTAATATATATTATAAACATATAAAATATAAAAATAATAATATATTTATTATTAATTACTAATATAATAAAATTATATTACAATTTAAATTTAAATATTAATAATTATGTTATATATAAATATTTATTATGTGTTAATATATTAACTAATGTTATCATGCAAAAATACAAGTTTTTCCACCGACTCAGGTGACAGTCTTTTTCTTCTTGGTGTGACTACTTTAAAATTTCAGGGTGATCATAAAAGTAATTTAGTGCATGTGAATCCATGCTTTATGATTTTACGATGGAAAAACAAACACTAAACAGTTCGAATTTCGAACAGTTCGTCACATCACTAGTTTAAAGGTTTGAAAATTGCATAGAAACCTACTCATATAATACTTATCCTATTTACCAAATATTTTGAAATATTTTTTTTTTTATAGGTCTTCAAACTTTATCATTGATGTTTGATTTTTGTGTTTTTAAGTCTGTAGGCACCTTTTCAGGTAGAAATAACTGTCCAATTACCTTCACAGTAGTCAGCCACCAACTATGTTTTTTAACTTACACAAATTTATTTATATGAAATTATAGTGTGGAAAAAATAATTATATAAAATGTGAGACCATATGGATGCGCAAAGCTCCGGGCAAAATCCTTCTCGTTCAATCAGCACTGAATATAAAATGGATAACTTAAATAGCATTAGGAAAAATACATTTTATGGTTTCTATAACATTTTTGTTTACAGTTCATGTAGACAAAAAAAAAAAAAAAGTAGAGGAAGCTTAATAGAAAAATCCTGTCTTTTTTTCTATGAATTTTATTTTTTTTTCTATGCACTCTAAAATATTTTTTTACTGTATGATATTCATATTACTTAAGTCTTTAACTAAATGTATAAAATAAAATATTATGGTACATATAACTTAAAAAATATTACCTCAGATTGTTCTATTATTTTTATTTTCGTAATAGGTATAGGCAATTTTTCTTGTAAATAAACCTTTACATTATGGAACTTTTTATCATTATGTTTCTTAAAAAACATAGATGGTATTTTGACATCAGGATTAAACATGAATGATGATTCTTTTTTAAATGCAATTAAAATGTTCAGTGTTAAATCACAAAGAGTCCACATTTTCTAAATACAATTTTAATAAAAAAAAAACATTATTATTATTTTTGTATTTATGATAATAATATACATAAATTTTGCTTCATTAAGTATCCTAAAAAATTATCTAAATATTAAGGTGAAAGAAAAGTGGGCAAAAACAGTATATGGTGTTGATAGGTACTGAGTGATTTTCATATTTTCATCATAAAATATTGTTTTGTTCATTAAAAGATTCTGAGCTAAGCGATGAATGTATGGGTTATACAATGTTTAAAGACACTTTTTCAATTAATATTAATGGTCCAATTACCACAAATAGGATATGCTTTCAGTAGAAATTGCATCTACTTAATACTTTATTTAACTTATTTTTCAAATTAATTAAATTTTTTCTTTAGAATATGAAAAACTGTAAAAAAATTACGGTTGCTGTGCATTTTAAATATTTTGTAATAACTAATGCAGTTTTGAACATATGGACTTGAACATTTTTTTAGGTAGTCTACACACATGGTAACATGTTGGTACAAATTTTCAGTATAATATATTGAATATCTGATCGAGTTTTACTCAGAATCATATTTTTGAACGCAATATTATTGCATTCAAATCTTAATTATAATAAAACACTGATTTTTCAGAGGTTTGAAGGGATAAAGGAAGAATGCCCCTTTTATACTTCCCACTTTTTATACATTTGAAACTAAATAAAAATTTGATTTGTATATTGTATGGCAATTTAAAAAACAAATACAAATTTAAAATGTAGTATGATTATTTATTTTTTTAATACGTAATGTATGAAATTATGTGAGGCATACCAAGTTAGTAGGAATTGATAATTTTATTAATATGCAAATAAATGTATTTAAATTTAAAATTTAATTACTAGTATTATATGATTATAATTTGCATCGATTAAATATTTTACATAATAATATTTTGTTTTGTTTTGTATAATTACCAAAGATATAGTCTCATTAGTAGGTTCTACAGCATCGACACAATTTTTGACTTGTTCCAACATCACTTTGTAAAATTCAAAATTATATGAATCATTAAAGGTAATCAATGGCTCAAGTATAAACCATAAACACTTCTGCATCAACATCAGATTTTCATAATTTGTATTATCTACATATACTGAAGAGTGTGTTAAAATTGGAATAGCAAACAGTAACATGTATTCTGGAGAAAGAAAATCATTAGGTGCTTCAGCCTTTTCATTTGAACCTGAAATAAATATAACATCAAACTGTAATAAATATTTAACATAATAAGATAGATTAACTTACATGTGATGGGTACTTGGGTTAATTTTTGAACAAAATGTTGTCTTTTGATTATATCTTTTATAAAATAATTTAAGATTTTATATTTTAAATTTTTTTCTGTTTCAAGCCCAGCTAAAACATACATTCCCATAAAATCTAATGGGAGACATTTAAAAGGTACATTTATCCCTAAACCTTTGTGAAGTTTTATTGCAAATATTTCTCGTACTTGTATAACTTCATCCTAAAATTTAATATTTACATGTTAACATAGACATTTTATATGTTAATAAAAAGTATTGAATAATTTTGTATACCATCATAAGCTTTGATAGCAGAATAAATTGCTTGTTTGTATATTGATCTCCAACACCTCTTTGTTCACAAATTTTCAACATACAACAGCCAGCTTGTAATCGTAACCATGCTAATTCATATTTTGATAAACTTTTAATATTTTTTTTTTCACAGTTTGGTATCAAATATGAACTAAATATTTTAAAAACTTGGGTTGAATCTAATATTGAACCATTATTTAAGCCAAGAAGCCATCTTACCGTAGCTTTCATACCTTGAATCTAATAAGTAAATGTGTAATTGAGTATAAAATAATTTAACTAAAATTAGAATGTATTTTAATTTACTTACTATACATTTAATGTTCTTAGGTAACATATCTTTGGAGTACCAAACATCATTAACATTATTACTTTCAGTAATTGGTAAATTATTAATCAACAAATGTTTAAAAATCTAAAATATATTGAAATAAATTAACAATTAATTTTTTACTATTGGTCAATAAATGATTTTATTTGATAAATAATATTATATTGTTTAATGTGGTATACAAATTATTTGAAAAGTAGATTCATTATATTATAAAACAAAATAATTAACATAAATTAAAAATATTAAATTTTCTTAAAAAAAAAAAATAGCGAGATGTTTAATTGTAAATGTATAATTTATAACTATATATGACTAAAGATTTTATTTAATTGAGACTTGACTAAATTATATTTTACGAACAGTTAATCATTATAATTGTAGTACTATTATATTAAACGATTAATAATTTGCATTAACATATTATAGTTAAATTAAGTAAAAACAAATATAATTTTGTATTATTATGTTTTTATTAGAAGTATACAATGTTCACTTCAATTAAGGCCGATCGCAGAAATATATTTCAGGGGGAGGGGGGCAACAAAAAAAGTACATTCTATTTTATTTTTAATACATCCTAAGTATAAAAATTATCACAGATCAAAATTAATAACACAATATAATTATATTAAATATCTTTATATAATTATCTTTCTGATTTTAAATATTTCCAATTATATAATACCATACAAAATAAAATAATAGAGGAGAGGGGCATTGCCAAGATATTTTTATTTAACATATTTAAATATATTACGTTGATTTGTTAGATTTAAAATATAAAATTATCATAAAATATTAGTAATTTTATTACTAGTTTAAAGTATTTTATACCTTCATGTATCTTACCTTCTGAACAATAATCTTATTGAATTGATTTTTATATTTTTCACCCACATTGAAAGCTAAATAACCAAAGGCTACAATTGCTGTTTCATAATATTCATTATCTGAATTCAGGTTCTTCTTAATTTTCTAAATTTAAACACAAACAATAATATCAATTATCAATAAAAAATAAAAAACACATTAATAACTTTACCTTAACAATATCATCAAAAATATCATTATTGGACGTATATAAATTAACATATAAACATTGTATAGCTTCTTTAGCTAATTTTGGAGTACCATTAATTGCACAATTTGTACATGCTATTTTTAAATGTATAGAAAAATCTGGGAACACATCTATTAATATTTTTAAAAAAAAAAAAATGGTTTTAATTTTCTGAAATAATAATAAAATATAGCAATAGTTGAACATATTTACCAAGTCTATAATATTTTCCAATTGAGGTTAATATCTTTAAACTTCTATAAGAAACATATGCATTACCATAAATGCAAAAATTTAACAATTTATACAGTATATTTAAATGGTAAAAGGAAGGTCTAAATATATTTGACAACATCTAAAATAAAATAAAAGTAAATATAAACATTCAAAGTACCAAATACACAGTATAATCTATTCACATCAAGAAGCTCAAGTCCCTCGTGACCAGCAGAATTTTGACTTAAACCAATTTCTTTAATCATGTTTCCATCATTCCAACAATTTTTTACATAATTAATTAATACCTAACAAATAAAATAAAGTATTAATTAATTTTAAAGTTGAACACAATTTTTTTAATGAATTACAATTATCTTCAAATATTTTTATTATTTTAAATGGTGATGCAAAACAATTTTCACCATCTTACCACTTTCAATTATTAATTTTGATTGGATTATTCATATTTTATAAATATTAATATTAATAATAATAACAATGTATAGTTAAATAATGAAGATATAATAATTTTGATATTAGTAACTAATCTAAAAATTAATTTTCTTAGATGAATAATATCAAAATATAGTAAACCTTTAAATCCACATGATCTATCAAAACATACGAAGCTCTATTTAAAAGCATTTTTATTTGGTTGTAGTAATTATTTTCTACAATTAGTTGACTTAGTTTTGTTAAAATTTCATTAACAGCTTTAGATATTTGAGTAATACTTGAATCAGATTCGACAATTGTTTCCATAGCTAAAAATGTTTATTATTATAAGTATCTTATTTTTAAATGTGACGGTCAATTTACAATGTAAAAGTAAAGGATCTTTAATCAGGTGTTGTGAAAATTTAATAATGTTTTTTGCTTCAATTGGTTCAGGTAAATATTGAGTTAATAATTCTATACTAGCTTCAATTTCTTCATCTTTTTGAGGACTATGTTCTTTCTTAATATTATGAACAAAATATTTTAAGTGTGTCCGGATTCTATAATTTTTTTAATGCAAAAAATTAATCATATATTTCTTTGAAAAATTATATGTATCACTTACAAAAATTGAGTTCTTTGAATTTCAATAAAAGTATTTTTAGTATAATCATCCATCGTACCAAATAAATGATAAAGTCTTTTCATTTTGTCTTCGGGTGGATGGTCGAACGGTACTAAAGTAGTATATATTAGTTCTTCAACTAATAATTTATCTTTGAAAGTCATAAAGTTATATCTATATAAAATGTCATTTTTAACTTCAGAAAATATCTTTTTGGTAGCTTGAGGATTAACTGGATCATATAAATATGTTTTGTAAAAATATGCTATTTTAGTTATAGTTACGTCTTCCATTTTGAACTAAAATATGATTTTATATAATTAGATTATTTTTTTTATTAATATTTAAATGTCAAACTTACCATATTACTGTTCATAATGTTTCGAAAAGATAATAGCAATTCTTCATTAAGAAGTAATTGTAAATCACATTCAACGAAAATTTTTTTAATAGCATTTTCAGCAGAATTGCGTACATTCATATGATTGTCAAAACGTCGTGCACATAATTCATGTGTCACTTTTTCCGGAAAATCAGGTTGGTTAATTAGGTAGTTCATAGCATATTGAACACATTTTTTACGAATCCTTACAGATTCATCATTAAATCGACCAAGAAATGAATGCCATAAAACATTATATTTAGGGATAAGAATTGAAGAATTTTCATTTGAAAATATTTCAGATAAAAGAGACACAATGTCATAACGTTCTTGTTCATTAGAAGATTTCAGTTTACAATCAAGTTGTGGAAGTATTTTCACCAATAAAGATGGGCAAATTTTTTTCAATTCAATAATGAAGGAGTAAGCTTGTGTATTCAAATTTAACATGTTTGTATTTTCACTTGAACTTAAGGCACGATCAAAATACTGAAATAATGTTAGTTAATAAAATTAATTTCATATTATATTTGTTATCTAATTGTATTTACTAACCGAATAAATATGAGGCTCTAAAATGTTTGAACATAATAGTAAAAGATCTTTAGCTAATAAATAAGCACTTCCTGACTGACAATTAATAATATTAATTATAATAATATCAAGAAGTTCGTCAGATATTTTAACAGATCCAGTTATCAGTGGACACATTATTTTTAGAAAAGGTTCTTTCACTATAGTTGAATTTTTATCACTATCAATCAACATATTAAATCAATAAAAATAAATTTAATAGAATTTATATTGGTACTTACTTTATAGTTTCAAACAACTTAAAAAATAGGCAACAAAATATTTTTTGGTAGTTATCCAGTATGAAGCAGATAGAAAAAAATTTTCCATGTTCTATGTCTTTTAAAATTTCCATTAAGAAATTAAAAAGTGGCAAATTAGGATTTTCTAACCACGTAAATTGTTTAATTATAAACATACATAAATTCTGTAATGAAAACATAATATTAAAATAAATTATTTAATTTACTTAAATGTATAGTTTCTGACTTTGATTTCTTCTGGAAATGTGTCTAACACACTTAGATTAAAAACTTTATGTATACTAGTAATACAATTCGTTACTATCATCTGCATGTATATATTACTACGTTTCAATATAAATTCATTAGTTGATACTAAGAACATCGTTAAAGTTTCTTTTGGAACATTTTCTGTAATATTTTTTGTTTTAAGACAATGATATATATCCTAATAAACAAAATTTAACAACTATATTATCGAGTCAACATTTAATTTTAATTATATTTAAAATATTTATTTGAATTTACTATGATTTTATTTACTAATTCTTCTTGTAATTTCAAAGACTTTTTGGAAGTCACTTCCATATTAAATATTATTTAAAGTATTAGGCACCTAAGAAAAAAAAAACACAATACACATATAAATAATTATAAATAGTTAAAAACATAGTTATAATATGAAACCATTTATAGCTAAATGATTTTTTAGAAAGTATTTAAATTATTATTATTTTTTTTTTTGAAAAATAAGTAACCTGTTAAATTGTTGAAATTGTTTATTGATGCTGCCATTTTGTAAATATTTACTTTAAACTAATTACGAGTACATATCAGTAGCGGATTGGGACGGTACTCGTTAGCTATTATTATATCTATAATTTTTTTGGTACCAGGTAGAAAGAGATAGTCAATTTTTGACTATTATAATAATTGTAGTTTATAATATTATTGTAGATAATTTTAGATATCTTTATTTATTTTAATCAAAACTACAGGCAGCTATCCCAAAAATGTATAAGCTTCTAATAACTACCGTCATACATACAATATTGTATTGTCCATGATGTTATTTTCATATATATTTTGTTGATAGGTCGATATAGGTAGAAATAAATTACTCACTCACCTTTAAAAAAACTAAAATCTCACCTACATAAAATAGTTTTGGGCCATTTATTATTGTAGAATATTGGGTTGGGTACATCCCATTCTGCCCCTGGAACAGACTATCGAAATTTAGCAACTACAACTATCCTAGAAAACCGAGAACCATCCTTTCTGTGTACCTACTTAAACTTGAGAAATACTATGTTTTTGTGTTTTTCATAGGATATATACTATTTATAGGATGTATTTTCATAGGATAATTTAACAGCATCTATAATTCTCATCAAACCATTCAAGTTGTTAGGTTGTAAGTAAGTTGTAAGTTGTCGACATATCCACTAATTCCAGTATGTTATGAAAAACTTACCAATACCGAATCAATGAAAATACATTCGTATTTATTGCTGGTTAGAACAAGTAATACTGAAGTCTGAAGTTTTTATAGCAATTTGCGATAATAAACAAAACAAACCGTTGGTATAAATATATGTAGATATGATTTATTAATACTAATATGCAGGATAGCAGAAAGCCGGAATGTTAATTATAAACTTATAAAAATCTCAAAATACAATAAATCCATTAAAATCTACAAACGTAACGCTATATGGAATAAAACAATGACACATTCATGAACAATGAAATAATACAACTCACGGTCTGATTACTGACTTGTATGATTGGGAAAACTTTACGCAGATAATAAACAAACTGTTTACACGAGACGCGTCGATAGTTTTTAAGGTTATATAAGAACGTTATTTTATTTACAAAGGTTAGATTAGGTTACCTTTTACCTCACTTCTCTTACCATAGGACTTATACAAATAGACGGAGAATAGCTGTATTTCCCGTGATTACGCGTTGTTCATGTACTTACACTTTAATACGCATACGCTTAGGAACAGCCATTTTACCAAATAACTACCGTATTAAATATAATTTATTTATGTTTGAAATTTTTACTTTTAACATTAAATCAAATATTCGCTATTAAAATTATTAAAAAAATTTACAAAAATTATATTATTTAGAAATTAATAATATGATTATTTTACTTTATGTCAATTACTTATATAATACCTTTATAAAATATTTGTAAAATTGCAAACATTCAATGTTTTATTTGAATACTTCAATATTTAATTAACATAATAAACAGTAAAACAAACAGTAATCTAATAAAAATAAAAATAATAAACAGTAGACACTATACAAGTATTGTAGTAAATTACTAAATTATTATCTGGTTGTAATTTTCATAAATATAATAGATACAATTTTTTATTTATTACAATAATTTATTTTAAAGAAACAAAGTCACTATAAAGAAGTTACATGAAACTGCACCCGAATCCTTCCCGAATGCTCCGTCTAGTGATGGCAAAAAAATATCGATATTTCTTTATCGATAATTTACTTTCGATATTTTTACGATATCGATAATTATTGATGAATATCGATATTTAATAATATAATGAAATAAAATAACTTAATTGAATGCAAAATGTAAAAAAGATTACTATTGAGAATTTATTTTTATTTTTAAACTTCTAGTTAAACAATTAAATGTATAAATGTATGAATAAAAACAAATGTTAATATAATCTAAATATATTAAAGACAAATAAAAATTATATCTTATTAGACTTTAATTACATTAAAAAAAAAAAACAAAATGTAATGATAACAATGAAAAGAAAACTAAAAAATGTAATATTGATTCGCATAAACACGTTTTCAGCTAAGAATGCATCATCTAAAAATTTCAGAAAAAAAAAATTAAAATGCATCAACTACCGTGCTCTAAGAATGACAAAAAAAAGAATAAATAATATTTAAATAATAAAATTGTATTTGAATTATCGGTATATCGATATTTTCTGAACCGATATATCGGCATATCGATATTTAGTTTTTCGATTAATCGAGGTCGGGAAAAATTTTGCTATCCTTAGCTCCATCTCTCTATATAATGTTAGTCAATTTCGAGCCGTTTCTTCCAGGGGCAGTTTTAGCGTCTCGTATAAAGTCTATGCGCATATCACACTTTTACACGACGCATGTAATAGCTATGGGCGTGTCCTATCCATGTTATTATCCATTACATTCTATAAGTTGATAACACATTTAAAAATATACCTATATAATAAATAAATCCTAATTAAATAATCGATCCGTTATAACAATTGATGTATTTAAAATTTAATTTAGTTTTACATCGTAAGTCAGCGATCAAAAGTTTAATATGTATATCAACTTGGTTTACTTCGCGGCTCCTTATTTGTGTTTTCGTGGAAAATTAACGATTGTTAATCACAGTAGAAGATAACTAAGTATTTGCATAGATAATAGTTTTACTCTATGTTATTGGCTAATATTTCAGCAATCGAAAGAAAATTGTCTTTTCACCAATGTCATTGTAGTAAAACGAAGCAATAAGACAAATGACAATTACGTTGCGTTCTTTCAGTATAAAGTTTGATTGACAGTGACAAATAATAATACTAAACTAATTATATGGTTATTATTTGATAGAGACAACCATATTTATAATTCAAAATAACAATGTATGTTGGCAATAATATGTAAGTTTTTGTATTCTGTGGATTTCTTGTTATATATATATAGATGTCATATATGTTATAGTATAGGTACAATAATTTCAGGGGTTGGAAAGTTTTTCGCAGAAAAGAGCCATGTTTCAAAAAGTTAAAAAATCATGATATTCAAACAGTCGCACTATCAATTAGTACTATCGAAATATTCACCGGATATTCACAGTAGGTTAAGATTAAAAATGTGCCATAGGGCATACCTCAAAGAACTATAGGTGCCATGCAAAAGAACTTCAGGTTCCCGACCCCTGATATCACCGTACCAGGGACCAGGGTAGAACATGAGCCGCTAAGTTACCGAAAACTCAGAGGGTTGCCACAAATGTTGATTTTTGAGCTGTTTGTTATTAATATGTAAAATACTAACTATGTAATAATATGTAAAATAACATATTTTAAAAAAAAAACTTTATTTTTGTTATACAATAAATTATGGTCAATACACAATAATTGAATTTGTATAGTGAATTGAATATTAATGATTGATGATTAATTATAATTTATAAATTCATACATATATGTGTACTTGTATGTAGGTATATATTTTACACGTTATAGAGTAATAAACAGTGGTGGTTTTGGAAGTGAGGCAAGTGAGGCGGTGCCTTACCTAAAATTTAGACGACAAATATAATATTTTGTGTAAACAATAATATATTTATATTGTACATATTATCATTTATTAAAAGATCTATACTTTATAATTTTCAACAAAAAAATTTAATTGTCTTATCATAACATGTATGGTAAATAAAAATACACGAACGGTATAACCGTCACGGCGTCATAGAATACTATATCTATGCAGCTATGTTGTGTTGTAGTATGAATATGTACCCGTGCACTTCGAAAGATTAATTTGAAACGGCGGCTGCCGTCGCTTCACTATATGTTTATGTGTACACTAACTCACACATACATAGTATGTAAAATAATGTCAATTGCGCATGCGTACTACCTCTCGAGAGGCGACCCATAGCTAGGGATGTCAACAAAACATCGATGTTTTAAACTAAAATAGTCGATGGTTAAGTTTCGATGTTTATAAATATTTTTAAAAATTTTCAGTTGCTTACATAATAAAATAGATATAATTATAATTGAATATAAATGTTATTGAAAAAACATGTTAGAATGACTGGATATTGACCGTAATTCATAATAATATTATGTATAACAGTATAATAGCATTATACCTATCGTTAGAGAAATGATATAAAAACTTGGTATTTTTATAATATCTAATTAATAGAAATAAATTTAAATGATAGGCCTCAATTTCCAATTTCTCAATTAAAAACAGATCCATTGATTTCTTGGGAAGAATTAAAACTAATGTATCCATTAATTTATAAATTAGCTACAAAATATTTATCTAGTGTTAGTACATCAGTTCCAAGTGAAAGGTTTTTTTCTCGTGCTGGTAACATAATATCAAAAACTAGAATCGGTTAGGCAGGAAATCGGCATCAAAATTAATTTTTTTAAATAATTGGGACGATCAATTTTGGCTTGAATGACAACATTAATTTAATTTAAATTGTTAATTATAATTGTTAAGTATACTTATGTAATTTAAATTTAATTTTTTCTGTGTTTTTTTAATTTTTTCCAATAAATGAGATAATGTATTGAGGTTTGGGTTACTTATGTATATTTAAATTTTAAATATGTATAATTAATTAAGTTTGTAGGCTATGGAATATGGCAAAGAGTAATAATTTTTATCCTATAAAAAGTGTTTGGTTTTTTTAAAAAAACATCATGTTTTCCCAACTACATCGAGTTTTTGAATTCGATGTTTTGTAAAATATAAAACGATACATCGATACAGCGATGTTCACAAAAAAATTGCCATCTCTACACATAGATGGTACCTCTCCATCAGTGGCGTAGCGTGGGTTTCAGCTTAGTGTATGCGTTGAAATTGTAAGTTAATGAAATCGTAGAGGGCTACTCCACCCACACCCTTCATACTGTTTTTTAAAATTTTACATTTACATATTGTTTTATTTGTATTCATTATTGATGTGTCACACTCACAATATACAGTTAATACGCACGTTATAACTTATAATAATTGTCTAATATAACCGCCAGAATAATGAGATAGACGATAGTCGTGACAGCGTATGCAATACTACAATTCCGCATACACGAGTGACGAATACACGACCGCGAGCGTAACATGTTTTGTTATTAATATTATCGATGAGAAATATGAAGAACTGTCGCTAAAAAATGTTGTACCCTTATGTAATCGCCAACGTGCATACTGCGTACATAATAAACATGGTAGGTACTAGCCACTAGATATTATAAGGACTATAGCGCGGTGCAGCCGTGGTGTTGTGGATCTATGATCTCAATGATTTGTTACGAACCCAGATTGTTTAAAGTGAGATTGTATTCTATTTAATAGTATATCATAAATAAATATACTAGGAAATAAGACAAGCGCATTTAGATTATTGTAGTTTTATATGTATAATTATAAAATAATACTTAGTATCTATTTGACTGTGGAACTATGGGAAGAACAATCTGTTCTACGAATTACAGTTACAGCAAATGGCAGATAAAAACAGATACATCAACAGAACAACAGGAAGACAAAAGTTTATATAAGGGATCCAGACACCAGGCCAAATCGGATGACTGGAAGCGACGTACTGAACACCACCACAGATGACTACATAAGAACGAGTCGTAATACGTCAGATATTTGTGCTTTATTATAACTTTGTTTTTCTGAGTTAATTAAAATTGAATAAATTAGTATATTGTTAAAATCGTTGAGTTAACTTTATTCATTCTAATACGGATCAAGTTGATCAGGGTTGGCACGCAACAGATTAATGAATACCATAATAAAATCCACATAATATTATGTATATACATACCTATAATATACAATATATAATATATTTTAATACTAAATTAGTGCAATTGAAATTTTTTTTATAAAAATATAGCGTTATTATAAAAAAAAATTATTTTTGTAATTTGCGAAGTGTACACACACGCTACACCACTGCTCTCCACTGATTTGTTTTGCCATCGCGCCGCACCGCCTCCTGCGAAAGTCATTTATATGACAATAATTATGAATTGATAATACTTTATAGATTGTAATTTAATATCTACCCCCTCTACTCCTTTTAATAAAAAATAGTCGCCTCAGTCAAAAATGAATGCTAAAACCGCCACTGGTAATACAATAAAAATCTATTACCTAAGTGAATAAAAATATATTTCGTATGACAATTAGAGCAACAAATTTAAGCAAGTAAATATTAACAGACAGGTATACTAAATGGAATAACAAATTATTCAATAAAATAAAATAAAAACAAATATAAAGGACTTAGTAAGACAAATGGTAACTATTATAGCTGGGAGATATATGAGACTATAGATTATAGATTAATATCAAGATTTCTGTATGGATATTCTTGAGAGTACCTTTGAATGCACGGATCGGGCATTCAGTTGTTAATGAGGGATTATTTGCGCGTCGTTTCCACAGTCACAGGAAGGTGTAGTATGTAGTTACCATTTGTTTATCATGTGATTGCATCTTCCAAGGCCGGTCCGAAAGCGATTTAGAGTCATCTAAATTTGTCTAGGCAGGTCATATAGTTGCTTGGATGTTGGACCTAAATCAATAACATTATAATATATAATATCATTATAGCGATAAATAAATAATGTAAAATAATAATAATAATAATAAAGTGTTACATTTTACCCTGACCATTTTTTTTAATATTTATCATTATTAATAATTTAAAATAATATGTATATTTATTATAGTTGCATAATTCAAATCCTCATAAAAATTCAAATACATTCACTAAATTATAAAACATAAACAACAAAGTAAAATATAAAATATAGCAAAAAAATTTACTTTTTTCATTCAAAGTCATATTTTTAGATTCTGAGCGTGGCCAGGAATGTATTATTTTTACATTATGTTTCACACATTACTTTTTTTTATGTCTAAAAGCACGATTTTGGGTAGAAATAATGGTCCGATTACCATGAATAGGGTATGCATTTGGTAGCATATTATTATTATAGTAAAATTTTGGTTTCGTCTAGTTAATACTTTATTTAGCTTATTTTTCGTATTTCTCATAAGTTTTTCCTAAGAAAAAGAAAAACTACCAAAAAATGGCGAAAAATCGGCAAAATTACGGTTTCATTATTTTAAATTTTTAAATTTTTATATTATTAATTGAGTTTTGATCGTAGGAACTTAAAAACTTTTTTAAGTACTAATATTTACGTTTAGTAAAATTTTGAAACAGATTGTTTTTTTTTTTTTTTATTTGGTAAAATATAGAGCTTTGAATTTTTTCCAAAAATGTTTAATATAACTTGCAATTTTTGGTTTAAAGGTATGCAGTTTTTATTGAAGCCTACTCATATACTATTTAATCTATTTACAAAATATTTTGAAAATTGTGACTGACAATTTTATCATGAAATGATAACTACCTTGAATATTGATTATAGGGATTTGAAATTTTTACATATGTAATT
The DNA here is from genome assembly GCA_013282895.1 of Eriosoma lanigerum. NCBI lineage: Eukaryota > Metazoa > Arthropoda > Insecta > Hemiptera > Aphididae > Eriosoma > Eriosoma lanigerum. The sequence continues at coordinate 51,419,944 of CM023359.1, forward strand.
TACATTCGTGGTAAATTTTGGAATGGATTATCAGTATAATATATTGCAATATATTGAGATTCGCTCAGAATTGTATTTTTTAATGCAATATCATTGCATTCAAATGTATTTAAATCTTAATAATTTCTCTCTCTCCACTAATTTCTCCGAGGACCGAAGGTGGAACATCCACAATTGGCCTTTTCCTTTTTTTTTTATTTTGTAATACTAATTAGGTTTTGATTATAGGGACTTGAACATTTTTTTAGAGCACACACATAGGTGTTCTACATTAGAGATAAAAATTTAGAAACGATTGGTTGATTTTCTGACTAAGTATAGAGATTTGAAATTACTTCCAAAAGTGTTTAATATTACATGCAACTTTGGGTTTAAGATTTGAAAATTTTATAGAAGCTTACTAAATACTACTTAATCTATTTCCAAAGTATTTTTAAAACTATAATTGTCAATTTTTTTTTATAAACTCTTAAAATTTAAATACTTTTGTATAATTGAATATTATGTTTTTTTTTATATTATGACTGAAGGCACATTTTTGGGTAGAAATAATGGTCCGATTACCATAAGGGCATGTTTTCGGTAGCAAATAGCGTCTAATTGGTACTTTATTTAGTTCATTTTTCGAATTTCTTATAAGTTTTTCCTAAGAAAAAGAAAAACTACCAAAAAATGGCGAAAAATTAGGTATTAATAATTAAAAATTTGACCTAATTTAAATTGAATTAAAAAATATATTTCTATAGTATTGTAATTAATTATTATTGAATTAAAAAAAAAAAATGTTTACTATAAATATAAAGGAGTGGTATAAAAATTAATATTTTAAATTCCACTCTACGCGGCCGCTGAAAACACAAACACCGTAGTGGACAATTTGTGAACAATTGCATCGAAAGTGTACAGTTCAATTCATATAGATAGCACGGTGGCATCGAGTAAGAGAGACAACCGCGTGACCACGTGGTTTATATGTTGTGCATTATCATAAATAATGAATCATAAATTATACTTATAATCAAGTATGATAGTATGTTAACTCCTTTGAAAATTATTACCAAAACTGCAACTGATTCGCAGCCACATTTAACGGGAGGTAAAGTTGGGCAATTGCACGCATGTATACTTTGAAATGTATTAGGTTACAGTACAACAATGTTAGGAGTTTTATAATATAGTATTTTAATATATAAAAATCAAAAAATGTCATATTTTTTTACGAATATTCAAACAGGATTATTGGATTTATTAGAACTAGGTATGATAAAATAATATAATTTTGGGAGTCAAAATCAACAATCCCTCACCCCACAATCGAATTTCCTTTTTATTTAAGACGCGTTTACAAGGTTAAATAAATAATGAACAATGTATATATTAAATCATCAAAAGTCATCATCCTTATGGAACGATGAACGAAGTTGGATCGTGTCCAACGTTCCTTAACTCTGAGTAAATTACCCATGTTGAATCATTAGAAGTGATACATGTAGACACACCTTCAATACGATTAAATGTTCAAATACATGTTTTTTTTTTTTAAAAATATAATATATAATAATGATAAAAACTCATTACACAATGACAGTTGTGTTTATTTAGTGAATCGAGTAAACCATGTAAACAGTTTGTTTAATTTTTAATGTTTTACTATGGTTGATTCACCCAAAATGATCATTAAAAGTGAACTGTGTAAACGTGGCTTTATTCTTTAAATTAATCAATTAATTTTAAGATAAAATTAGTATTATTAAATAAGTAATCATTTTACATTCGTTTACATCTTAAAATTTATGAATGTAAAACTTACGATGAATATTTATAGTATATATAATATACTAATAATATATAATAATAATATAATAATATTTATATATAATTATTTATAGTAGTTATATATATATATATAACTTTTATAACTGTATATATATAAACAAAACTACAGAAGGTACCAAAATTAATAATAATTTATTGTGTATTCTTTAATTATATTTTATATAATTTAATAAGTAACAAGTTTATGTTTATAGACCATAGGTGTGTGCAGAATTAAATTGCAGGTGGTAGCTCCAATAATTTGGACCCCTTTTTTGATACTATTATTTAAGTGAATAATGTAGAAATATTAATTAGTGGTGATACGAGTAGTTTAAAATAGCAATATTTTGTAAATATTTTATATTTTTGTTGTTGTTTTTAGTCGATATTTTAAACCCGCAATATATAGTTGCCTGCTGTTAATACTTATTAGGTTAGATTAGATATAATCTTTTTGGTATATATTATATTTTATATAATGTGCTACATAGACAATGCATTTTATATAAAATATATTCAATAAATACATTTTTTCCAATTTTAGGTAAGAGTATATTTTTAAAAAGGTGTTTTTAATTGAGGAGAAAATGAAGCATAAAATATTTTTTTCCATAATATTAAATTTTAGGCCCTTAACTCATAATAGTAGGTAGTGCCTAGCACCTAACCCTATGCGCACGCACTATGTCATAGATTCATAGATGGTATTATGATACACATAACACATAAAACATAAAAATACTCATATTTTACATTTTAACTAATTTGGTTATAGTCTAAGGAAAATTATTAAAGATAAATAAAATTATTATGAGGAATAATTACAATTATCAAATTATTACTATTAGCTGTAAACTTGCGGAATAGTTCTTCCACATCTGTTAAATTTGATATATATCGTTCTCAGCTAATTATCATTAATATCTCTAATCTATATTGGGACTTATAGTTGTTAGTTTGTTATTAATCTAGATTTAATTATATTTAGTTTGGAAAATGATTTTTAATTTATATAACTATAAATATTATGATCTGTAGTTCATAATATACACCACCAGAGTACATGACAATGTCCGTAATGTCCCTCACTATAAAACTCCAAAAGTGGGCTCCACTTCTGTTACATGATTTTTGTGTCATTTCCACAGATAGCTTATGATACAAGAATATATTATTTACGTCTAATATTAGATAACCTAATTATAATAAGTGCCATATAATATATATTTTAACATTGTATAATGAGGAATACTATGTAAACAAACGTTATCTCTTATTAAATTAAACTGAAAATTAATTATTAATTTTATAGAATATCACAAGTAAAGCAAAATTCCTATCACTTACTACAAATATAAAAAATGAATCAAATATTCATAATTTTATAAGAATATAGAATAATGAGAAATTACTTATTATATGTTTGAAATTATATTGAATATTAAATCGATAATTGATATTTATAATTTTATAATCCCTCGTTTTTTAAATTTTTTTATAAAAATTTGTACTAGGTATATATTTTTATTGTACCTACATTAAAATTATACAAAAATGTGCGGGTCTTGACGTATGTGGGTTTATATTATTATAATAATAGTAATGAATTATCTAGAATTTTTTGTAAAATACCTAATATTATCAAAAGATAACATTATTTTTGTTATAATGAATTATATTAATATTTGTTATTAAAAAATATGAAATACTTATGTCCTACGTAATTGTGTATCTATACATTGTTGAAAATTTATTAACTGAGTTTAAATGTGTTGTGAAAGTAAAGGTGACCAATAAATGCATAACACAATTTTTTAAGAATTAAATTAATTTAATTTTAATATAAAACCAAAAAAAAAAAAAAAAACAAAAAAAAATATATAATATAAATATATTAATATTTATAAGCAAAAAAAAAGTAATTAATTGTGAATACAATTTATTAAGAAAAGGAAAACACAGACAATGTTTCAAATGAAAATGTTAATAGCAGACGTACGGAGTGCAGTCGATGTTTATATCGTGAGACTCGAATTGCGAGTTGGCGGCGATCGCGGTGGCTTACCGATCAACGCTGCCGTCAATACGTACCGATTTAGCGTAAACCGGTATTTGCATATGTTTCGGGCAGATCCGTCACGATAAGCAAATTGAAAGTCGTAGGCCATCGTGACGGACGGGTGAGAAATGAACGGTCGTCAACACGACCGTGTCAACTCTCCCCCCTAAGCCGTACGCTCCCTATTGGTTTAGCCATGTGTTTTGTAACTATGAGGTGGAAGGGGTGGTTTCCGTCCTGCTTTCTTACTCTGTGCACGGTACTCACTCCGGGTAGAGGCGCCGGATTTCCTCTAGAAGCTCCCCATCGTCATACGCGATGTCCATCGTTCCCCCATTACCCGTAGGTTCATCTGGGGTCGCTTCGGACAACAACGCAAACGATGGTTCCGCTTCGGTTACCGTACTACCCTTGCTTGCTTCGTTCCGCTGTAGAGCCGCCACCGTAATTTCAACCCACGTCTTCCTGGCATTTGAATTTTGTACCTCTGTAGCTGCTCTGGCAGCTGGTGGATGGGAGGTACTTCCGGTGGATGGTGTCCACCTTTTTGTTGAGACACGGATGGCTTTTGCTACTAGTTAATGTTAGAACGCTAGGTTTGCAATGTATTCACCGTATGTGCCGGTTTAAGACTAAAAATATGCACGGTAATATAATAAAATATATACGGTGTTTATTTCCAATTAAGAGTGCCCGGAGACCTTTCTTTACTTCTTGGATACGTCGTTCAACAGGGTTAACCCTATGGTGGTACACAGGGGTGGTTCACCCCTCCACACCTCATGTGACGAGTGATTTCAACCACCTGTCGGATGAGAACTGAGGACCATTATCACTAAGTAGCACCCGCGGGTACCAGAAACGTGAAAACAATTCACTTTCTGTTTGAGTTATCACGGCCATCGTGACCGTGCCCAAAGGGTACGTTTCGACCCACCTACTGTGACAATCAGTCGCTACTAGTATATTAATTTCACCCCGACTTGTTCGTGGGATCCATTAAGTTGACACTAATTATTTCCCACGGTTGTATTGGTTTTCTTGGACGTAAGGGTTCATTTATTACGTTATTAAGATGTTTTGTACACGCGCATATATGGTAAGCCGCCACATAACGCCGGGTCGCCTTCCTCACGCTTTTCCAATGAAATCTATTGGTGATAGCCCTGTATGTTTTCTTTCATCCCGGGTACCCCGCAAGAGTATGATCGTGATAACGCCACAGGATATGCTCCTGTTTGTCAACGGCTAACATTATATTGTTATTTGTCGAATTTCCCGTAGATTTGCGTTTTTTTAATAAACCATCATCAAATTCAAAATTATTAAATTTTTTTAATTGATCTAAACGTGTATTATTCGCCGGGTAACCCGATTCGAAAATTGACACTATAGATTGGATAAAGGGATTGTGCGTTTGCCATTCGACTAATGTTATATGTGTTATTGGTTCTAAGTTTGTTTGGGTAGATTGAATACGATATAATTGGTCTGGCTACCCTTCCCCTTAAACTATGTTACATGTCGGGAAACCTATCAGATTTTCATCTAACGGATCCTCCGTCGGAAAACGGGATAAAATGTCGAGGCCCTCATTTTGTCCATCTGGTACGTGACATGTGACAAAATCAAGCGTACCTAAATGCAGTGACCACTGCGTAAGTTTACTATTTTTATCTTTCGCGCGATGTAACCAGGTAAGCACAGAATTATCTGTGCACAATATGAAGGGACTGGAATCCAGAAATGGTCTAAATTTATCTATCGCCTAAATTAACCCTAAGCATTCACGTTCGACCGCGGCGTATCTACTCTACGTCCCACTTACCTTTTTACTGGCATATGCAATTATTTTTCTATGTTCCGGGTTATCACCCTATTGGAATAGAATCGCACCAACCCCTACTTCCGATGCGCCCGTCTGTAAACAGGACGTTTGCGAAAAATCTGGGGTTAATTTTGGGGACTCGTACAATTTACGACTGATAATCTCAAAGGCATTTTGTTCGAGTTTAGACCAACGTCATTTAACACCTTTTTTCAATAACTCTGTGAGGGGGTGAATTATGTCGGCGTAATTGAACACAAACTGGTTGTACCAGTTGCACACACCCAAAAATTTACCAAGTGTATAAATATTTTTGGGAATAGGGTGATTTAAACCCTTCAATAAAGATAAGGTTTGTTTCATGGACGTATTAAGCATTAATTTTAACGGATGGTTTTTATGAAAATGTTAATTATGTATATTAAAATTAAAATCTTATTATTTCTTATATATATATATCATTTTATATATTGACAAATTTTCAGGGCAGATTTGAAAAACCTGTAACTGAGTTAAAAATTATCGTCAATGAGTAATATATTGATAATAATTCATATAACTAGAAATTTTGTTTATGCTTAAATTTCGACGTTTTTGGAGCAAATTATTTAATGTTTTTTATAATTAGAATAATCCTACCCTTTATATACCCCAAACAATATTCATTTTGACATTAATTAAATAAAGTTCATTCTATTAAACAGATACAATACCCAAAGGGCAATAGTTCAATTTATCGAATAAAAATCGTATCAATATAGCACATCAATATAATCGATATCATTATAATTTATGAAAACATGTTAATTTTATATTTTGACAATGCACCATTTAAGAATAGTATTTATATATGATAATAGGATTATATTTAATTATATTGGTAAACAATAATTTGGAGTTCTTTTAATTATCTCTTTTGAATCCATGCGTTTATTTACAAATATTACGTGTTCGTTTATTTGTAATTAATTGAGACGTAAACGATTATAATAATTAATAAATTAATAATAACTGAAGGGCTAGGAAATACTAAGTAGAGACCATAATATGTATTTAAAAATCACAAGAAGACGTGTTAAAAAAAAAATGTGTAAACTTATTTAAAATTAAAAATCTAGATAATAAAAATAGATAAGAATCTTATGTTTTGTGATATTTTAAAAGTAATTTTTAAAAAATTTGGGCAATGTTATTATATATTTAAATGTTTATTATGTTGCGTTTGATGCGCCTTCTAAATGTAACACACTTGGAAACTATTAGATTTTTAAATACGCCACTATTGCCACATACGTGAATTGGCCCTCCCATATTATCTGATCGACATTCACAATTGACACCGAGAGTTATTTATTTATATTTTTAAATTGTATATTTAATAAAATATATGCTATACCTATGCATAATAATATATTTTATAACGTTTAGTACATTTTAGGTTGCGTATTTATAATTAAATTTATTATTTTGTTTTCAGACGAGGGTAGGTTATATTTTATTATGACGGTTTGAAGATGTTAAACAGATAGTGTGTACAAAATGTTGACATTATTGATAACAATGATTGAGATGTATTGATTATTTGATATGAAAATATTAACGTATACGCTTTCAGTTCCGGTGGAATTGTTTCGATAGATTTGAAAGGTAGAATACATCATATAAATTATTATCAAATACGATAGATATATACACAACAAATATACATTTTAAATGTCGTAATACGTATAAATTTATATACGATGAATTGGTAACAATATATGTAATTGAAATATGAGTTAATAATTCCATATACATCAGTTTTAAAATAATATATATGTTCAAGATTGTGGTTAATATTATTACCACGGTAAATATGCCCTAGACAATCTTTTATTGATAAATTTTATAAAATAATTACATATTGTTGTAAATTTTTTTTTATAATAATTTTCTTCATTTTAAAAAGTTAAAAATTTACCCTCTCTTTCATCGAGGCTCAGGGACACACATGCACCGCAGTATACTGACATACCGAAGTTTGTGGAATAACTATTGTATACAGGTAATATTTGTTACTTTACTCGTATATGGATATCAAAATTCATAGAACAAACAACTTTATTCGGAATTTCTCCAGTAAAATACTAAATAATTATAAATTTTGTCTATCGTATATTTGACTAAATATCTAAAGTACATTCTATGTTTAGAAAATAAATTGTAGTTTTATTGTATCTATCGTGATTGAGATAACGATTATACAATTTTAGGCCCGCAATTATATTTGTTCTACATGACGTTTGTATACTAGAATTTGGTAATGGTATATTTTTTATTAGAAAACAACTAATTGTATAAATCCTATAATTTATCAATAACATTCAGTGTCCATAATTGAACACGTTGTGAAATAGTTAAATATGTTCAACTTTTTGGAGCTTAGTGATAGTTACCAAGAACCAAGATTATCAAATACATAAATGATCTTCGCGAAATTTAGAATGTCATGTTTATTTTAAGCAAATAATTAGTATGTAATTGCTTATCCTTAGTTAGGAATAATAAAAACTTATGCTGGAAAACGTGTCTACAGCACGTCCACCTTAAAAATATATACATTTATATATATGTATATATTCATATTTTTTTTATATTAATATTATATTACACGTCTATTGTAAATTTATTTCTGTGGAAAATTATTGTCCGAATCGTGAATGATTATTACACAAAAAAAATTTTGGTTTTGAAAAAATTTATCTTTGAAACAAATTATGGATAAAAACTTTATATTCTGTGCAATCATTTTCGATATGGTCCATTACAATCTTTGTCTCTCCAGGTTGAATCTTTTTAGTCTGGTTAAGTTCAGAATTTTTCTGTCTAGACACTCTAGTCTTTCAGATCAGGTTCTGTCTTTTTCGGTCAGGTCCAATCAAATATAGTTTAGTCACCCCTTGTTTGCGTTATTTAATATATATATATTATATTATGTTTTGCTAGAAAACGAAAATATATAGCTACATTTAACATCGTTCCATGTTATTTTATATTTTATAACACGGTCGTGGTTGATACGACAATATTGTGTGACAATAATAATAATAATCCAAGACGTCGCTAAACCGCAAAACACGCACAAGTCCGCATCGTATATAACATGAGTCTAAAATAATATGGTGATATTATGGAGTAATTCGATCTCGTAGGTATCGACATTTATATAATATAATAAAATATTATTTCATATAAAATATTTAAATGTTGATAAACCTCCAATGTATTTCTGCGGAGAAACACACATTTTTTTTTTAGTTATAAAACATTATTTTATGATTTACCGTATATATGGTTAGGTCGCATATTATCAAAGCTAGATAAGTTAACTATTTTTGTTTAGATAGAAGTTAAATGTTACTTTTAATTTTAGAAAATTCAAAAAAAGGGTAAGTTAATTTAAAATAAAATAAACTTAACTTAACTTAGTTAGTATTAGTAGTTAAAAACTAATTAAAACAACTATATATTTCGTTTAAACATTTATAATATATTTTTAAGTAAATATCTATGTCTATACTTTGATAAATTTAAAATTATTAAAATGTAAAACTGTTGTTCAATTTAAATAAAAAGAGATTAACGTTTTAACTGGTTAATGCCTAATCAGGAACATTATACTCACAGGTTAGGTTATAACATGGGAATAAAATAGAAAATGAATTATTTATTTAGAATTAAAATTAAAAAAAATATTTTTTTATATTGGAATGTAAAATTCATATCAATATAATGATAAATAAATGATAAATAAATAATTGTAGCTGCGATATCGATAATAATTTCTCGAGAAATATCGATTACCTACAAATAATAATATTATTAATAATATTGAATTTCGTGATATAATATGTTAAATAATTACAATGACGCCAAAAATATTATTTTTCTAATGAATGAAAAAAAATCGAAAATTAGGAAATTATAAATTAGTAGATTATCACATAAAAATTATAATAAAAATATACTTTTAAAATTAAAATCTTTACATTTTACATAAGTTAAAAAATAAAAATAAATTTTAAAATTTTGTTTTTCTAAACTCGGTTCTGGACATTCTTCCTTCATTCCTTTAGTGTTAGAAGACATTAGTATTTTATTTTAATTAAGATTTAAATGCAATAATATTTCAAAATACTATTATGAGCGAAACTCAATATAATACAATGTATCATATTGATAATCCATTCTAAAATTTTACTACATGTATAAACTAGTATGAAAATACTCAAAAAAATTTCAAGTCTTTATGTTTAAAACTGAATTTTTTATTATAAAATATATAAAATCAAATTAACGGAAATCGTAATTTTTCGTTATTTTTTGGTAGTTTTTCTTCTCTCAAGAAAATTTTTTTCAGAAATTTGAAAAATGATCCAAATAATATATCAACTAGATGCAATTTGATACAGAAAGCATAATATTCTATTCGTGGTAATTGGATTATTATTTCTACTAAAAATTGTGCTTTCAGATATAAAAAAAAAATCTTTGTAAAACATTCTTCACTTCGCTCAGAATCTAATAAAAATAATAGGAGTAATATTATAGGCTATATTATTATTGCCTAAATAATAATTTTAAAATAGCCCTATTCAAAAATTAAAATTTTTCAAGTATTGCAATTAGAAAATATAATGGCATATTAAGGCGTTTTTTTTGGGGGGTGTTCAGACAATATTTCTTCCTCTGAAAATATAATTATAGTTTGATCATAAAATCGTTTTAAACTTTATCCCTTCACATTAATATTTTTATGAAAGTAAATACCTCGTATATCACGTTTTGCATTTTTATGATATGAGATGAGCTACATATTTCTAAAAAAAAAAAAAAAATTGTAGACAGTTTTAACCTCTAGAAAACTTCCTCCCCCACATATAAACGCCACTGAGTAAATAGATGTGAGACGCTGTATATATATATATGTTATATTATTATATAGTGTTGGATAAATAGACAAAATACGAACAATAGGGTAAAACTACACTGATTTTCTTCAGTGTCTTATCTAATGTAATTTAATTAAGTCAGAATAATTTTTATGTGTTAAACTCACCCTAATTTTAAAACTGTCGTAGGCTTTTATACATCTAAGTTTGTTAAAAAATATTTGGAGTGCTAAAAAATTTATTGGGGGCGCTAAGCACCCCCTAAGCCTAGCACCCACCTAATTACACCTATGGACATGACCTAATTTTTGGTCATAAATTATTATTATTATTGTTATTTACGGTCGAAAATATTTATGTAAACTATATAAAAAACCAATAATTTAGGGCAATAATTTTAACTTAGGGGTCGCGAACCACTTAGTGATCAAATAATAGTTATTTAAGATGGCTATTTCTTATGGGAATCTACGAATGTATACACAATAATATGTTTAGGGGTTGCTAAAAAATTATGGTAGTTATTATAGTATAAGAAGGTTGAGGATCATTAATTTAGGGTAGTGAAAAAAAATGTAAAACCACTATTTGGGGTTGTCACACGAAAAAAGCGGTGCCGAAAGTCTATAATTATATGTAGGACGGATATGCATAAGAAATGTTTTTATGACATAGTACCTACACACAACACACACCATATATTATTCATAATATTTGATATCTACCATTCATCACTAACAACCCCTATCCACTCACCAACCGATCTTCATATCTGGGGCAGTTGTCTTTCATAAATATAAATCTCGGCGCCACTGAATCGTCGAGTAACATTGTTTTAACATAATTATACAAACATTATTATAGTAAAGAAAATCCTTACTTTATACGCCACTTGTTAACTCAGATTTAGCTTTATATAAACGAGTATAGGTATATTATTATGTTGTTAACGAACTACATATAATTCAAATACAATTATATTGCAGACAATTATTTATTTTATTTCTGTGGAGGCTGGTAAATAGTAAATATACCTTATATTACATATACATAAATAAATCTGATAATTATATTAATGAATGGAATTTAGTTTAATTACTTATATGATAAAATTAGCTTATGTTGCACGAAATAATTTGTAATTTATCAGCGAAATAATCCAATCATAAAAAATAATATTAGTTTTGTGTGCGAATTAAATTTCCATCGTCACATTGAGCGTAATTTTGTTTTGGCTGAAAACATTAGGTTTCATCGAATGAACTTCATTGGATTTAAAAGTGTCGCGTTTCTGATTATAATTTTATATGAGAATCATTTTCTGCATTTGACTATTGTCATGCCGACTTATAAGAGTTAATATAGTATATATTTATATTATTATTTTTTTATGACATTTCTTTCTTTATTATTAAAATTGTGTATCTCAATCAGTTTTGATGTAATGTAACTTACGTTTTGTATTATTAAAAATGTAGTAGTTTATCTTACTTTAAAGTTTGTAGTATCGCGATATGTAGGTTAGGTTGGTTAGGCTTTTCAAAATGTCATTATAATTCACAATACATATAATATGTAATTCCAACATCAAATTCATGGAACAAACGTATTTAAAAACCGGTAACGACCATTCTATAATAATATTACGCGTTTTTGTTCATAAACAGTGTACCTTATTTTATATAAACTACTATCGTATAATAATATTATCGTCTGGGTGCGATTGTTATACTCGTATTATATTATACTATATTAGGACGAATCGAGACAAGTTTTATATAATAAGCTGCTGCTGCTGTTGTATATTCGTTTGATTATTTATATTTGCCGTCCTTTTTTTTACATAATATTATAGTCTCCGGGAGGTCCATTCGAGATCGTTTCCTAAATAGGAGGCATATGCTTATTATATTATATTCGGCAACTTCTGGAATATATACGTAACTATATAATATATATATCGAAAAAACAAAAACAAACGGACGTTGTATAATATATAATGTGTACGTATAAATGCATAATAATGGCGGTCAAGAGTGAGAGAGTGAGAGAGAGGAGAGAAAATTGTAAAAAAAAAAGAAGAAGAAATAATAAAACCCATAAATCCGATCTTCGGCAAAGTAGCGTGTATAGATCTGTAGCCCATTAGTGTGCGTCTGTGGTAATGCTACAGCATGATCATCGACTGGGTATATACTTAATATAATATATATATGAATAAAATATCGCGAAAACGAGACGACCAGAACTGATATATTTGTGATGTGGTTTTAACACGTGGAATATATTATAATAGGAGTAGTGTTTTCGCTGTTTCTGAGTGACTACGCGATTGTATATAATATAATACACAAGTACACGAAAATCTACAGTTGCAGATATGTTTTTTTTTTTAATTTTGTAGTTAATTTTATAAAAAATAAATAAAAAATATATTAAATATTAACGTATATACGAGTTTTAAATAGTAATGAGAATTAAGTATAAAAACACTTTATAAGTAATAGTCTGTACTAATTAAATTTAAAAAGATACAAATATGAAAATCTTATTGCTAAAACATATTATATAGGTATTACCTACACATATGAATATGACGCTGTAGCGTGTTGAGCTATTCGTTTGTGAAGAGCAATGAGCTAATGAGATATTAACATTAATTTTTGGTATCCCTTCATGTTTTGTATAATCCACAAAACTATTTAATTTATAAAATCTAGTCATAAAATATATCAATATAAATCCATACCCATAATATAAATTTAAATAATGGTACCCGCACTTAACCATTTACCTATTTTAATTGAAAAATAATTGATTTTAAAAGAGCCTTCAACACGCCAGTGACATGATTTTAGCTTTTGTTATGAAAATGATTTTTAGAAAAACAAACATTCATTGTCAATGACCAAATGTAACAACGTGTTTAAAAAGGTAACACTATGCTTTAATCTCGTCCGTATGACCTAATTTAAATGTCGTTTTTCAGTAAATAAGTGTCAAATATAGTTTGTATTCGTTGTTGTTATATTTTACAATAACAAAAACAATTTAATTAAAATATAATATATAACCGTAACTGTTTATTTCAACCTTTAAGGCATATTATAGAATTGATTTTGTTTGTTTTAATGATTATAGGTCATTATTAAATTAAGTTTAAATTAACTTGGAAAAATCTTTCTATCAAGATTTAATGCCAAAAATATAGATAATTTAAAAGGATTAAGTAATTATAGAAACTTACCAAAAATGTGCTTTCTTAAAACAAATTGCATCAAAATGTTTTATCGATAAAGCTTTTATTGGTTCTAAATTAAAAAAAAAAGTTATGTTTAGATAATGACAAAAAAATATCAGATTAGTAAAGGTTTCTTCGCTTAATAAAATGTAGAAAATATTATAAGCATAGTTTAAGAAAAGGCAATGAAAAAAATTGAATTTCGAAAAAATTTAATTTGTTTTTTATTTTTATAGACTAGAAATTTATGTTTCGTTATTGATGCCACGTAAATCTGCAAATAAACGCGCATCATATTATGTTTCTCGAAATACAAACAACTTATATTTAAGTATATATTATAATATAAAATGTAGGTACTTATTATATGAGAATATTTACTTGGAAGAAGTATAAACTACAACCGACACGTGTATAAAATAATAAATTGGAAGTTGTATATAATGTATATAATCCGTCATTCGACCGCGATGCACCTTTAGGCATTAATGCACGCGTATTTTTTTTATTGACTATAAAATATAAAACGCCATATCAATAATAAGTATAATAATATATTGTGTGAATATTTTAGTGTTTATTACGTATATAGATATTATTGCGATCGTTATTCGTTTAAATAAACCGAAATTATTCTCAAAATGGCGTCGCAATAAAACAAAAACTAGTTTAAGTCATTCGATGCACTAAAATATAATAATAAATAATAATAATTGCTGTCCATATAGCCACACCACTTAAAGTGGCGAACCTAAGTTGATACCAGAATAAATAATTATAACTGTAAATATTATACTTTAATATTTCCCAAATTCGCATAATTTTTTAATCATTAATTAGACAGTTAGGTTGGGATAGGTTAGGTCTTCCGATGAGTTACTTTCCGGCCGAATAAAGAAACCAGAATCATATTAATAAAACAACTATGTTGGATTGACAATAGTTTAATAAATATAGGTAGGTATTGAGCCGCCAAACTTTTGTACAATTGTTGCAATTTCTGATAATGTTGAATCAATTATGATTAATATGTTATTTTAAATATTAATGTTCATTTGATAATTTAAATTTAAATTTGCAGTATAAATCACTATTAATGTCATAATAATTATTATAAAAACTGTTAATATTATAGTTTTCAATATTATTGAATCAATATTAGTTGATATTATTATTATTATAGTATAGGTATAGACGTATAGTTGATTTGCAATATAATATAATGATTTATAATATTTGTATGGTTAGGTTAGGTTACTAACATATTTTTACTACAACCTATATTATGTAAATGTTCTAACTCAAGCTACATTTCTATAATCTTGAGGAAATTTGTGAATTTAATACGATATACGTTTTACAGTAATATCCAAGGTTCAGCACTAACGAGTTTAAAAGTTAAAGTTAAGTTATTTTTAAATAGACTACATGGTGAGTTACTTTTTTAAGTGGTTTTAAATTTTAACTTAAAGAGTTAAATTTATTTAAAATAGTTATTTTAAAAAATAAATACATCAACATATTTTAAAATTTTTAACCAAGTTAAGTAACTTATATATTTTCATTAAAATTTTAGATTAATTAACATATTTCTATAATGATTTAATTTATTGAGTTGAAATCATTACATAACTTTTTCAGAGCCTTGTTGATATCACAATAACGACCAGCTGCTAACAATAATGAAGAATTGTAGATAATTATTATAGCTTGGTCTAGCTTCGTTACCGTATAAAATATCGATGTAAAATGCTTTTTATTAGCCGGTCAAGTTCTTCAACTTTACTTTCTACCTGTGTTATGTCTTAAATCGTTCCGACTTTTCTCTCGTTAAATCGCGACGTTTTTCGCACACCCTACTGGACATTGCACGATGAACGAATTGCGAATACCAACGCATTAGTTTTTAATTGCGTTTTGTTAAACTTCAACTCATTAATATATTGTATACCATAAAGGGCTTTGGCCGGTTTGTTATTATTATTATTTTTTTGTATATTCAATAAACAAATGGCTTGTTATGGCTGTAAGTAAAGTGTACAAAATATAGTATTATATATAGCATTTCGTTACGTAACAATCATTTATTATGAAAGACTCCAAACTAAATCCTATACAAGTTTATTATAACCTATAACTGCATTTAATAATGAAGTCCGCCTCGTAACGACCACGGTATATAAATAATATTACGATTACAATAATATAATATTATGCTATCACGTGTACGCACAAACCAATTTATCGTCAGATTTAACCAACTCTGTAGCGGAATACGTATTATATTATCATTATTGTTGTTGCCGGGCGAGGCGCGGCAGCAGCGCGAGACGAAGAAGACCGAGGAACATCCGCCCGATCCCCGAGGACATGCGCGATTAAACAGTAGCCGGTCGGAATTGTCGGGCCGGCGGCGTACGAAACGCGTAGGTCAATATTATCATAATACGTATTAATAATATATTTATAGTGCCGATTGTGCGCGCGCTATATCTGATAATAATATGATTTTTAATAGAAATAATGACAAAAAAAAAAAAATGTACGAGAGAAAAAAATAAGAGTTAATAACACATGTACATATTTCTGCGGTGCGGATGTTCGTGTTGCTAGCGTTATTCATTTTTGGTCTTATATTATAATTTATAATAATATCATCGATACAATAATTACGTGGCCACGTAGGTAGAAAAATAATAATATCATAATATATTATAATAACACGACCGACGTAGCGCCTAAGGTCGCGCCGCCGCCGCCGCCGTCGTTCAGATAATTTATGCGCTCGTCCGGCATGGATATCAGTCTAGTATTTAAATTTATTACCTATTAATATAATAATTATAAACAATTATAATTTAAAATGTATTAATATACTCTGTAAGGATGTTTAAAGTGCACTATAACTTGTCTATTAATAATTAATAATAAAAAATAGCGTGTTTTTGCGTTCAACCGAATGTAATCAGATTATAAAATTTTATACGTAAGGGTTATATATATTGATTAATAACTTTTGTTTAAGGTAATTGATATATTATCATAATCGAACATAAGGAATGGTGATGATGTTTGGTTATTTATAAGATACTACTTATAGTTATAGATAGTTCATTGCAGAACTAGTATAATTCGATATTTTAGTAAAAAATAACTAGGTAATAAGTATGTATTGAGAAGTTTTTAATAAAATAATAATTGGAATATAATTTTAAATGAAACAATGAAATATGTTTTTATGTATAGTTATTACATAATATAAATTAGTTTTATTCGTTTTCATCCGATTTTTTACTATTAATCAAAATGTATAACCTATATGTCTTATTAACATAAAACACACGACTAATTAATATTTAAAGAATTTAATCATGCAATTAAAATGACAAATATGATAATTTATTAATATAGAATATTT
Organism: Eriosoma lanigerum; assembly: GCA_013282895.1. NCBI lineage: Eukaryota > Metazoa > Arthropoda > Insecta > Hemiptera > Aphididae > Eriosoma > Eriosoma lanigerum. The sequence continues at coordinate 51,437,239 of CM023359.1, forward strand.
AACGAAAAAATAAAACAAATTTAATAAAAAGTTTCTAAATTTGAATTAGATTAACAAGAATGTTTTATTATTTTAATATTTGGTATACACTCTGCAGCGTTATGGATTTCCTAACACGAGTTTCCAGAGTGCAAATCGTAGGTATTGATATAATAATAATATTATGTTCTTGTAATAATCGACTGTTGTTTTAATGATTTTACAAACTCGCGAGTACACGTTTTCATGATTGACAGAAAAAAAAAAATAGAAAATAATATCTGTTAAATAAATTCATTATACGTAATGTCGAAAAAATTAATAAATTTATATTTTTTGCGAACCTAAAAAATCTAGAAAACATTTACCATACATTTAATTGACTTATGTAAATTGAACTGAATTCATTATTTATCTAATAAGTATTAATATTTACTGAATAATATTGATCCCCCGCTCTGAAAGCTTATAGTCCCTTCTTACCACTCCGATTACTACGTATACATATATATACACGCAAATCATAAAGATTAATTTTAATCCTTTTATTTGCGCGTAGCGCGTGTATTTAATAAATTCTATACCATAAAATATAATTCATCCAACTTAACTTAGGTTTAGGTAACGAGCGTATATCGCAATAAAATGCATTTGGGTCGAAATTAAAATATTCACTCGAAATATTTATAATAATATAATAAATCAAATAATCCGATATGATTATGTTTTCACTACTGCGGTTTTCGCGTTCTCGAATTCGCCACCATCGCGTTTCGTTATGAGTACGTTCGTTCGTTATAGAATTACTAATGTCATATTTCATCGTTGCATTTGATTTATCGTAGATTTTTTCCATTTGCTTTTTAAACCGTATAGTTACGCGACTTGAAACTATTTTAATATAATAATATGTTCGTGTTGAAATTCGTTCGCTAATTAAAACGCAAAAGTTGTATATACGTAAATCTCGCGGAATAACAAAAAATTAATATCGAATAAATAAATTAGTTGTTTGCATTTGTCACCTGTGTTGTATTTTTATTGTTAAATTTGTTAGTCGAGTAGAGACGTCTTAACACAACATTATTCGATTTTTATATTATAAACCAAAATCAGCATTGTAAAATTTTATACAATAGGTACATTATATAATATAATACATTTTAGATTCTGAACGAAGCGATATTAGTCTTACAAAGATGTTTTTTTTTATTTGTTTGATGTATGAAAACATTTTTTCGGGTATAAATAATGATCCAATTACCACCAATAGGGTGTTCTTTCCGTTCATAAAATTTCAAGTAGTTGTTTAGCTCATTTTTCGATTTTCTCAAAAGTTTTTCCTTGAGCGAAGAAAAACTACCAAAAAATGGTGGAAATTAGCAAAATTACTGTTTCCGTTATTTAATTTTTTTTATTTCGCGATAACTAAATCAAATTTGAAAAATTAATTGTATGCAAATTTTTAATAATAAAAGTTTTTTATTATAATATATTTAAGGTTTTAATATAATAAAATGTAATATATATAAGTATGAATTTACGTTCACCAATTTACAAATAATTAAATTTCACGTTAATCATTTAAAATAATGTAAATTTATAACATTAGCGAACAAATTAATTTACAATATTATGCTGAATGACTACAGAGAAATCAGATAATCCGGAAATTAGTGAACGGGTATATAATTCAAGAGGACGATGTCAGACTCAGATGTTCAATTATTGGCCAACGAGATCCGCAGCCACCTCACGTTTGGCCGTCTGTTTCGTCTTCTCTCTGCCGTAGCCTAAACAACGATTGATAATAATTACGGTTAGAAATATTTTGAAATATCTAAATTAATAACGTACCGTATGTGTCAATGCATTTTGCCTGACACAGATATGTCGGTGAACCAGAAATCTCAATATTTGATTCACTGGTCCGCGAATAAAATATTTCCATTTTAAATCTCGTTCCGTATTCGTTTATTATTGAAACTGGCGATTTCAATAGGTGACGTTTGGACCGCCTTGTCCGCAACATCCGGTCTTGTTTCATGAACGGCCGCCAATACCGCCTGTACATTATCTGCATTTCCTCTGAGCAATAAATTTGAATTTACTGGTAAAATATTCTTCGCTCAGATGGGTGCAGGATGATTTATCCTGGATGTCACAAATCACCGTATCCGACTCCACAGCCAATACCTCCACAGTCGTCGAAGGACTGTAGCCAGATTTTATGGATTTGTCTTCTATTGTCGATCTGGTTTTCCGCCAATTAAACATACGCCTAATTATATTCTGTTTTTGTTTTGTTTACAACTTTCTTCGAGACACTTTTATAAGGTAGTAGGTACTCATAATAAAATAATACACAAATAATTGTTTAATTATTCATAATCAATATTTGAAGGATTAAAATGCTGCCGTGGTCGTCACGAGATCAAGAGAACATATTTATTTTTATATGATCGACAATTTTAAAACTTCGCATAGAAAAAAAAAATAATATATCGTAAAGCGTATAACTATAAACATAAGTCGAGTTAAATATAATATTGTGATTTTTCAAACACACTAGCTATTAAATTATGAGCGAAGCGAGGATTGGTTTTACAAAGATTTTTTTTAATGTATAAAAATTTTTTCGGGAAGAAATAATGGTCTGTTTACTACAAATAGGGTATGCTGTAGAACATTGCATCTAATTGGTACTTTATTTAATTCATTTTTTGAATTTCTCAAAAGTTTTTCATTAGGAGAAGAACGATTAATTGTAGGGACTTTTTTTGAGTACTAACATAGGTAATTTACACACGTGGTAAAATTTTTGAATGGATTATTAGTATAAAATGTTGTAATATATTGAGTTTTGCTCAGAATCGTATTTTTCATGCAATATCATTGCATTAAAATCTTAATTATAATAAACCATTAATTTCTCCAAAGAACCGAAGGGACGAAGGAGGAACGTCCAGAATCAACCTTTCTGCTTTTTCACTTCTTATACCTAACCTAACCTAACCTCATAGATGCGCCACTGGAAGTATTAGGTATATTATCATTTACAATAATATATTATTACGTCGTGTTATTATTACCATGGAACGATAAATTTGTTTTTCGCCACAGACAAAAAATAGTATTTTGGACCGCGCGTGACAGCTCGAGGTGAATAGTGTATAGTGTATATTTAATATTTACAGAATTCTTAAATATTTTATTGTAATATGCATATTATTATACTCCGCGGGCAGCCGCACGTGCTTCTTGACTATCATCGTTACTCGATATTACATCTGCTATAATAGTAATAATATCGCCTTGGGCAAAGCTCTGCAACATCTTTTTAATTCTTAAATTAAGGTGTTTGAAAATATATGAATATTTTTAAAGTTAATTAAATTTTGTATTTTAAAATAATAATTAGTTGAGTTATCTTTAAGCTAAAAAGTTAAAAAAATTTAACTTTTAATCCAAATCTATCTGTTTAAATCGTTTATGCTCAGGATTGCTTTTGAACAATTTTATTTGTATAGGAAATATATGTGTAAAATAAACATTTATTTATTATCTTTGTACATCATCTGTTAGATTTGGTTTTGAGTGTTGAATTGGATTTCAGTGGACTGTATAAAATACTGTATAAAATAAAAACTGTGTTTATTATTGAAAGTTACTTTATTTTGTCTGCACATTCTCATATTGGCGTAAGAATGGCAACTGAACTCATATCAACTGCCTTCGCGGTCAGCTGTCACAAGTTAATTGTAATTTTTATAATTTATTACAATGTTAATCGAATAATCGATAACTAGCTAAGCCTCAACATCATCATTTATACGACTATATAATAATAATAAAAAAAATACTCATACGACATTTTTATGCATTATATATAATTTAAATTATGTAAATGACAGGGCTTAAAGTGGGAAAAAATTCCAGGGGGGGACTAATGTATCCATATAGTTTTAAGCGTTCCATATATCATTTATGTATAATATCTAATGTATATAGTATATGTAATGTATAAACAGTGATTGTGTAATATATTCATCTCACTTTTAACCCTGAATAATGTTCAAATTTGTAATTAATTTCATAAAAAATTACACAAAAATACCATAAATTAACCGCAGAACCATATAACATAATATTATATTATGTTATCACTTATCGGCTAGTCGGATACCTATTAATCACAGTATAGATGTTTAAAATAACCGATTTAATCTCAATGGAATTCTGAATTATATTGACTAATGTTTATTTATAATTGGAGCGTTCTGGCTACAAGCGGAATCCAAAGCGTATTGTAACATGTAATTTGTTAAATGAGACGCTTTTTAACCACCATTAGAGGTAGAGGGACTGAGTCCCTTTGTGTCTCCCCCCACTTTAACCCATGGTAAAAGAAGAGTTAAACTATTTTACATTTATATATTTTTCTTAATTTCGACATGAATTGGTCTAAACTTTAGTAAAATTATTCAGTCTTTACCTTCTTTGATAACCAATTTCATAACATAATTTATTTAGACAAAATATTATTTGACAACGGATAATATTATTAGGATTTGTTCCATAAAATTTAATATGATTATTTAACTAAAGTATTAAACCTACTGGTTTATGTTTTAAAACGATTCAGAAAATTAAGATTTATTAATAATTAATTTAGGGCTGATCGTGTTATTAGGTTTTATTAATTCATATACTTGTAGACTGTAGGTGAATTAACATAAGAAATTGTAAATTAGATTTAAATTAAAAAAGAATTCAGTATCAAAAATGTAATTTTTAAAATATTTTATCACAATATCCTAACCTGACAATCTGACATTCCTTTTTTAATTTTTATATTAATAATATTAAACAAATTAAATAAAAAATAACTCGGTTCTTTTAGAGATTAATTTACTAAGTTAGATAATACAATTCAAACTAACCAACATAAATTCATTAACGACCAATTATTCGCTTTCCAACCGTATTTAATTTATCTTTGGTAAAAATAATAACAATACAATTAGATACTTTTTACTTAAATATTTTAATAATAATAACATAAATATATTTTTAAATGAAACTTTTAAAAGGACCTTAGACCTTTTTTTAATATATATCTTGTCATATTTTATATTATTATACTTGTTAAAACTGGAAAATATTCGGAAAATAATCTCTATAGACTATATTAGATGAATCCAAATAAAATCTATTTCCATAGATGAGATTTTATTCATTTGATCAATTGGAAATAAACAGGTATTTAAAAGATTTCGGTTAGGTTTTATTTTTATGAATTATTGATTGATCGCGACATTTAGTTATTTATAATATTATATAGATACGTATTATTATCATTTTCTATCTATTTTGTGTCTTTTTTTCGTGTTTTTATTATAAATAAATAGTCGTCTGCGTGCACTGACAAATGTTAAGGAATTAGGAGTATAATAAATTGTAAATAATATCAAACTCAATCTAATAATATTGCATCAGACGTGTGTATTAATATTTAAACTTGAAAATTGGGCGCCGGACGTCCAGCGGTTATTCGTTTGTCATGCTCATCTGTCAATCTCATATTATAATAATGTGTGATAACGATCAGCTAAAAAATTATAATTTATTTTTCTGTTTATCTGTCCTTCATTTTAGATCTTGCGACAATATTTTTCATAAAAATATAATAATAATTGGATAGTTGTATAATTCTTATAACCTTTTATATGGTCAGAGAGATTGTTTGTCTAAGATTTTGGTATAAATTCTTGAAGATTACAACTTTCATGACAAAGTCCCATTTCACACAATGACTATAATTATCATTTAATAACAATAATAATACGTTTTTTTTTTTAAAAAAAATTAATTAATTAAATAAAAATATAATGGTATTTAGACATTTAGAAGTTTGTATCTATACTTTATATTTTAAGGGAGTTTACAACCCCAAAAAATTGAAAAACTTTAGTCAGCTGTTGTAATTAAATATAAATATATGTTTATTTATTAATAAATTAATTTAAATATTAAGAGTTAACATTTTAAATTGCACAATTGTTTTTCTTTAAAAATATAACAATAATCCGACTAGAGAACTATATGAAGATTATCGTTGTAAAATAATGAATAATATTTAATTATATAAATGAATAGATGTTTGTTTTACACACAAGTATGCAAATTATAATCTATATTAATTGAGCTCGATACATAATTAGAAAAAACAAAAACAAAAAAAAAAAGAAAGTGCTACAAATGCGTTTATTAATAACTATACCTAAACACAGTGCAAGAAGTGATGATAAAAATAAATTGTAAACAAATTTTGGTGAATTAGAAATTCTGATTCGCATGTTTCATTTAGCTACACATTATATTTATTTAGATATTTATATATTAGATACATATTTATCTCTACTAAATTAAAAAATACGCCCTGTGGACATGTTACGATAAGGTTTTCACAAAAATTAAAAAAAATAATAATAATAACCAGTTTAAACACGCGTTTTATTTTTGTTCGTGAGACCTTGCGACAATGTGCGTAATATACATTCTTGGGAATTTATATACAAATAGTTAATATTATATTATAAACATAATATATAATACTAATAATAATAATAATAATAATAATAATAATAATAATAATAATAATAATATATAATTCAATCGGATCAGTTTAGTCGGAAATAAAGCTACTACTCAAGGTAATAGCACCAATTTTTGACAGCAAATTTCGATAAGACATTTCTATATTCTAACATCCATACGTATACGTCATATTATTTATGATTTTAAAATAAAAACAAATTGAATAACGTATATTAATTTAAAATAAGACAACCATATTTTTATTTGAATCCATCGTACTTATATTAATATGAATATTGTTGAGCTAATACAAATAATGTTGTACAAATAATATTCCTATGTTATGAAATATTATGGATATAAATAACTGAAAATAAATAACTACACAATTATAATTATAATTAAGGACGACATTGAAGGACATTGTTGTTTTTTGTTGTAACCTACCTTTGAAGCAACAATAGTACTTACATTAAAATTAATTCACAAAACTATTTATAGGAGAAAATATTTTCTATTCATATGAAAGAAATCACAAATATGATATCTGTGATTCGTAATTAGATTATGAGAGAAACAGTTAAAATTTATGGTAATAATGTGAAAACTAGTTATTGAAAATTGATGTTTAATATTATTACAATTTATCAATTACACTTTGATGCAGCCAAATATGATTTGATAGCGTTTATCCTGCTGTATGGGTAGTATTTAAGGGGCAACATTTATTATTGTTCATACAGATACAACATTAGTATAGTACATTATGTCATTATATCATAAATAATAATAAAAAATTTCGTTCCAATGTCATTTTTATTTCGTAATTATTTGATATATTAAATCCTTTAGTGCACTTTTCATAATGTTCATATTTTTTTTACAAATATTAATTATTACAATTAAAATAATAAAATCTAATATTTAATATATTAGGTATTATGAATTTCCATTGTTATAAAAATCGTAATATAACATGCGTAGATCAGAATTTCATGTTACAAGAATGGTGGGTATTTATTAATAAATAAATATTAAAAACATTAATTAATTAATTTTATATTTTATTTGTTAATAAATATTAGTTTTATTTATAAGCTTTTATTTAAGATTAAGAAAACAGTATAGGTTACATATCTACATTTAAGATGTATACAATAATAATAGTCTTTTTACACTATTTAAGCTATAAATATATAATAAATATATTTTAAACGTATTTTTATAAAAAATTTTCCCAATTTTATGTCAATTTTGTACTTTTTTATTTAGAAAACCCCAGTCTTAGTTAGTTATAATATTGCTTATATTGAGTGATTCAAAAATTATGTCAATCGCGTGAAATCGATAAGTTTAAAATTTTTAATAAAAGGTATTTATATTTTTAAGACATTGTTATTATTGTTCCAATAATGATAAATAATTGCAGATAAACATGTGACTAAATAAATATAAGTATGTAACAACTGTTATGTAATTTTTTTTTTAAAAATAACTTCTATCATACCACGATTAAACTATTTAAACAATGTCCAGTGACGTATTTTATTGAATAATAATATTGTAAAAAAATAAAATCAATTAGGTATACGAACTCATTTAAGAATATAGCAATTGAATTCAATCGTGAAACTTTATACCGTAATATAATTTCCTATCATATACAATATAGGTACTCATATTACAGTTCGATATTTTACAGCTCGTAGGTACATTTTTTTTTTATTTACTTAAGTAGTATAATTTTATATTGTGATTTTTTTTTTGTTAATAGCAAAATGATATATTTATTTTCTTTAAATAATTATCACTTGTTATAAATATGATTAGAATTTATGCAAAATAATACACTGAAAACAATTTTATTTTTTAATCACGCCATTATGGAAAATTTTTTGTATTCATTTAGCGTAAAGTATGGAAGAATATAAAATATAAAATCGATAATCATATTAATTTACCTATTAATATTTTTAAATTGATAAAATCAAACAGAAAACAAAAAAATTACTCCAGTCTCTCATTTAACTCGTTCCCATTTCCCTTTTTACGTTTCATTACGATATTATCTATCTATTTTTATCACTTGTTAGAATTATAAAGTCATAGTCTTTATTATTGGTATTATCGTATAAATTAATAAATAAGTTCAATTATAATTATGTATATCAAATTGTCAAATTATTAAAAATAATTAAAACACTAAAAATGATTCAAATATTAATTAGTGACACAAAGATAAAACAAAATTCTGACATTTCATGTATAAACATTTCATTAATAAAATTATACACAGAAAAAACGTAAAAATATGAATGAGCGAAACAAAAATTATCAATGGAACGGAAAAAACGCTATAGAATTTTTTAAAAGAAGTATAAAAACACAAAAACCAATCACTAGTGGCTGTCAACGTGCAAACATTAGATTATTTAATATTTGTACACAAATTGATTACCTATATTTATGATAAATTAATTGACTTAAATGTTCAAATTAAAGTGTTTATAGTGGTGCCCAAACTATAATACATCTGTAGCAGTTTGTATACAGAGTGATTAACCTAAGATGTTCACACTATTTTTTTTAACCATAATTATTTTTTATTTTAGATTCTAAGCGAAGCGATGAATGTATTGGTCTTACAAAGAAATTGTTTTTTTGTTTTTTTTTTTGATATATGAAAACACTTTTTCGGGTAGAAATTATGGTCCGATTACCACAATTAGGATATGCTTTCGGTAGCAAATCGCGTCTAGTTGGTACTTTATTTAGCTTATTTTTCGAATTTCTTAAAAGTTTTTCCTTAGGAAAAGAAAAACTACCAAAAAATGACGGAAAATTGACAAAATTACGGTTTCTGTTATTTTATTTTTTTTTAATTTCGTGATAACCAATTGAGTTTTGATCATAGGGACTTAAAATTTTTTTTGAGTATTAACATAGGTAATATACAAGTGTGATAAAACTTTGGAACGAATTGGTTGCAAATTGGATTTTGGCCAAGTATAGCGTTTAGAACTTTTTTTCAAAAATGTTTAATATTTTCTGCAATTTTTAGTTCATCAGTCTGAAAATTTTATTGAAGTCTAATCATATACTACTTAACCTTTTCACAAAATATTTTGAAAATCGTGACTGACAATTTTTTTTTATAAGCTTTTTAATTTGAAATTCCCGAAAATCAGAAAAATAACGGTTTCGTTATTTTAAAGTTTTTTATTTATGATAACAAATTAGGTTTTGATCATAGGGAATTGATGTTTTTTTGAATATCAACATAGGTCTTCCACATTAGAGAAAACAATTTGGAAACTATTTGTTAATTTTCTGATTAGATATAGAGTTTAGAATTTTTTTCCAAAAATGTTTAATAATTCCTGCAATTTATCAGTTTGTTAGTTTGAAAATTTTATTGAACCCCAATCATATACAACTATGTTTTTTTAAGCTTCAAAAATTTGAATATTTTTAGTAGAATTGAATATTATATATATGTATATATATTTTTTATGTATGAAAACATTTTTTCGGGTACAATCGTAGAGACTTGAAAATTTTTTTGAGTATTAACATAGGTAGAATACAAGTGAGGTAAAGTTTTGGAATGAATTATTAGTATAGTCTATTGTAATATAATGAGTTACGCTCAGAATCGTATTTCTAATGCAATATCATTGCATTCAAATCTTAAGTATAATAAACCACTACTTTTTTCGAGGACCGAAGGGATGAAGGAGGAATGTCTACAATCGACATTCCCACTTTTTATATATTTTTCCCTTTGAAAAATTCTAGTATGCGTATTTTTTAAAACTTGGTTTTTTATGTCAATTAAAGTATATTTTAATTGTATTTCCTCTATAATGATACAAAGTTTTTTTTCCAAATGGGAATTACACTTTTTTGTATTTTCCAAAAATATGTACTTAATTAATTTTTCTAAAAAAATTCTGAAGTTAGAAAAGTATGGTACATGACACATGATTTATATTTAAAACTTGATAAAATAAAGAGCTTATAAATTTACATTATTATTACCAAACTAAATAAAAATTATAACGAACAATTATTAATAAATACCCTAAACATGTTTAATTAAAATTTTTCTAAATTTTCCATATTGACATGTATTCTCCCAACTTAACCCATTTACAATTAAAGTAGAGACTATATACCTAACTAACTGTAGATTAACTATATAAGAAACAATTTATTAACATTTTCTTTTAATAAAATGAAATTTCTAAAAAAATTAACTAAATAACAATTTGTATAAAAACAGTATTAGGTATTATGACAGCGGAAAAAAATAGAAAAGGGAAATAGAAATGTGCAAAAAAGTATATAAAATATAAACTGTTTTTTTTTTTTTATTATTAAAATGTTCTGTAGGTAAATAAAATAGTATTTGACACATTAATGATATAATAAGGAATCCGTTTAATATCTTTTTAATATCGTTTTAGTTTTACACTTAGCGTGAGAATATTAATTATTTATTAACCAAATGCATATATGTGTTTTTTATTAAAAAAAGCTTAACGATTCCTGTTAAACCGGTTTACAAACTTTTAAACGTATTTAATTTTAATTTAAATTCATATTTTATTCGTAAATGACATTAACTGGGATCCGTATTTTATTTTACAAAGCCAAAGACGGTTTTTATCAGATCTCAAGACACTATAATATTATCATAACTAGAGAAATATACAAATTTAAGCGCCGTTGTACATATAAAACCGAAAATTAATCTATCATAAAAAAAATAACAAAAATACCGTATTATTAATGATGGGAATCAAAAAATTAGCCAAAAGTTCCCAAATTGTATGGTGGGATGTTAAAAGTGAAATAAAAAAATGTTTATTTAAGAACAAAAGAATTATATGTATTAAACTAACACTAAATAATAATATATTATGTAGTTTTTTGATAAAATTTTTATTATGACTTATATCTAATACAATAATTGATTATTAACTAAACTTAATTGAAAAGGTCACTATAATTTGGAGCGGGTCACTAACTCATCAAAATCTGGAATTTTTAAAAAAGAGTAAGACTCGTGGAAAGTTTGGGAACCTCTGGTTTACACAATTATCACAATTATATTAATATTCATGAGAACTACCATAATATACGTTACAAACAGTTTATATGCAAAAAAATCGTTATTAAACATTATGAAATATGTCATAATTGTTTATAACTCCACTTCTTGTTTGCGAATATTGAGCGTGTATTTATTATTTTGTATTTTTGCTGCGATCGTAAATATTTTACACCGGAGAATTTCAATTTCAATTATTAAACAAATCGAAAAGGATGAGAATATTAATAAAATAATAAGAATTATTTAACGTTAGCATCATCATATCATAATATAGTCATGTCAAATTTTTCACGTCGTAATAATAATAATAACATTTAATTATTGTCAAAAAAACCAAATATATTAATAACAATATAATAATTGCGTTTAATAAATAAATTGTTTTATATGCACAAAATAATATTAAATAGCATTTTTACATACAGATAATGTAATAATTTGAAATATTTTATATCATATTCGTATATTATGTTATAACTTTATAAGTCATAACATCATAATCATGTTTACGTTATGATTATTTTTAATTGACAACGTGTTCGATTTTCATTAATTTGATCAATTATTTTAATTATTTTCGAAATAACCGAGAATCGTTTTATTTTCCTCATACAAAGCTAAAATAAAAATATCACATTTTATTTCGAACGAACAAATTATTTGTAAATTATAATAACGTAACATAGTCTTGAAGATTTATAAAATAATATAATGTAATAAAAATCAAACATAGACGAGCCGTAAAAAATCACATTAAAAATTTTTTTTTCTTTTAAAAATCCATATACGTAAATACGTTTGAAGACGAATAAAATAATAATATAAAACATGGTTGTTGTGGTAATTAATTTAATTTTCAAACTTGTTTGTTTTTATATATTATGTCTTTCTGATTTTTTATTAGAATGTTTTTTATTTATTTTTTCATACGTTTCACCACAACAAATTATTATACTACCATAAAAGTGATAAATGAAATCCCGGTTTTATTGACCGCGAGAACGAGCTGTATATGTAGGTATTATAAGTGATTCAGATATTCTGATATGTTCTCGTTGAAATCGTGGACAAAATTAACATTTCGCCAAATTTATTTCATAAGACATTATTCATAAATTAATTACGCGTTAGATCTCGTATCTATATTAAATTTAATTACCGTTGCCAAATACTAAATTGCTATTGATATAAAAAAAAAAAGAAAATCACGTATTTTAATATAAGATTATGTTAATTATTATTTTTGATAAGTTAGACATTTTTATTTATTTATATTCTTAACTGTGTAATACAATATGTGAAAAAATAATATACTCTTAGGTTTTTATTTTAAAACTATAGTTGTAATATTTTTATGATTTTAAAAAGTTAAATTTATATTGAAAAGGAATAGCAATAATATATATTGTACATTGTCATATAACATGTATAACATTAGCATGATGTATTTTTAATTATGAACGTTTATTTCAGAATTTTTTTTTATGAAATAACAAAACTAATTTTTTTCTCGGGAGAAGAAAAACTACCAAAGAATAACGGAAATAGTGCCAAATTCACGGAAATCGTAGTTTTGACGAAATTGATTTTAGTTTTTATAATAACTAATGTAATTTTGAACGTATAAGGACTTTTTTAGGTAAATTTTTTTAAGTGTTCTCATAGGTAGTTTACACACGTGGTAAAATTATGAAACGATTTATCAGTATAATATATTATATTATATTGAGTTTCGCTCAGAATCGTATTTTTGAATGCAATATCATTCAAAGTTATTCAAAAGTTTAAAAAAATCATATAGTTACCGGTAAGAAAATAACAAAACTCATCAATTTAAAAACTAAATTATTACTAATAATATTTAATAATTATTTGTTCTATTACTAATACTTTGTATAATACTATATATTATTAAATCGTTCAATTATTTTTTTTCTTTATTGAATTAGAAAAATTACCCGTATATGATCAATTGAAACACATTTATGAATTATTTAACTTAGAATTTTCTATGTAGAATACATCACGAAGATCGCAATTTTTTTTATGGCAAATCTCTGTAACATAAATTTTATATTTTGTTCAAAATATATCGATTTTTTCGAAATTATCGGTCACATTTACATTCATCTATAACAATTAACAATATTATAACAATATATATTAATAATACTGATGATCAAATTAATTTAATTTAGTAAAATGTTGAGTTAATTGTTAAAAATGTAAAGTAATATAAAGTTAATAAAATTGTTCAGTCAAAATAAAAGTTAAACTAATTTATAATCTCAATTTAATTATTTTATAATTAACATATGTGATGACTGATGATTATGATTGGGATATTTCTGATTTTGCATTTTTTTTCTTACGTTGTCTAACCTAACCTATCTAATTACATGCATACTACTTTCTTTGGTTAGGTTAGATTTTAATTAATATATTGTATTGTACATATATATATATATAGCTATTATGACATTTTGAATATAATTTCTGTTATATTTTTAATCACTTATTTTATTGTTTTCGGTACAAAATCACATAAAAAAACAATGTGATTTTTTATTTTATTAATTGAATCTGAACCTATCTATGTAATTTATAAAAATTATTGTTAAATTAATTTTGGAAATTTAATATTGTTATTAAGAATATAGAACACAGGTTTCTAATACCTAAATCTGTTGAACAACGAGAACTTAAATATTGGGGGTGCTACAATTACATAACTTTCCTAATGGTTAAGTTAGGTTAGGAGGCATTCTACCAAAATACCATTAAAAAAATAATATTATTTAAATGCATAAGTCAATATATATATATATAAACTGTATAGTATCAATCATTAAGGTATCTATAGTTTATTTTATGCAAGTCAATGAAAAATGCAATGATAGAGATAATTATAATTAAAAATAATAAATACATTAATTGTTTATTCAATTTCAAACCAAATAGACAAGAAACTTGAGGATATTAAATCAAAATTTAGGGATGCTATAGCACCGTGTTATATAATTACGCCATTGACTTAAATACAGAATATTATTGGCAGTGATCGTTGATTGTAACATTTATATTTATCATAAATATAAAACTAAACTCAATATTTCATTACTAAATACATTTAGCTATTTTTTAATGCATTATCTTCATAACTTTTTTAGTGATGCTAAAATTTTGGTAGGTTTTGATGAAATAAAGTAAAAATACAATTTACACCTAACTGAAATTTAATTATAAAATTAACTCGGCAATTATTAAATAATTATTTATATTTTGTCAATTATTGATAATTAGTTACTTTTTTACGCCAGTTTATGCAAACCAATTGATAATAATATTTAAAGCCTGAATAAAAAGATCTAGAAAAATACATTTCGATAGCAATAACACCCTTAAACAACTTCACATTTTTTTTACAATTCTATTTTATTACAAATTAGTTATTCCATTTAATTTAAATAATCTAATATTATTGGATGACACATATTTAAAACATTTTATATTAGCGGTCAGTCTGATTTTGAACACACCAAAATATATTGCTAAAGATTTCTTAAGGTAATATTTTGAAATACATAATTTGATTCTGTTAATTATACATAAATATATGCACCAAGATTTAAATTTAAATGACCTGAGAATGCTAAAATATGTACTGTTTCATTAATTTAATCATGTACTAGAAGTCTAGGAATGCAACTAAAGAAAATTTCACTTCGCATTGAAATCCGGGCCCTAATCATTAACATAATTGATTGATACTACGAATATCGTTCGTCTGATTTTCTAGTTCTCAATAAAATAAAAACCAACACCGGCAGCTGTAGATGACACGTATGGCATTATTCCTTTTCGTGGTAGTTTCATTTTTTTATTTATATTTGAATTTTTTACTGGCGTCCGTCCATCGTATTAGCATATTATATTATTATTATTATTATTATTATTATAAATAAATACGGCTTTTCACCGCCGACGCCGTTGCTCTACGCGAACATAATGTTAAATAATAAAAATATAAAATAAAAATTGTTTCTAAATTTTATTGCGCATATTGGTTTTTTATTATCTTTATGTTCGTATATGATAATACTTACACCTAATATATTATGTATGTATAATACGCGACGACGTGCGTATATTAGACAACGTTCACACGCGCGTATTACGGACAACCGGTTTCTTGTACGGTGTAGCCGCACATCGTGGTAAAGGTTCGTAAAAAATGAATAATAAAAAAAAAAAGAATTCGCATGTATTATATTACAATAAAAATAATAAAATTTCTAGCGCCAGGCAATCGTGATGTTGACTTGGTCGTCGTTTTTGAACCTTATCATCCGATCAACAAGTATCAAAAATTCTTCCATTTAAGGAAATAAATTCATTTACATGTATAATGTATAGATATTAGATACAATATGCCCGTATTTAGTATTAATTTTCAGGGGGAGTTTTTTTATAATGATGTTAATGATGTATATTAAAATGTAAATCTTAAAATATATAACATTTAATATGTCGTCAAATTTTCAGAAGGGGTTTGAACATGGAAACCCCCCTTGATACGGCTATGAGATACAATATATATTTAATATATGATATAAAAATAATTTATAAAATTAAACAATCAAAGAATAACTAATTTCCGGGCTACTGCTACTGTATTTTGCTACATCAATTAGAATGATTTAATATATTTTTAATATTTTGTTCAGACATTGAGCCAAAAGGTTTATTTTAAGGATTTTTCATCTAATAAAATAATGAAAAAAAATTTGATTAAAAGATTCGATCAAAGTGTTCAAAGAAATAATATTTAATCTTTTTTACTATTTAGCACACTTTTTGTATTTTTTACTTTAAATTGGACGATACAAATCTTTATATTTTTGGCATTATTTTTATGGTTAAATTAGTTTTTTAAGTCATAATATTTATTTTACTGAATTGATAAGGAAAATTTCAATTAAAAATTAACTACTTAAAATTTATTCGTATTTTTGAATATCTTCATCTTCAACTTTATAGTAAAAGAGATTTCTTAAATTACTTTATAATATGATTTTATTTTTTAATATTTAAATTTATTTATAACAATAATTTCATTTTATGTTAAAAATAACACTTTTAAAAGTAGAATTTTTTGGTGTAGGTACTTAAGTGCACTAATTAATATTATTCGTAATATATACGATAATAATTTTTTTTAAATAAAATTAGCAATATGTTATGAGTAATACGTGAAAATTGTAGTTTTCGCCTGTTTTTCTGGTTTACTATGAGAATTTACATATTCATATTTCATTATATATCATCATTAAATTATTTTCAATCAATTTTTCCAATTATTTATATTTTTAATTGCATTCCATCTCAGGACCGGATTAGGTGAATTAGTCCCATCGAGATATTAATATTTTACCGGTCCATATTTTATAATTTTATCTTTTAAACGTATATAATATATTAAATTGTTTATAGTATTTCTATCAAATTTTATTTTGAAATACAATAAAATTGGAGTGTAACGTTAATATCTTATTTTTTAATACAATTCCTATGTACTTTTCTATAGGCCCGCCGAGATTTTATCGGTAACTCGCCAGGCCAATCCGGGCCTGTCCATCATCATCATCTATGCATCTTCGGAAAATACAAAAGAAAGTTGATTAAAAAAAATAAAAAAACCAGACAATTTTAAGAAAATATAAATTTGTATAATATATAATATTTATTGAGTAGATTTTACATGTAAATAAATACTATTATTTTCTTATAAAAAAAACTAGGTTAATACTAACAACTTATCTCAGCTAATATAATATCATATATTATGTACAACGAATACGATATTAATAAAAAACTATTATATCATACATACCTATAATGTTTTTTTGTAAATAATATATTAAATAATAATAATAATAAAAAATTAATGATAATAATAATAATAATAATAATAATGATAAGTGACTAGAAATTAGAATTAATAATATACAATAATATGTACAACACACGTTATGTACACGTTTCGAGATGAATAAAAAAAAATTATAAAAATAATAATAAGAGAAAGATAAAATAATATTTATTACAAAATATATTATAATGGATGGATGAGTTAAAAATGACAATATTATATAAATCATAATTAATAAAAAAAGGGGTAAATGAACGATTGGTATAAAAAAAAAAAATGTACAAACCGATGAGATAATATATTTAATACTTGTTCAGGTAGCTTTGTGTACCGCCGTCGTCTTCTGTATATATAGTTATTGCATTAATTAACATGGATTAAACGAGAAATAAATAAATATCTGTATACTATGTGAAAAAAAAAAACGCCGATTCATTAATTATACGTCTGTTTTACGACATTGTTCTTCCGAAAACTCGTAAAAATTGTCGTCGATTAAAAAAAAAATCGACCCGCTCGTAAAATCACGAAAATCGATAAAGCCTAAGTGCTTTTACATTTTTTTTTCTCTCCTCTCGTATCGTTTCGTCGTCCAACGAGATCCACGTGAACGCACATAAAACACGTAATTTATAATATTGTCTTCGGAGATCGTATATGATGATGAGGAGGAAGAGGACCGACTGTGCGGTAGCAATGGATATTATATACCCGCGTTCGGTGACAAGGTCGCACACATGATATAATATAAAAAAATATATTATAGATAATAATGTATAATTTTTTGTTTTTTCTGTCCGTTTTTTACTTTTAATTAAAACACCGGCGGTAGCCCTCGCGCCACCCACGTCACTCCGCATCCGTTATACGGTTCAGATAACTTTTTTTTACAAAATATCGTTTTTTTTTTATAACAATTATTACTATTAAGATGCTGGAAAATCTCCACAAGACACGCGTGCAGTAACCGTTATCCAGAACCGATAACCTGCACTTCACCAAACAGTACTTAACTATTATAATTTATAATAGTAATAATATAATACTATTAATTACTTATACTATTTTAATAGTTACTATTATTACTACTTATTATTATTACTAGTATTACTAGGGCACGCGGATTTAAATGCTCTATACGAAACAACGAAAATTATTTTATCTTGTATCTATAGTCATACATAGGTAATAAAAATAATATGACAAAGAAAAATAAATATTTTTAATCGTTTTCTGTTTGTGGCTATAATTTAACCTAAATATTTGTCAAACTTTATTGATTGACACAAAATATCCTCAAAATAAAAAAATGCTCGAAAAATAGAGAATACATTTTTGAAAATGCAAAAAAGTACAAAGAATACGTTTAGTTATAAAATTATTTTATGTGTGTAACGAAAAGTCATGTTTCACGAAGAAATTATTGTATTTTGCATTTAAATCCGCGGAATAATAATTACAAATTACACAACGAAATTAACTGTAAATTGTATTTTAATCCTATAATATATCTCTGTCTTCCACACCGGAACCCATTGACGACGAACCGCGATCATCTTCGGAGTCCATCGAATTGTCGCCGTACCGTAACCCGGTCGTTTTTGATACAGCGTGGTCAGTGATGATTGACGACGGCGGTGCGCATTCCGGACAAGAATCTCGACCCTTGTCCGATTCTGGTGCCATGTACACCTTACCGCACTTGTTGCACTCTTCTTGGGTTTCACCTGTAATAAAAAAAAAAAAATTAAACCATGTAGTTATAACGAAATTTACAATTTATTTATTTTATACTTTGCTAAAACAATTTGGGTTCTTTTTACAAGGCTGGGCATTTACGAGTTATACAGTTTTATATTCAAAATTAAGTTATATAACTATATTTTAAGTATTGAATTTATATTGAACAAGTTAAATTTGTTCTAAAACATGATTTAATACTATTTAGTCAAATTTGCACAAAAACAAACAGCAATCTTATAATTTAATAATTTAAAATTTGATACATAATATATATGCATATAGGTACCTACTTAAAAAATGTGTTAAAAATTAAAAGTGTAACGAAAATATCTATATTTTTAAATTAAACTATTTTTTATTATTATTATTCATTTTAAAAATTATCATATTTTACTTCTTAAACTTTTCAAACAAGTTGTTTTTATTTTCATTTAATTTTTAATTTTATTAAATCAACTAAAATTAAAAGTAACTAAACTTTTAATTTAAACATTTCTTATTTATATCATAAATGAAAATATTAGAGAACATAGGATAAGATTGATATCAAAAAATGATTGAAATCGACTGCGAAATTCACGGAAAATATAATTTTGACGAATTTTGTTTTAAATATTTGTTGTGATGCAATTTTGAATGTAGGGACTGGAACATTTTTTTGAATATTTTCATAGGTAGTCTACCTACGTGATAAAATTTTGGAATGGATTATCATAATAATATATTAGTTAGTATTGTTAGTTATAGTTTACGACAACGTATATGCATTGCCGAGTATAGTAATATTATATGTTTGCAACTATTTTCGAGAATAAGGTCTATATTTTTCCGCCTCGTGAAATATTATTATTTTAGATAATATTATGTTATAAGTCTGGAATCTGGAGCATACCAGTTACAATTATCCGAAAATGCCCAATTATTTGGCAAACTAAAACTTAATTTTATAGTTAATTCAGAACCATCTTCGACCTCTTGTCAAGTGATTGTTACTAGCCAGGTAATACAACATGTCTTTAAGTAAGAAAAAAAGGATGCAACACTGCTAATTTTTATTATTATTATTATTATATTAGAAGCCTATAGGCGGTGGTTGTTATATTTCTATTGTATTATAATGTTTATCATTACGCAAGCGAATTGATATGATATATAAGTGCTTTTTTATTTTATAGATCGCCAATTATATAATATTATATCGGGTCGTATTCGCCTATAAATAGTATGTGTGTAAAGATGAACAGTATATTAATATAATATATTATATTAAAAACCGATCGAAAAGGCTGAAACGGGGTAATTCGGTGGGCGTAAGTGCGTGTGGGATCTTATATAATGTGTACCCAACGTAAAATAGGTGGTACCAAACTATACGTGCGTATACGTCTATTAATTTAGGTATTATTATTATCGCATTATTTTCCATTTTTTAGGCGCCACAGATAATTTGTGAGGACAATTTTTGTGGCTAACCCTAACCGCGGTTACCCACTATACTGGAAAGGTATTTGGTGATGATACACATAAGTCGTTTCGCCAATAACGGTACAATTTATAAGTATATATATATATATATATATATATATATATAATAAGTTTGAACATTACGTTACCTATAAATACTATTATATAGTGTTGCGTATCAGAAAGAATGGATAAAAAAAATATAAAAGTATCCAGGACTCTAATCTTTTACGAAATGTTTTAGCCGCATTTTAAACACACGGTACGCGGACAAATGACGCCCACGCCCTGCGTACATAAGATAATATCGTTCGCGTGATTGCGTATTATTGCGTGGCGGTGAGAAAAAAAGGGATGAACAGAAAACCCACTTCGAGTACGACTCAACGCGGGTTCGGGTTTCATCATGGTCAGAAAAAAAAACGATCGTCCGAAAAGAAATTCAGGAGTCGATTATACCGAGTAACCGTATAATTTTTTGCAACAAATTTTCGATCGTAAAGTCTCTATATTAAATGAATTGTATGAATAGAATTCTGATTTAATATTTTAAATAATTTTTAACAATATATTTATAACCAGTGTGGCGTACGCTACTGTCAAAGGAATGAATAATGTAATCTCAATGAGGTCTGAAAATCATTAGGTATTTTAGTGGTGGTTTTAGCTTGGTAAAGAAGATAAATTTTAACAAAATGTTTTTTTTTTTAGCAATCATTTGTTGCATACACGAAATGAAATATCGGCTACAGGCTAATATCGAATATCTCGTGATCTAGAATACGAATCGTATACGCGAAGATATGCGCGAAAACGTGTAGTTTTAGCACTGAACACTGAGCCCATATATTAAGGTTAAAATATAATGTAATATGCCGTAGTATCATATAATGTACAGAGTGATCGGGATATTATGTTACGCTTACCTATATAATTATCGTATTTCTCGCTATTTTTATTACATGAAACTCCGATCACTCTGTACATATTAATAATAATATATATTATTATTGTATTTACGAGATCCAGTGTAGGAAAAAAAATAATAACACTGCACTCATATACGCGACTATTCATTATATACGATATGTATTGTATTACAGCGCGACGAATCGACCCAAGACTTGACTGCTCACCGTAATACGGCGTTTGGTATACGGAAATTACACGTTAACCGCTCCGGACCGGGTATGTGGTATTGTAGGTATACCGTATACATCATACCCCTATCCGTCAGGTAACCGTACGACACTCTAATGAATCGTGCATCGAGGGCTCTCTGGGGGTCGGCGAGATCCATCTTCCGATATAATATTATAGCAGACGCACATGGATGAGAAGAAAAAATAAAACACAAATTAATTGTGCGTCCCGACGACGTCGTGAAATTATTATTACAACGCAAAACATATACATTATGTTTTATAGAAATGACAATCTCTCGGTCGCGACGGCTTATTATTGGATATAATAATAATAATTGGAGGTTTTACGATCCGAATGATGTCGAATATATTATATTTTTTATAATAGGTACACCCAAGAGGCCAAAAATCGCACCGGCGACGGTCCTGACGGTAGGCTGACGAGTATACGTAAATAACAATATAAAATATTAAAATCGTAATAATATTATTGTTTAGAAATATATACTCACTCTCGTGGGTCTTCATATGTGCTCTTAGATTGCACGCCAGGGCGAATTTCTTTTGGCATAGTTCGCAAGCGTGCGGTTTGTCCCCTATAAAAAACAAAAAAATAAAAAACCTATTAAAAATCTATAGAAAAATATCCAACTATTTTCAGTTTTATATATCATTGGCGTAATAAATAGAAATTTGTACTGAAGAAAATAGATTTTTTTTATACATATAATAAATGTTCATCATATTTTCAAGTACACTGGTAACGGAGAATACTATTTATAAATATATATGGGGTGGATCTCTCAACCCTCCTTAATTAGGTCATTGTTATTTATAATATAAATAAAAATATTTACTTAATTTATCACGCAAAATTTAAAATAAATCGCTTAAAATTTCTTATGTGACGTGACGTTGTAAAATTAACCGGGAAGGTTTTACAGAGTTTTTTCATAATATATATAAAATATAATCGTTTTTGTAACCCAAAAATTTCAATATCTTCGTCTCTGGCGGCGGTAAGGTAGTACATCTACTTAGCCTACCAATAATAACATTATATACGTATAATATTATATGCATCGGTTCACCCAAGTCGTTTCGAGACGATTTTAATTAGACATCACATTGTTCAATTCAAACGTCACCACCGTCGCCATAATAAGGCGAAGAAATTTCTATATCCCCTCCCTCCACGATCCCTCGCAGACGTTTCACACCACTACGTCACTACCGATTCTGTCATCCTGGCATCCCCGTGCGTTGAAGGGGGGGGGGGAGGCGATGTCGTTGTGAATGACACTATATAGTCTTAACCTCACATACGGAACTAGGTATAGGATATGTATACCTATATAGACCAAAGTATACCGCATATATTATATATGACCATCCGCCGGGCTCTCTTTGTGCGCGCACTATAATAATAATAATAATAATATGTTTAATTTGATTTTCGCAATACGCATAAAACTCGACTGTATTATATAAAATAATAATATAAATTATATGTCTGTTCATCGCAGTCGTCGTATTTATATTATATTATATTATATTATAATGGATATACTCCTCTCGGAATGAGTAGAAATTTCCGAATAACTTTGTCGTGAACCGCACAAGTCACGCGGCCATTGCCGCGCGCGCGATCGTCATCTTAAAGCCTGTTGAATCAACCCGCGCTATCTTCATTGTCAACAAAATCAACAATGCGCGTATATAGTCGCATATAGATTATAATTTACATACGTTGTATAGGTTGGGAAGGTATTATACCTAGATATATAATTGTAAATGTACCCATAAGACAATTTCCCACGATAACACTTGTGGATTTTCGTATTAAATCCGTTGAATGTATTGTTATTGTTACATATGACACATTATTCGTATTACGGCTATTTTATCTCTCAAAAACATACTATTCGAATATAAATTTGCAAAAATAAGAGGCTTAAGTATTCAATTTGTTATATTATCTCTATATATAATATAGTTAGATTTATAATATACTATAGAATGTACTATATATATATATATATATATATATATTACGGTGGACCGTGTTTGCAAAGTTTTGAAATGCAAAGCACTTCTTTCTGTATATGATTATTATTCAATTTAATAATAAATTTAGTTTTTTTTAGTGAACACTAATAATTTTTATAAGGTTTCCGTATTACCATTGATTATAAATACTTATGTTATTAATATATTTATAATCAATGGTACTTACTAATAATAGATGATAAATGAATTAAGCAATTGTTTAATTATTATATATATTTCCCTTCAAAAAATTTTGTTAACTGTAACTATTCAATTCCAATCGAATATTCTATAAATAATAATGAAAAAATATTTATGGAAGAATAAAAATCGCGCAATAAATTTTGTTTCCACTTGACAGACTTGATTGGAAAATAATTTAAAACTATCTCGTGTGTATAGGTACGCAGAACGTAGTGTCATATACTATTCTACGCCGTACGCGCTCATGTGTTTAATATTATGATATACGACGTGGTGGTATACGTCGAAGTAGTCGTAAAATGATAAACGAGCGTAGAATCGATAAAATAATATATTGGTAATATGTAGGAAATAGGAATAATAATAATAATAATAATAATATCACGTTGCTAACGAACGTGTTGTTCGACAAGCGTTCCAGTGAGTGTCCGTATGCGATATCGTTGCCGTTTATTATGAAGCGAATGTAAAACGAATGTTTACGAATAAAAAACAGTATAGGGTTTTACAGCATATTAAAACCGATCTATGGTAAATTTTTTACCACACTCGCGAGTTTACAGTATATGGTGTATAGAGTATTTTTAAAAAAAAAAAAAAAAAATGTTTCATCTTATCCATATTATTATATAGGTATATCGTCCACGTAGCATAGTTTAACGTTTCGTTACTTATAATCCTACCATATAATATGAATAAAGCGTATAATTATTAATACATAGTGTATAGTTTCTTATAATATTATATACACAATGTTGCAGTAGATTTTTAAGAAAAAGACAGACGCTTATATTTTATAAAATAATAATAATAATAATACGTATATATTACGGAAAAATAATAAGAAATAAAAACAAGAACAGGTCGAATTGGTCGGTGTGAGTAAATTACGATAATTATTATTCCGAGGGGAGAACGGGTTTGACCTCACCCCTCCACGACCAAATGTTCCACCGGTCGTAGTTATACATTATCCAGCCTCTCGCCCCCGCCACTGTACCGTCGGACATTATATTAAATACATTTATACCACGGCGGCGAACGCCTTCGAACCGCATTATTATAATATAATAATGATAATAATAATACACATAATATTAATACGTATAATTTGTATAGGTATATGTGGCGTACAAGTAGTTGGCTACCAGATACCGCGCGCGCGGTAGCTGGTATGGGCACTGGTACGTACTGGTCGCCGAGAGGGATGGCGACTTGATGTACTGCTACGTGTTGTAAGGGTGACCGCGCGAGGGGATATAATAATAATGATAATAAATCCTGATAACGTTAGCCTGTTGATTATAATATTCAAACGTAGGTATATGTTATTTCTTTAATATATGTATTATGTCATGCATATATTATATAGATGGTAATAATAATAATATATATACATTCTGTTTATAGCCGTTTTTCTCTTCTGTTCTCGAACGACAAATTAAAAATAACCAATAGATTCAATTAGAAAAGAGAAGTAGCTACAATTAATGAAATACGTACCTTGGTTACAAATTATATAATATATAACTCTCATTTTATCAGTAGTTTTAATATCAGTGTTGTAATTGCACGATTAAACATTTGTCATTGGGGGAGAATAGATACTTTTTGCTGTATAAGAAATATTCATTTTTTCCTTAAGTAGTAGTAATATTTTTTTAAGATAAACCTTATATTTTATAAATGTAGATAATATATGTACGTTTAATTTGGTAATATTTGAGTAACTAATAAAAAACAAAATATTTTCAAAAATATTCTTTAGGAAGGATGAAAACTGCAAAGTACCACACTTCTTCATATTAGATATTATATATAGGTAGTGTTAATCTAATCTCACTACAGTTATATAATAAAAGTATAATGCAGCTCGAACGTTGGACATGGAATACTAATAAGAAAAATCACTCTACATAATGTGCACCTATAAATCCATTTTATATATAGCTTTATCGTACTTACGTATTATTATTATTCCTACTAATAAATATATATATATATTTCGAAAATATATATTATATTATATTATAATACAGGTAAAAGGTTTATTTTATATTTATTTTCATAAAATCGAATATGAAAAATCATATAAGTTAAACGCTTTAAGCGTTAAATCATTAACAGGGCGAAAAAACTGATAATAATCACGAGCTTCCGGGCGCAAGTGCAATAGACTATAGCATACAATAATAAATGAGAATTTTTTATGAGATTAATTCGAAAGTATAAAAAGAAGTGTTAAAAAACACAAAATAATAACTTATATGTATATATATATATATATATGTTTTTTTAACTGTTAAGAAAATTATTATACTATTTCTAATCATTGTTATTAGATAAATAGAAAATGTTCGGCGAGATCGGATATCCGTCATAGATATCCACTTCTGTATAATTACACTTATACTACCGTTTTGTACTGTTCTCTTTCCAACGTAATTAATATTATTATTATACGGTAAGTTTGGGTATAACACGGTTATCAACAGTGTCAATCGTGGTTAGATTAGAACGGACGAGATAATTATTTGATGGGGCGCGTGCTTTGAATGTACAATAATATTATATAATATATAATAATATGATACGTGCGTGCGAGTTGATGTGGCGACAGGTGAACGGCGAAAAGTCGCACGCGACACCTGCTATATACTGGTCTTTTTTAAATAGTTAATAAATGTATAGGTATATAAAATATAATATATTATGTTTAATTTTTATGCGAAATATTTGAGTTTATACTCGTTTTTTTCCCTCGTTAATAATAGAATTTTACACACTATAACTTACAAATATTTAATTGGTCTATAGAATAATACAAATATACGATCATAGATAAATATGCGAATTTCAACATAAGGGTTATTATGAATATGTGAGTTTTATCATGATTTTAGTTACTTTAAGTATTATTATATAGTATATTTACGAAGGACATTGTTGATTTGGTCACCACTCACCAGAGAAGATTATTCGTTTTATAACATTTTAACTTTAACTTTAAACATCAAACGAGTGTTAACTGAAGATATAGTTAATTTTAAGTGAGCTTTGCCTACTTGTTTCTAGTGTGTAATTGGGTACTATAAAACACGATACATGGAATAAAATGAAACAAAGATATAAATTATTAAATTATTAGAAGTAGGCCTTCTTTTCGTGTAAATCGTCAAAAGAGGCGGGAATAGCCGCTACATTACTTCGCCCAAAAATTATTCTAGTCTAGGCAATTAAATCTTACCATTCATGAAACCTCTCTATCAATTATTATTTAACCAGACAAATTATCAACAATTAAACACAAATTACTGATATGATGAGTTATACTTATATTTTTCATAGTTCTCCAGTATAAATATTAATTTATATCTAATAAAAGGTTTATTACTTATTTAGGTATATATATAATAATATAAACGTATTATTTATTCGGTGTCTAAATGAGTTTGTGTGTGTAAAAAGGAAAAAGTTGAACATTTGTTTATACAACTTTATTTTTTATGAGACTTTTTTTCTAGACAATATATTTTAATATATATTTTTTTAAGGCGTAATAACATCATATTTCAAGGAGTTTAAGAGAATAAAAATTCTACCTCTATAGATATTATATTATAATATACGTGAAACATTCCATTTGGCGGCGGACAATATAATTTATATATTATTTAAATAATGTATAATTACCCGGCGACCGGGTCGTGTGTCACGTAAATCAGAGCTTCGGCCAACAACAACAATAATAATAATCTCTCGTGGACTACCGCGCGTGTTTGTGTGTGTGTACGACGATATATATATATATATATATATTATAAGAATGATATAAAAACAATGTATATATATATATAAATTGGACGATGGTTACAGATATACGCGGCAGATAAGTGGCGGTGCACGACCGTGTTTATGTTAATGAACCGTTGGCAATTACAAGTTAATTTACTCACGGGGCTCTTATATTATTATTATACACATCGTACGCGATATTATGCGTGCGATTGATAAATATATTATTATACGTCGGCGCAATACGGTTGGGTTAGGTTAGGTTTCTTTTTAAATGTGTTTATTTTTTATTTTTTTTTTCGAGGCGCCCGTATCTCCACAATATAACCGTGCGGTATTATTATAATAATATAATACATAATATAGTCGCTTTTTTTTATTTTTATTTAATAATACACGCGAGATCCTTCGAGTTTTCCGCGCGCGCGAAACACGATAAGAGAAATTTTGCGACTATCTCGCTGGAGAGACTATTATTATTATTATTATTATTATTATAATATAACATTTATACATCGTCGTCGTCGTGCTACCGTTATAAATTATAATAATATATTATATTATTATATTCGCCCCCGTTTTCACTCAACGAGAGCTGATCGATCGAGACCGATATTATACTACTAGCTTTATATTATTATTATTTTCTTTGGCATATTACCATACGCTCGAATTATAATAATTACGCACTTGTACTGTTATACAAAGAGATAAGACGTTTGCGCGCGCCACCGTTCGGACTTTAGACGCAAGAAAGCGCGTGATCCCGGTACATCCGGTAGTGGCTTGTACAGTTTTTTCACATGAAGGGATATAAATTTCGCAATTTTTTTCGCAAGACCTATAATTTATATGATACAAGGTAATGTACATTAAAAATACTACCCATGTAGACATCGAATAGCAAAATTATATATTGAATTACACTTAAAAATATTAAAAGTTAGAAAATAATATCAGATCAGTATGCACCCATGGGCGTCCGCAGTAATTTTTTCAGGGTGGGGAAATATTTTAATTTTTAATTTTTAATTTCACTATCTGAGTAGTGCTAATTACGATTTGTGAAATGTTTTCTTTCATAGATATATAATTTAATAACGTAAAAATGATTGAAAATATGATTATTTCGTAACTTTTTGTATAACATACTAATAAAAAAGCTAAGGGGGACAACAAAATATGTACCTATAAATATTTTATGAATTCGAATTGTATATTCTGTCAAAATGAAAATGTCTTGTAGTATGGAACGTCGTTGATAACATTTATAATTTATAATATTAAATAGCAGTCAATCGTCAATCCGGGAAAACGCGTTATGTGTTTAAAAAGATAAGTATTTTTTAAAATTTGTATTCTGAATGCATTTACCTTTTTTTTACATCCGATTTTTAACGGTGAAAAACACATATAATTGTAAATAATTGTACATAATAATGTAAAAAAAAACAAACTGTATCACATACATTTTAAGTAATTCCGTGATTTTATATTTTAGAGTGATAAAAGTTGTATGTAACAAAAATATTGGAAATTGCATGAATTTTCTATATTGTTATTTCTTTAATATTTTTGTGACACTAAATTATGATCACTTTGCAATACATTTATCACTTATATTATTTATTACACACTGTATACATTTCATACTTGACGTTGGGTTAGTGTTAGACCTGTGTTGATTGACAGCTGTATGGAGTAGAAAACAATTAATTATTCTCAAGAATAAATAATATTATTAATTATAATATTACGTATGTTATTTTTATTCGTATATGCAATTTGTTGACCACGTGCACATACCTGTACGATTGTAAATAGTTAACAAAATAAATAAATAGATGTTATTTTAGTATTTAATTCATATGTACGTATACGAGTGTGATACGCGATTTTAATAAAAATATACAATATATGTAAATTACATTATGATTTTCAACGAGTTTATTGAAATAGTAGATACGCGATATACGTATTTATATGATAATATATACTTAATATAAGAACAGTACCGTTTGCATATAAATGTTATAAAATTAATCATTGTCGTACGAAAAATGTAAATTTTCATTTTACAGTGGTGCGTAGTGTGTAGAAGTTTTTTACATAGGTATGAATATAAATCTCAATATTCTCCTCACAGTTGTTTTTGGATCATTTTAAGTCAAAGCAGTGTCGTATTTAATGGGGAGAGGGGTTGAACGGGTTTAAACCCCCCCCCCCACAATGAACAAAAAAAACTGCTATTAATAATATGATTTTGCCATTTGTTTAGATTTTATATTATAATGTATACACTTACATGTTTATTTTCATTTTTTTGCAATTAATTTTTTTATATTATCAAACGGTAAGGCATCATAAAAAATTTAAAAAAAATCTGAACCCCCCTTTAAAAATTGCTAAATACGCCTCTGAGTTAGAGATTAAACGCATTAAAATATAAGTTCAATTATTGAATATTATTTTTCATCCAAAACTAAATTTTTAAGTACGGTTTGTACGTATATAATATGTTCACTCAAAATAACTTTATTAGCAAAATTTCTTATTAATAACTTATTTTTAACAACAAATTAATTTATCAATATATATTATAATATTGTAAGATATAGTTAGGATACATTATGCATATTGTACATTGTAGATTTTATATTATCCATGCAAACACCAAGAAGGCAAGAAATTCAAAAATAATATCAGATTGTTAAATAATTTATGAAAAGAAAAAAAAGTCAAGGGGGAAATATGACACTTTATTTACTTCACTTTAAACACTTCGTCCGTGCGATGGAATGTGATTTCATCATCAGATCGAGTGTCATCAACATACGACTGCAATTGAAAATAACATTATACTTATGTACCACCTGTTTTACACCGTAACCTACATAATAATTTGGTACCCAATCATGTCATTACGGATTTTCGAGACTTGGCGACGACAATGACAATGACAATCCATATTTAAATGTGTTGTATATGCATGCTCTCGTCGTCGTAGTTGTCATCGGTGATGATATCAAATACAGCGCGCTATAATATTATAATATCTAATATAAAATACGAATGAATGATACATTATGATGTCTATACGAGGATTAGGTATAATACTTATCATATTAAATAAGTTGTATATGTAAATCAGACATTTAGGTACCATATTATTATAATCCGCCATACGATATTATAATATTGACGTGTTCTCGTTTTTATTTACCGCGGTGACGACCGCGGTATTACGTATTTAGTCGAATATTCACACGAAACCTACCCTAAACAATAATAATAATAAAAATAATAATAATATTATACCAAGGTATAGAAAATAATATTCGGTAATCTGGGATCATATTATATATTTGGGCAACTCTGTCAACCGGTTCCTTTTTCGTTTGCGCGCCGTAGACGACAACGACGACGACGATCCGTATCGATGACCACGACGACAACATAATAATAATAATAATAATAATAATAATAATAATAATAATTAACTCACGCGTCTTGGCGATGACGAATATCGAAATCGTCGTGACAAAGACGGAACACGTGGACCGTGCGCGCTCGGTACCTATACGAATAGAGGTACACATGACAAATGACTGCGGTCAATTCGGACGACGGACGAGTATAAATATTGGATGAGGGGATAAAAACGTACTGTACGTATACGTTATATTATTATATATTTAAGACACAGAAACGATGGAATAATGAACCGGTCTAGACGTTGTAACGTTATATTATTACGTGTATGGTGTATCATCATAATATCATCTCACGTGATATGTTCGATAGTTTTTTTACATTTTTTTTTTCATATATATATATATAGTCTCCAAATTAATTTGGACACGCCGAGAGGTCACACGCGTGCGGCTTATGGAATTTCATTGCCCTTGAGACGTTACAAATTTTTATTTTTATTTTTAGGGGGCTGATACACACGTACAATATAATACATGCCTGCGTCCATACGCGCGTCATTATACTATTCTGCGTACAAAACCGTTGCCAAATTATTGCACACCGGAAAATATGCGATTGAGTTCGTATACACGCGTGTGATAACATTTCGCCAATCGTGGTTATTTTTGTGTGAACTACGACACACTTTGAACGAAAACCTACGAAATCACAAATGTGCGAAAAATAAAAGTGTTTTTATAATAACTAATAAGGTACATCCAGAAGCTACTAAGCAAAGACATCTTCAAAGTGTTTTTCGATTTTCCTAATGCTTAGAAAACAATATACTAAAACATGAATCAAAAATAAAAATTTTTTTTAACAATAAAATATATGCATATAAGATCAAATATATGGAAATTAGTAAAAATATAAAAACAATTATAGTTTCGTATTTAGGCTTTTCTTTTATGGGAGGGGTAAGAAATTTAACGTCCCCCTCTTTTATAATTTTGAACACTTATCCACATTAACAATGCACATTTCACACAATATAGTATACGAGCCATGGGAGGGAGGGATTCCTCCATCGTTAACCCAATAAGTACACCATGGAAAATGTGCATTTTGGAAAATCAGAAAAAAATAGCCACTGGATTAACCGCGATAACCAATATGACAGTAATGGTACCGCGATCAGTAATGACGGTTTACCGAATGTTACCTGTATAATTCTATACATATAATATACATTCTACTGTAGCGAGTGTTTGTGATTATTCGATCTTCGGGTGATGCCCGCCGGTATTATATTATAATAGTCGAGAGATCTAAATAATTCTACCAGTGTCGGTGTAAATTAATCACAATAGGATGAAATGTATATCGACAACACCTAACTCGGCGCCTCATTCGTACGTATAAAGGCATACAATATTATCAGATCTATAATTTGTCACCTCGCGCGACTCGCATGATATATAATATGTTATTATACAGCACCAGGCTGTTACTCGACCGCGCATATAGTAAATAGTCTTTTCGCCTTTGAAACATTTTTGCTATACTACTACTAATAATAATAATATATTATCGTATATTTGATTTATATACGGTTTTTACATAAATAATTACAATAATAATGGCATACCTAAATAATATAATGTATATAATATACGCACCTATTGGCGGAATTTATACCTTTCGGTACATATAATATCGATGATGACAATACGTCTACATCCGATAACACAAAATATATTATAATATATAATCGTATAGAGTCGCACGCCGTACGTCGACGTAAACTCAGCGTGATCGACATCAATTATTACGAGTTGGATAATAATATATAATATAAGCCGACCGCAACATTTATGCGGTCACCGCGACTTATTATTATTTTATCTTGTACCTAACCTAACGTATGCGCAGAAATGGACTTTTCGTTCGACTTCGCTAATTGCGGAGAAAACGGTATTATCTTATTCGCGCTTGTTTTATTTTCCATACGCATTACACATATATATATATCCGATTCTGCACAGATTTCGATCGGACTCGGCGGAAATAATATAATATACCCCGTTGGAAAAATAATTGGCAGCCACTATCGTCCAAGTCGCGGTCGTCACTGCTCCCTATCAATCAATCGACTTCGTTCGAGGGCCGCACACGACCTGTGTATAATAATCGTACTAACTTCGATACGATAAAGAAAAAAACCTTAGTCCGAACGATTTCAAAAACTTAAACTCGCCGCCGAACGTGACGGGTTGTTGTTTTTTTTTTTTTATCTTTCCCTGTGTACACACCATAAAAATATTATATATTATACATAAACGCGACGCATTCGATGACTTTCAAGTTCTTTTATATTATACGGTGCGCAATTATTTAGACTCGTAGCAACGAATCGAATAGAATAGAAACTATTTCAGTTCAGTTTTCTTCGGTTGAAATATCCTGCCCGGTCGTTTCCTTTAAGGCGTAAGTATACTATATTATAATATATTCAATAAGTATTTGAAAAGGTGAGAAATTTTGTATTTTCCAAACATTATTATAATTATTGTAAATATATTATCATTTAAACAGAATATACTTGCGGAACACGTACTTTGAAATCACCAAACGATTTCAGATTATACCTATTATTATTATTTAATATTATATATTATTTTCTTCCGAAATAAACTCGATACTATTTACTATGCTGCGGACAACGAGGTCCGACACTTGTTTATAAAATGACACATAGGCATGTCCATAAATTACGATCCTGATGTTCTGTTATTTATGGACCTGTTTTTACTATACTGCATTGGTTCTCGAACCTCTTTCGTGGTATCTATATGGTGTTATAATATTGTTAATAATTAACAATAACCTATTCATCCGTATATAATATACCTATAATATGATAACGTTAAAATGTAAATAATTAAAAACCGTCCAAGAAGAGTGTTGTGTCTTATTATTGTTTTAAGGATGGAATTATACGGACTGCACTCGGTGTGTGCGGACGTGCCTCGACAAACGCCATTATACCACGTCTTGTATTATACGATCCGGTAATCGGTATATACCAATACCGAGGGATCCTGCGGGGAAATCGGCCGTTTATCATCCGCGGTAATTGGACCACATGAACACTGCTATTGGCTGCAATTGTACGGACGTTTTCGACGCGAAGTAATATTAACTTTTATAATATAATAATATTATATGTACAGACTATATATCACACTGCAATACGATTTCAAAATAATTAGAAATATACGTCCGTGCAGTTAATTTGTTTTTAAATATTATTTTGATTTTACAATATTTACCGGCGAAGCAATCTCAAAATATTGAAGTGTGATGATTTAACGAGAAAATATTACGAAACATGGGCGCTAGCTAATAAGGTAAAAAAATTAAACTTTGTCTAGAACTAATAGTTATAAAGGCCCAAAACTTGATGACCTATAAATATCAACAAAAAATACACTAATTATACTTAAAAGCATTGAAATATTTCAAATATATATAAAATGTGGCCTTTTCTTGTCATTTTTAGAATTTTATAAAATTTAAAAATAAAATTATTTAATGTATTTGTGATAAGTGATATTAAACAAAATTCTATTTAGTTATCGATATTGAATATGTGAAGCTCCTGTGTTAGTTATAAGGTGTTTTCCTTCTTGTTTTTCTTCATCGGATGCTCGCTTATTTCCTAATTATACTGGCGGTGATACCGTTGTCGTGTTTCTGTTCCCTGAGATGATTAGCTCGTTTGGAACTCAAACATACAATCACGATTACCTATATTATTATTATTATGTATACGCTATATACCGGTCACGAACTAGTTGAGTTTTATTATATATTATTTTTCATTTTATTTCTTTATCATATTAGGTACTACCGTGCGTCTGTGTACCGATATGCAGTCTTATCCTTTTACAAAACGAAAACGCGATAGAAATAGTTTTATAATTTATAATATATGATATAATTAACATATTATGGGGAAACTGTATTATAATATTTGGTAAAAATTTAATTGTTATATTTTCATTATTAATTTTCACTATTTTTATACAATATATTATTATTTATAAACATTCCATTATTTAGAAAGTTTTGTCGATAACCGATAAGAAGACGGAAAAGTTAATTATGATCAATATTACAGTGACGTGATACTATGATCATGGAGAAAACTTAAAGGGTATATTTCTAAGTAGAAGATATAAGAGAAATGCTGAAAAAAATCTGTTGGATGTCATGAAGAGTGATATGAATTAATTGCTTAAATAAGTGAAGAATCGGAAAAAGTAGATCGACTTGTATCAAAGACTTCCATTAGAATATACCTTCTCTGCCGATTAGGTAATTGCCCCAAAATAGTTGTGAGGAAGCCATTTATTGTTTTTGGGTAATTACATATTTACTCGATTTAGGTATATCCACCTCCATAATTTAAAAAAAGAAAAAGAAAAATATATAAAAGTTAAGTAATATGATTGTGTGGTATCATTTTTTTAGAGAAATATACTCCAGTGAGTTGAAAATATTTTCTTAACTGGATGTTCAATTGTCCAACTAGACGTACCTAAGTATTCACTTAGGTAAAAAAAAAAGTTAGTTGAAAGAGGAGAAGTAGCAGAAATTGGTATTAATTATTTGCTATATTAAAAATGTATACCTATTATTGAAAACAACAAATATATTATAATAGCTTAAATTAAAATCGAAAAGTTTTTAAATGACGTAGTGTTTTAGGGTAGACAATGCAGCTTGATAAATAATAATAATGGATATAATAAATTAAGTAATAAGTATATATATTTATTTAGAAATCAATATATTATTATTAGGTTAATTTACCGTGATAACAATAGTACCGACTTTGTTACCAATTTAATAATGTTTATTATATTTACACGATAACAATTTTATGAAGTGTATCGATTTAGTCATCTCCCCGCAGTACACGCAAACTCCTTTCGATTACGCCAAATGCAATAAGCAACAATAAATAATTATTCTAGGCAACTTAACTAATTTTTTAACTTGTAAAATGATGTTACTTTTAGTTAGAACTCAAATAAAAATTAAAGTAGCTTAACTTAATTAAAACATTTAAAAAAGTAATATATATTAAAAATAATTAATTGAAAAACATCTTGATATCTATTTCAAAAAAATTTAATTTAAAATTAAAACACAATATTTAAAAAAGTAGCTCATTAATCGTTATATAACTTAACTTTAACTTTTTATCTCAGCTAAGTCAATGTCCAGCATTATATTATTATCATAAATATTACCTACGAATCTACGATGATGCATAATAATTAACATTAACCGCGAGGGTAATTCACGGGGAAAATAATTACACACCAGATTTCCGAATTCCTATTGATTTTCTACAATTCCCCAAGATTTTCTGTGGATTTAAGTGCTCTGTACACCGATTTCTGTGGCGAATTACCCTCCGATTAACCGTGATATACGATGGTGGTTAAACGATTTATACTTATATAGGTATTGAAATAACTAAGGATATAAAGTATCTCCATTTTTAAATGAAACTAAAAGACAACTTGTCTAAAGTATTGGAATTGATGAGTATTTTATTTTTATATTTTATATAAAATCCTATAAAAATAATAACATGCGGTTCTTTTTATTTAATTTTCTATTATTTCTGTGGGTTTGGATTACAACGTCTACTACGTCTTAAAAGTTAGAATACTGTAATATCGTATCCTAAATTACCTCTCAACGTTTTTTTCATCGAAATATGTTCGAATTGCGTAAAAAAACTTTTTTTCTTGTTCTTATCTTATCTTGCACGGGGATGTAATCATGTGTGTGTTAAATAACTACAAAAGTACATACATTTAAATAATTTGTTCGGATACAGCGCGCGCACGTCTTTGTTATTATAATATGCACAATACGGTGACCTATTCACCCTACGCATACTATAATTCGCTACAAGCGTTTACGGCTTTGTCTTTTACAACCCGAGCAGGTGATATCGGTGTGACCTGCAGCTCGGTTACGTATTTCTAATTTTATATACCATTCCGTATACCGTATATACCTACATGATGTATACCGACGAGTAAAGATCGTTAAAAGAAAGAAAGAAAAAGCCAAAACGTTAATCCATTCAGTATTTATGTATACCCACGCGTAAGAAACGCGAAGAGACCGGTGGTAGGTAGGTATTATAATATCATGGGCCGTAGCCGGCGGTGCCGAGAATTTTTTTTCATAAAATTATTTATACGAAGATAAATAATAGTGGAAAAAAAGTAATAATATTAAGAAGACGGGGAGAAAAGGGGAAATAAACAACCGTACATTATGTGTAGTACGTTTTTAACTAGCGGTTCGGTTTGCTCGTCCAGAGAGAAGATACTGATCTAGTTGCACTCTACCGCCACGTCGACGTCGCGACGAGGCACCTGCCCCGGCGCGCAATCGGTCTTCGCGTATATTATATTATTTTTATTCACCTGTCCTGTCGCCGCCGTTGATTTAAAACATTATTACAACGTCGCGACGGCTCGGGCACGCGACCGCGTTTCAGTTTGCAGCTGATAACACCCGTCGACTAATAACATGTAAAATTATAAAGATAAGTAAGATAGCGTACACCTCCAAATACGACGCCGGGCCATAACTTTTCGAATTTAACGAGTGTCGCATTATATATTATTAACTGTAATGTATATAGGCACCTTGTATTAGGTTCATCCACCTCACCCCACCGCACCACAAAGATAGATTCCGAGGGTGGTGTTATACATGTGAAAAATGCCTATTAAAATTATTTTAAACTTTCTATAGTAAATTTAAAAAACAGATAGGTATATGGTGTATCATATATATATATATATATATATTATTTAAATATTCAACGAATTTAAAATATGTTTATAGCTTAAAACGTAAAAAAAAGCTCACCTTATGGTTTAGATCGTATACTATGGATAGAACAATACCCATCTAAGCCTATGTGTTTAATTTGATGCCAAAATGTTAGAGCCTTGGTTATCATCGCGCATGTGCAAAATAATAATACGTTAATATTACGTTTACGTTATTAAATTTATATAATGTTTTGTATCATAATATTATTATTTATTATTATACACATTTATACGTAACGTATATTTATACAACGCGCGCATAATTTCGACCAATCACAATTACACACAATATGCGCCCAAACAGCTGGGGCTCTAAACATGTTGGCTTTAAAAATCAACCTTATGGCTACATCCATATAGTATATGATCCAAGCGTAATACATTATTCTTACCATTTCATTTTTATGACATAAAATTCCGATTGCCTTACAATTTTAATTTCAATTTCACCACTTATCAGTGAAAATAAAACAAAATCAATCTTGCGATCTTCGAATAGTAAAGTTATATCGAACCACTCTCGTGATGTACACGTGTCATGCGTAATTACAACCTAGGTATACGTATGTCGTATACCTCGGTATAATATACGCTCCGCATCATATTATAATATATTATATTATTATTATATTTGACTCGGCGGCGCGAATGATGAGAACGAAATCTTGTGTCAACTGGTTTACCGCCACCGACCGGACCCGGAGGCCCTGTCGGCGTCGTCGACGAGCGTATAATATAATCGGAAATTCCTCCTGGGGCCGAGATGCCGAGTAATGGGATTTCTCGCGTGTGTATAATATTATAAATGTACAGTGTAAAACGCACTTAATAATATATTATGATATTTTATTATTATTGTCGTTCGTTTTTAATCGAAATCATATAATATAATAATAATAATAACTAATCCGGTGCCGGCTGCGCGTCTTTGACGTTTACGACGACGCGGCACTCGTCGGTCGCTCGCGAGTATATCACACGCCGCGCGCACAAATCGAAGAAAGAGAGCGAGAGAAACTTACAGCAGCAGCAAAAGGGCCGGTCAAACAACATCCGACCGGTATATATTAATAAGTTATGACCGTGACGGTGGCCGTAAAATATCGAATTTATTTACTACCGGCAAACCCGATGAAAACATCAAGTTTTATTATGTTTATGGGCTGCGACCCGATCGACGATCCACGATGACCTCTTCATAAGCCGGTGAAACATTTACCGAAATTATTATACTGGTTATGGTATATTATGTTATTAAAATATTTATCATTGTGTAATAGTAACACACAAGTGCAAACAGAGTCAAAATGTTGAGAGGAGAGGGTGCTGATAGTTGACTAATCCCACCTCATACCTTTCCTCGTCGTAGCTAATTTTTGGCCAATTGATAAGCGCACCCAGAAATGCACCCTCTCCTGTTTAAACTTATAATTGCATTCTTATATTTCACTGTGTTGTCCGGCGCTAGAAAACGATTTGTACCGGGTGATCAATATTATTTGTGTAATTTTATGTTACAAAATAGTAATTTCCCCGTCATTTTTTTTTTTTTTTTAACGCAAAGTTTTCCGAACAGTGTATGTATGAATCGACCGAGTGCAGCGGATCCATACATTATTATTAGTATTTGATAAAAACGCGCGAAACTATCGCATCGTACGATCGGATCGCGCGCGAGCATGATGCGATCGCGTTCCCACGCGAGAACGTATCGCCGCCGCTGCCGGCAAAAAACAATTATTATCGAAATTGTTATTATTTTTTTTATAAATATAATTATTATTAATTCGCGCGCGACACTCGGAGTAACGCGAATAATGACGTACAATAACGTGCATAATATTATAGCGTGTGTGAAGTCTCGTCCGGGCAACGTAGGAAAGACATATTATAATAAATAATTTAATAAAAAAGACCTAAGGGCGTCCGGAGACAAACGGTCTGCGTGCAGCACCCGACGCGTACAATAATAATATTGTTGTTTTATAATTATTATTATTATCGTTTTGTTATCATTATATTGTTGTCAAACGCGTTTGTCTGACGATAATAATAACGACGATATTCGGATGATCCGTCCGGGCGACTCATAGACGAAATAATAAGTAATATATATTTTGTTTACAACCGTTCCGGTCTTGGCGCCGTCCAAAACGGTAAGCAACGCGACGGCCCCGGCGGCGGCAAAATAACGAAATGTATACACCGCGACGTATATAATATTATATCAATGCGGCGTCGTCGTCGTAATATATTATATTCTGCCCGAGGTTATAAGAGATACGTGGCTTATTATTTTATTATAAAAAGGTGGCGGCGCGTTCAATTATTATTATTAAGATAGACACACACACACATACGCGTATATATATATATTGTAACAAAACAACAATATATCTACTACTCGGAGCGAAAAAAAAAAAACGAAAAATCAGGTCCGAATAGGTATATTGCTTCCCTAAAGACACGACTGCCGATTATGACGAGTCTCCCACACACAACACGCGTGCGTTATACAGAGCGATCGAAATTTCGCGTTACAATATAATATAGAAATGTATACATTGGTAATCGACGGAACCCTATTGTTTTCAGTACTCATCCTGTATAATAAACAATAACGCGTTTTTCGACCCGACTCGATGATCGATATTATTATTATTATTATTATTATTATGGTAGGTATATTATTTATATTTTTATTTTTAGAATATTATCTAATTACGCACTCCCACGCAGGACCGAGTTAAAAAAAACATCGATCCCCTCGGGGGAGGTGTACAAATATTGACTCCATGAGTAATAACTATAACAAAAATTATCATATACGTATATGATGAGGCTTTCTATAATTAATACCTTCTATTGGTCGTGCGGTTTTTTTTTTCATAATTGGTCGCGCGGGGTAAACATCTTCCAAAACGCATTTATTATTTTTCAATTTTTCGTATTTATTTATAACTATACAAATTATTTAAAGTTTAAAAATTAGATAACTTCGATAGAAAATTGTACTTTATTAGATA
This sequence comes from Eriosoma lanigerum, assembly GCA_013282895.1. Classification (NCBI taxonomy): domain Eukaryota; kingdom Metazoa; phylum Arthropoda; class Insecta; order Hemiptera; family Aphididae; genus Eriosoma; species Eriosoma lanigerum. The sequence goes on from CM023359.1 coordinate 51,478,650, forward strand.
TCGACAAAAAAATTGTATAAAATAGTTAAGTATATTGAATATTGTTATAATGAAAAAAATAAAACAATTAACATTACTTTTTTCATAATTTATTATTTTGTAATATCTTTTCTCAACAGTTTGGACAAATTTCTATTCGATGATCATGGCATATAAGTTTTGTGCAATTTGTGCATACTTTTGTAGCCCTGATTGTCGAATCCGTTTCTACTGTTCGGAAGGTGTTTCATTAAATCCGTATTTTATCATTTTATTTTTTATTTCATTCGGTAATGATTGTATAATGGAACGGTATTCCAGCTGCTCTTTCTTCAAAGGGATAATGTTTTTGAAGAATCAAGATAATTGTGAACAGTTATAAATAGTTGGTAAGTTATTTGTATGTGATCATCAACTTCATTTTCATCATTAGAAATGTCACCCCAAGTGTCTTCGTCACTAGCCTAGTCTAAAATATTTTGGATACATCTACGTTATAATAATTCGTTAATGTTTTATATATAAAAAAAAACATTCACTGTACATTTTGGTTGGCGGGGTAAATATTTTCTTAATACAACACAATCAACTTTGACGGACAATTCAGATATTTTGTTTCTATAGGAAAAGTTTCGATTAACTAATAAATATATATCAACTTGTAATCAATAGCTATACACGAAATACTATATAGGTATATTCGTTATTTTGGGACATTTGTATTGATGTCTATTATTATGTTGAATATTTTTAGTTGAATAACTAAAAATAGTTAGAAATTTTGCCATAAAAGTTGAAACTATACTAGCGTAGGTACTATATTTAAAAATAATGTATTTAACAACAAAGTTTTATATTTTTTCAAACTAGTCAAAAATTGAAAATTCTTGATTTATTGGATAATGGTTCTAATACTTTACGTACAAGCGTCCTAACACGTCCTTTTACCGCGATTACGCGTTTTATCATTTCTTTGCCCTTTTATAATATAACAAAGTCCCCACGATTACAAGTATATAAATAATGAGAGAAAAAAACACCGGTGCTACTTTATATATTATATTTTTATTATCATGTAGTTAGGTAAGAATTCCGGGGAGAATGTAATTCCCGCGACGGTTTATAATATAATGATGTTTTGTTAGTGCGTCGGCAACATCAGCTGCCGCGTCTATCTGTTTGTTCCAGAAATTATAATTCAATGTTGTCGAAATTTGGTAGCTAATATAATATTATGTATTATACCTATTACCTTGGTACCTATGTATGGTGAAAAATAACATCCGACGTTTTGTCTTTTGAATGAATCTTGTATGGTATATATTACAGGTATATAACGGGGCCGATGCTACCGTGGTCCACATAACGCGGTAACACACCCTAAACAATATATTATGATTCTTTTTTATACTTTTAAGACGTTAATTTGTTTTACCCGGACGAATAAAATAACAATGCGACGGCGTGACGACCGATTGGCGTGACGAACCGTGTCGTCGATCATTGTCAAAAATGGTGAATTCCGATTTTTTATAAAAAACAAAATAGGTATCTATGATATTACACTGTATTCCGGAGGTTCTTAAACTGTTGATCGCAAATTAAAAGCGGGTCTCGATTGTGGAGCTAATTATTTGGGGGTTGCAAAGAATTGAATTTATGACCTATGACGATATGTTTCGATAATATAATTATTCTTATCGACACATATATAATATATAAACAATGATAAATACCATTCAAGTTTTAACAGCAGACTGAAGTATAAAAAAAAGTTAGGTTTGGTTCATAGACCTGTAATAATTGTAATAACTGTGTGATAATTAACTAGATTTAAATTTTATAATAACTGAGTGGTGTGTAAAAGTTTGGTAACCCCTGCCGCAGTAATGATTATAATATAGTATAGTACGAGTATACGTTATTAGACAATTACGAAAATTGCCAAAATGATATATCGTGTAGAATACAATAATAATAAATTTTTTTTACCAAACGTATATATATATATATATATATATATATATACTAACAATGTTTTACTAAATATTATATTAAATAACAACTATACGATGTATTTATATTATAATAATATATGGAATTATAATTAATTTTTACACGCGAATTTACACTACTACACAAATATTATTATTTACGTCGCTTATGGTAAATTCGACGAAAATGACGTGTACCTACGCCGTATTAGTAATTTATTATTATCATTCTAGAACGATGAAAAACTCGGGTGAATTTTACATAACGCAAACGTTATACTTATAATATACGCGTATGTGCGCATATTATATGGAAAAAAAAAATAAGTTACAAAACGAGTTTCTTTATTTCCTCCCGTAATTATGTATGCATGTCTCACGAGAACGGTATATATGGTTTTATTATTTTTATTTTATTTTTTTTTTTTTTTTACGTTGGTTCTTATTATAATATATATATGTATTAGACACCGCATATATTATATTGGGGGAAAAAGAAACTTGGCGAGTTGACACGCGGCAATAGGAAAAAAAAATTTGATTCGATTTGATTCGTATTTATAATTAATTTTAATGTGAATAATATCAAAGTGGCGCCTATAATATTATAGGTACTAGTATTGATTTTCCCACGAAAACGTACCTATTTCACGACGAAAAAATGTAACCATATCCTATATATATTATAATTATTATATTATCATATATAATATCGTCATAATATATTATAATCTTAATATAATAAATAAGCCGAAATATTATGTGTGAACGTAGAAAACAAGACGCTATATATATATACGAGTATTACGAGTATTAATTGTGGACCAAAGACCGTATAGTTGGATTTATGCCTGTATAAATATGATAATATATATTATAATATTATGTATGATAATAATCAAATTTGTTAAGATCCAATTGGACAGGATATCCAATTGCCTACGATCTGTGTTAATAGCTTTTTTTTTACCTATTTTAAATCGCTGATCGATATATTATTATATTTTATAGTCGATTATAGAAAACAGTTATAATAACTATTACATAATGTTACCTAACGTTTTAAATTTATAAATTTTAAACAAATCAAATCTATTAAATCGCTTTATTATCTATAAACTGTTTATTTTGGAAGTTCACCTAACACAAATTTTAGTTCAATTATCTAAGTTAAAAATATTTTAAAATCAAATAAATATCTGCAGGTACGACTAAATGTCAAAAATCATATTTAATTAATATATTATAAGGAGTTGGGTAAAATGTTATAGAGTATGTACCATAACTCTGTACGGGCGATGGCGTGTATGGACGAGTTACAAGTTCAACATTATTATAAAAAGGTGACGGCTTCGCAACAGGTATACATAATAATATTATAAATATGAGCAGTAGCGGGCGAGCGCGATCGTTGAGCTAATGCGAAATACATACCAAAACCGGTTGTAAATCATCGTCGCAATTGACCCGATCGTATTAATATATTATAATATTATCGGTCGAAGCTCTTGTTTATTATTATTATTATTATTATTATTATTATTACTATTATTATTATATTGTGCACTGTAATAATAATTATAAAATTATAAAATATTGTTTCTTTATGTATAGGTACTCGCGATTTTATGGACATCCGTTAGATATAAACTAGTATCAACGCGTATATACATTGTTGGGATATATTCCCCGTTCAAGCGAAAGAATTACTAAGTTAAGTACGAACAATAATTTGAAAATGATATAATTTACATACATTTGTAACAGACTACTTTGTATAAAGGAAACTAATCAAGAAATAAAAAGTTAAGTACGCTTGGAAAACATTTTAAAGTTTGTACTATTTTAAAACGCTCATTTCTAAATCATATATGGAGTTGATATTTTAATATAAATAAAACTAATATGTTAGACAAATTATTTTTATAACATAAAAATGAAATACGAAAAAAATTTACTCTTTAACTCAAGTAAAATTTATTTTTTATCATACTTGTTTTATAATTAACATGTGTTACTCATTTGTGAATTCATCAAAATAAAATATAAACATAACTACAACAATATTAAAATTTTTCAGTTTTCAATATAAATTAAATTTCAATATCGAAAATAATATTCAAATACATACTTGTATAAATTAACTTAACTTTTTAATTAATTTAAGTCAGTTTATAACAGAGTTGAAAACTAAATAGTTTAGAATATTAAATTCTATAACTACCTATTTTTCATATATAATGTACCTATCTATATTATATACAGATTTAGGTTAACATATTGTACACAGTAAAAATGTGAATAGGTTATAATATAATATTATCATCATAAAAATATTTATTACGATTTTATTTAGGGTATCTGTACGTTTTAGTCATTTACAAATAAAGTAATAATAATATCGACACTCGAGCAACTGGTACGTGGAACTAATGAGAGATTGACATTGAAACATAATATTATATCGATGACGGAAAATCGCGTTTTAAATTACAACGTATAGTTGATATGATATAAATATATATATATATAATATAATCTAGATAGAATCTTGTACTATAATTTATGTAGTTGACTTACATATTTAAAAAAATTTATATTATTTTGTGAATGTATAACATTTCGATGGATAGGTATATATTTAAATATTTTAAATTATATACATAAAAAATTTAAATGACCATATTCGAATGGAACGTGTCTTGATATTTTAGACCACCCTATAAAATAAGTACATCAAACGCGTCGCGACGTATGGTTAGTGTACCCAATATACTGTACTATACCTATCTACTGTTTTTTTTCCCAAAACAACGTTCGTTGAAATGATAATTTTTTAATGGTACACACTACACATTATTTTTAATCATCCAATTCGTATGTTTAAATACATATATATATATATATATATATAAGTATTCAGATTCCAACTTATGAGAAACCGTGGGACACACACACACGCGGTTTCGTTTTTAATTGAGTTAATTATAATATACATTATACTCTGAGAATCCGTCTTGATAAAAATAAAAAACAAACAAACAAACCTTTCAAAACCCAAAGTTGTTTATTATGAATAGCGTACAAATCGGTTTAAACGAACAGAATAATATTAGTAATTATCATTTTAAGCATGCATGCACATATGATAGAAGACGGATAACGATTATTTTTTTGTAAGTAAAGATACCGTAACGATGTCGATTTATTATTTATTCAATTTTTTAAATATATTGACCCCGTAAAACTCAATTATTATATCCGCTTTGAAAGATTTGTTATCTTCTAAATACGATTTATCATTATGATTTTGCAATATCTGATCACACTGCAGTGTATTATGATGATTCGGAATTTTTAAGATAGTAAGCGAAGAGGCTGATAATTTGATAATTAGAGTTCCGTTAAGTCACTTAAAATCGTCAAAACAAGCGCTTAAAACCTTCATTAAAAGCACTAAATAAAACATTAAAATTCGCATAAAAAGTAATCCTCTAATCTTGAAAAATAAAATTAAAGTATCCCCTCAAAATTGTCCAAGTTCTTCCTTTTGTATTATAAAATAAAATCTTAATATTTGTGCTTAATTATCAAGTACTTTTTTCTAAGCCCACATAAACCATTAACATAGAATAGTTTATAACAAAGAATAATGGAATAACTACTTTATTCCGTTTAATTGTTTACAAATTAAAATCGATTCTTTATAAAAATAAAAATAAATTTAACTTATAACTTTAAATATAATAATATTTCAAAGAATAGCTAAAGAAAAACTAGCTTTTTCGTAAACATACCAACGAAAAATTATATAGGAATCATATTATCTAGGTTCTCTTCTGCGGCCCGCTTTGTCTCAACAGGCATGGACTGTCGGATAGGTCTATACTTACAGACTGGATATTGTGAACGAGGCCTTGTTTTTGTGAGGCATTAAATATAAAACTTAGCTATAATGAGTAAGAAATATGTACCTATACGGAATAGGTAAATAATGATTATTGATATCATGATAACATAAAATGTTTAATAGAAATTTATTAAATTGTAAATTCAATGATAACTGAAGTCCTACAATAACTAGTCCGATCCTGTCTCAGAATAAAAAAAAATATTTAAAAAAAGAACATAAAAACTAGTGTGAAAAGCATCGAGATGAGCAAAAATAAACACTTTCGAATTCCCATAATGACATAATAAGCTAATGTTCCAATAAGTTTCGAACCCTGCTGATAATATAATTATTATTATTTCACGAGAGACGAATATAATTATCGTTTAACGTAGTGCGGGGTGTTAGAATGTGAATAATATATAAAATATACCTATAGATTGTTTTCAGTCTGAGAGGTGTTTGCGAGATTAATGATCTTGTAGACGCCTCTTCTTCTCGTTGTGTTGTTTTTTTCCTTTCGGGAACGTTTAGAAAGAATTACACGATTTACAGTAGGAGGGCACCACAGCAGGGGGTGGGGGAGCACATTGTTGGCGGAGAGAGACGGGACGTTTTTTTACTGTATAACTATTATATATTTTTTAATCAAAGAACATCATTAAGTAAATTGAAACAGAAAACGCGGTGTGATAATAAATAAAATGCGCGCATACATACACACCACGAAGTCACATGGGGTGGCTTAATCAAATCGAAAGCCACGGACAAGATAATAAAAAAGAAACTAACACTGTTTTGTTCTGACTTTGGAGAAAATTTTAGGGTTTCGATTTATACAATATTATATACAATCGAAAACATGAATAGGTTGAATATTATTATTGCATGATAACACGGTACCTATCTATACGATATATACGCGTCTTATAAATATTATATTGTTATCGAAAAAGTATAACATTAAGTATGAAAATACGGATATTTAATGCATTTTATATTATACACAATAACACATGTACTGTTATACATATATAACTGTTTATGTTATACGGATGTGGTACAATAATATATTATCACGTTTGAAATAGCTAATTGCTGAAAGGTGGCAATGGATTTATCCAATTTGTTTAGAAATACTGATAATAAATGCCAAACGACTAAATAAAATTGTATTAATAAATTATAATATGTTAAAAAATACTATTAGCCTAGTTATTAATTTCCTTATTCTTTTCTAATGCATCGTTCACACACCGTTAGCATAGATGATAATGATTATAAACAAAATCAATAAAAATCGACCTGTCCAGATAGAGATTTCTATTATAACCGAAGGTACCTATAACGTTATTTTCACTAAGACCATAAATGATCCGTTTTATTTTATTTCCGAGTTTGTGTTTTTAATTTATTATATTCTTATACATTCATATATTTATTTCGATATTTATACCTATATATTATAATAATACGCATATCATATTTGCGTACAGTTTGTGTTTAAACGAATTTTCGTAGTTGAATATAATATATTTTTATTATAATAAGCTGTACCATAATATTAAATGTCCAGTCGTCACGACTAGATTATAATTATATGTTTATGTATATATTATATTGACATGTTTTTAAACGTTAAATTATTGGTAAAACCTATACATTATTATTTTTTGGCGATGACGTTCTACTTTTTGAAGTAGGTCTTTATAAAGAATTAAAAATACAATAAATTAACCGAATTGGCATTTTTTAATATTAAAAATTTAATATTGGTTTAAGTACTATAATATATTTTTGTTTTATTAATTATGAAACTGGTTGAGTTTTATAGTTATAAAACGGTATACATATAACCAATACCACGTGTAAGCGAATAAACTATTTTTTATTCAGGAAAAACTAGTAATGATAACCGTTAATGGCTTAATTTAATACGGAATAAACGTGTGCCATGGGACGTTTTGTGGAGTCTCTATTTTATGTGAAAAAAAAACACCGTATACGAAGATATTATATATTTAAGTGTAAAGTGTAATAACTAAATACGCGTTCCCGCAATGTTCAAATGAAACATACAAATAAAAAATTATTATAGTCACATTAACGATTTAAAAAAATACCGTTTCAGAAATGTTACTTTTTGTCGTTAAATACCATAAATTTATAATTAAATTATTAAAACTAAGTATAATAGTTTAATGTATATAGCACGTCAAGATATGATAAATTCAATAACATTTGTTCTGCTTAATATTCTTAACTTTCTTATTTTAATTTTTAACAATTATACTAGAAGCCCAACGATACAATTTTAGATAGTATAAATTAGTTTTATATATTTTTTTCAACAGTCATTTAATTTGTCAGTTCTTCGTGGGACACTTTGTTTAGGATTTGCATTGCTGCAACCGCGGTAAACACGCGGTATAACACGTGATTAAATCACGGTAAATACCTGATATTATAATATATACCTACACATGCGCATGCGCGGTTCAAACGTATATTACGTTTTCACGTTATTGTACATTATATTGAAATTCGATTTCAAAATGTTGGCGAGAAGAAAAAAAAACTGTTCGTCCAAGTTCAAGAACGGGTTTAAAATGCAAAACGCTGCGTTACGTTACATATTTTTTTTATCAATATTTATATATATATATATATATATATACGGAGCGCGTACAGTTGATATACGATGTGCCCTCGAAAGCTGACACGCGCCTGTTTACACAGTGTCAAGGTCTAAACCGCACAGGTACATATTATTATTATTATTATAATATTCTGCGCAACGTGTCGTGTGTATAATATAATATTATAAATATTATACGAACCGCCGGAGGGTAATTACAAGAGAGAGAGATAGAGTGAGAGGGATAAAAATTGCGTCGGTACGATTGGAAAAAATAAATAAAACACACACACGCAAACACATAATAGGCGCATAATATATTACACATCGCGTATATAGTAAGTAGGTATTACAATTTACAAATGTTGAATCGAATCTAGTTCAAAATCGTTTGTGCAATAATAAATATAAAATAATATAATTTACATTGTGACGATATAAGAATAATATTGTTGTTGGCAGTTGGCACATATTACCCACTATGATATGATATTATAATATAACATTAGGATCGCGTTGTCAACTTCTCGGATGCAAAAGTGCGCGCGCAACACCTGTTGTACAAAGTCTCAGTGTTTTGAAAATAGATATATCGCGTTTTAAGCAAACACAGGAAGCGTGCGTTCATATTATTATTATAGTCCTACGCGAAATCGCATATTTCTCGTGTTTATTATCACACTATAATTTCGTTTGCATACATGATAATATTATAATATTATACACGTGTAGGTACATATGTCGATATATATAATCGTTTTAACACTACTGCGCTGGTTGGGAATTAAGAAGTTCCAAGAACAATTCTTTAAAAAACCATTTTTTTTTTAACATTTTAAAGACGCCACGAGAATTTAATCCGTATATACGTGTTTTCATGTTAATTAACAGAGAAAATACGAAAATCAAAAGGGTATTAATTATTATACATTGAAACATATTGTAGTTTTATAGCTTACCAGTAAAATCTTTGTAATTCGGAGATACGTAATATATAATAATAAAAATGTATAGAGCGTAATGTTATATAAAGAAGTAATAATTAATTTGAACACCGGATATTATAAAAGAGCCAGTCAAGGGCGTCGAACTAATTTTTAATGATTTTCGCATAAATTATAATTTATAATACTATATTAATATAGTTAACAGTGATTTCAGAATGTATAATGTATTATAACATATACCTATATAAATACATAGGAACTTATATAATTTGTTCTGTTAATATTTCGCAGTTATAAAATTTTAATCTAATTTAAATAGGCAAGTATGCGTATTTATGGTAAAAACATAACAGTGTACTCTATTAAACAACGCGTTAATTGAACAGTGAATTTTGTTCTTTATACGTGTATCCAAAGCTTACTTTGTTCGAAAATAGATACCAAGTTATATTTCAGTTAATTTTTTTTTTATGATGTTAAGTTAAATAATAGACTTTTATTGAAACTATAACATTTTTTTTATATTGAATTAAACATACAACAATAACAGTTTTATATTTAAATAATTTTAAATTAAAATTATAAATAACTTTTAACTTATAAGTAAATTTTTAGAATAATCTAATTTAACGAATTTATCTATACAAATAATATTAGAATTAATATTAGTATTAAACATTTAAAATTGTGGTATATCGAAGAACGATCACTTGGGTAGACAAGACCGGTTGTTGTCCGTAACATAGGTACACCATGGGCCAACGAATTCTAAATACTATTATTACGCATTATAATGATATATAATATTACGTATACGTGTTGAATTAAGTCGAAAAACAAAGCGTACGCGCATATTATAATAATATTTATAGCCGTGTAGTCTTGGTTATTCGGTGATGGACGGAGAGAATGATGAGTGAAACAGGTGCGTACGATTTTTAAGTTAGCATCTCCGTCTGATTATAGATCATAATATTTGGGTATGTTGTATATGTATACGATTCTGTAGATAATATAGGTAATCTAGCTATGTGACCAAGTGAAAAAATAAAAACAAATACTACCAATAATAATAATAATAATAATAATAATAATAACGACGAGAGTATTATATAATATAAAATAGAATCAAAGTCCGGTAGCCGATATACGTGTTTGAAAGCAGAACCCTTCTCTTTCTCAATCATTCTCTCTCTCTCTCTCTTGTTTAATATATATCTTCAAAAATGCATATACCTGACGGGTGCTCTCGAGCTACCGTTGCCGCCGACGTATATCAAATATTATTATAATAACGATGGTGGCGGCGGAAGAATTGATCTCGTCGTCTCGGGGCTGCCCCGAAGCGTGTCTATATGTCCTACACAGAATGATCATGAAATCCATCATGTTACAAACATAATGGAGATTACATTGAAAACGTATAATATGATATGTAGCTTATTTTGTAGGTAACATGGAATTCTGATCACTCTGTATAATAATAATATGTATTAATTTTTAAAAGCCTATACACGTATTTAGTAATAAGTGCCTATGCGGTATGATAATGTAGGTATGACGACATAACATGAGAGTCTGTGTGTGATGAGAAGCGAAAACACAAATTCCATTAACTAACGAGTGGGGAAAAAAAAAAAAAAAAAATATCGAATCCCCGAAATCCCGCCCTAGCGATCTACACTAGAATGGACGATGATAAATAAACTGCTTACCCGGATGATGGTATAGAACCAAGTAGGTAAAAACACTTTATTATAAATTCGTGTTTCAAAAACTAAAAATAATAACGTAATAATTCTAATAAAAATTATCAAAACGCCCTAAGCAGTAATGTTCTGATATTATGAAAATTATTTATACGACCGTTAAAGTATATTAAAATATCGGAAAATATTCAAGACTCCATAGGTATTATGTGGTAGGTACATACTAGTATGTATAATAATATGTACCTATTATAAATTACAATATTACACCCAAGGGCTCGATTTAGATGAAAAACCTGAGGGTGCTGTTTCTATCTAATTTTAGATAGATACCTATTTACCTAGGTATTAAAATTGCGTTCAAAGAAAAAACATTATTGGTAAATCTGAGCAAGAGTATACTAAAAATTTTGTATGCGATGTAGTACAAAATCAAAATACTATCTTTTTAATAACTATTTTTTTAGTTTCATTTAGAAAATAATAATAAAAAGTAACAACAATAAAGTATTAATTTAACGAGAAAATACTTTGTCGTGGTTAATTTAAAAACTAGTGGTTAGGATAAGCCCCTATCATATAATTGCGTCTAAGAACGAAACCTGATTTTCTAATTATATTATATTATTTGTTTGGTGATATAATGTTAATTTAAAGTGGTTAAAATTTAAAGTTAATTAAATTGGTGTTATAATGACTATTTAATGCAGTTTACTCATATATTATTATAATACTACGTAAATCTAATAAAAACGAATTACAACACTCACTTACCGGTATGCAGGAACAAGTGATTTTTCAGATTCGTATGTTTGCTAAATCCTCTGTTACAAATGTGACACTTGAACGGCCACGAACCGTTGTGTACGTACATGTGAGATTTCAAATCACCCGGCGTCGGGAACGACTTCGCGCACAGAGTACATTTGTGTGGTTTCTCCTGTAAACATAATATACCATATCAAAATTTTGTATTAGATTATAAAAAAATATAATAATTCGATTAAATGAGATCTGCTTGGTCGTATTCGGGGTGTGCATATTACAGTGTGTTTTATTTTCGAACGGTTTTAAATTGAGTTTTCAGTGAGGACATAAAATACTTATAGGTAATAAAACAACTGTTGGGTACCACCATCCGGGTCGTAAAATCGATCGTCTATCGCTATAGATTTTATAATGCACATCGATTTAGAATCGTTAACACCCGCCGCCGGACTTTGGGTTTGGTATAATACGCGTTTTATATAGTTGTAAATTGTAATTGATTCGTAAAAGCGACGATAAACATTGTGCATAATATATAACGAACATAATATACGATCATCTTTATTATTTTTATAAATCGGCAAGTCGCGAGAAAAGGAATGACCATCTCGGGCGTCGCAAATAAGCATTATTATTAGTTCCTATATTATTATTATATAAATGACATTTTCAAATCCATTATTAGTTTATGGCGAGAATATTTATTTTACGTCCATAAAATGCGTATTATAATATCTTACTGCGTTCCGTTAAAATAAATAAGTATAAAGATACCCACCTATGTACAGTTGTATAAGGTCAAATCGGTCTGAATAAAGTTAATGTCATAGTAGAATCGTTGAACAGCGATAAATAATAAATTTGAATCAATAATAATTTGTGTTTTATTATTTGAAATAAATATGTTGTTTTTATTTTTTAATAATAAATGGAAATGTATTCTCATTTTCGTTTATCCTACAATATTCGCACTACCATTATCGATTGAATATTGTCGGATAAATCTCGATTATGTGCAAAATTAAAATTAAATTAAACTACATCAGTTATAACGATACTTTTCCTCTCCTCGACTATTTGTTATCTGCTGATTATTAGAATATTTTATTGCTATAAGAAATATATACTAAATATAAAACATGTGATATTTTTATCAAGTATGTATGTATTTATTTATTAAACTGCACAGACATTTTTTTGGACTAATCCTGTTTTACCCACGCATATAAGGAAATCAATTTAATTTGATACTTAAATATTTATAAAATATTGTTGTTTATAAAAATAAATTAACTAAATTCTTATCAATTATCAATGTATTATATTAAAACGATTGCAATTTAATAATTATTTCCACAGTGACTGATGTATAATTAATGATATAGAAATATGTGCATAGTGAATTAATATTATAATATTATGTAATAAATTACATATATGTACCAGGGTATAATAATACCTTAAAAAATAAATAAATAAACGGTAAATACGTAAAAAACCACTTTTCGAGAAGTTTAAACCGTTCGTCATTGTAAATACCTTTAGGTTGGTATATACATCATGTATTAAATAGAAGCTGAAATTCGTCAGCGGAGACTTGACTCGCACCTGTTTGGCGCACGCCAAGGTCGTGAGGTCGACCCAATATGATAATAATATAATCCTGCCGCCCCGGGGAGCGTCTTTATACATCATATATTTATAGCGTCTGTGCGAAATATCGCGCACGCGTCATCGAGCTTATATCGCACGGTTTCCTCGCGTATTAAATTTAAATAAAATACAAAGAAAATATTCACGTTTGAAACGAGAATAAGACAACAATAATGTTATAAAATTATCTCGCACGGGTTATATATGATTATATTATTACCTACGATATCAACGTATAAATGAAAAATATGATACACCTGCTGTAACAATACGGTCACCTGTTACGTATATATATATATAATACAATTGTTACCATCGAATATAATAATTGCTCCCGACGAGATTTTCACGACGAAGACGTAAATTATAATATCGGACTAGAAGTATAATTTCATCGTTCCATCTCTCTCTCTCTCTCTCTCTCTCTCTGGACCAAGACCGATCTCGGATATATTATAGTTATATATAATCGGACTGTTCGATCGAACTCTCCGTCATTTACAATGTATGTATACGTATATTATATATATATACGCGCGTATAATAATATAATATATTTCGTGCTGCACGCGATCCGCGAGCGGGCGCCTCGGTGTCCGCGCTCGTGTTTATTACAAAATAATATACGACGAAACACGACTACTTATAATATATATTATATTATATAGTGTTGTTGTGTATATATATATACAGGTCGCGTGAATTGCCAGACCAAACCAGCCACCGTTGCCGCCCATTGAAGACGACGACGAGTATCAGTCGGGGCTACCGGACGAAGTATTTTTTAATCGTACCCTTGTGTATAATAATATTATATATCATTTTGGATGAAAAAAAAAAAATAATAATAATAATCAGACCTTTCTCGCGATCGATTCTGGTCTGAATGGACATACATAAAACGTATATACATGTTATATTATAATATACCATAATATATATAATATAATAATACGAGTATGATGATGCCGTGCAATAAAGTATAGATAATATTATAAACCGTGGTATATAATAATATCGAAACCAGGTTCAAAACCGTATTTACGCACGCAAAGACATTGTATAATATAATAACGCAGTATACAATATATATACCTAAATAATATATAATATTATATAGCTGCAGCAGCTATCGTTAAAGTCTCCGGGTCTGGTTTTTTTTGTTTGTGGAATTTTTTTTTTCCTCTGGCGAACATAACAATGCAATTTTTTTACTAATGAGCACCCGCAATCGATTGTTTTCGAGAATAGGATTTTGTCAAAGTCGAAGAAAAAACGCATTATAAAGTCGTCTATCTTTATATTATAATATAGAACGTACCTATACATCGTATAAATTATTTACATTTAGACAACTGAAATACAAGCCTACCTACAGATCGTTAACGTTCTGTATAATGGAAATTTTGCAATTAGGATATAGGTTGGAGACGTTGGGGTTAAATGAACAAAAAGAAAATACTCACGACATAATTATTATAATACTTTTATAAATACTTATACCTATTTATAGTGACAAATTTGCAATATTGTTTTCAACCTCCAAATTTTTTCGGATACATAATATTATTAAGTTTATATAAGTATTAAATTATATTTTATACAACGATTCATTTTGGTATTACACATTATATTATATAATTAGTAATATTATTATTAAACGCGGTTTAATAATATCGTTTTATTTTTATTATAACGTCGGGAAATATAATTATAATATACGAATTTATATATATAATTCGATATATTACAATGATGATTCCGTGTGTGTTTTTATTCGAATTAGACATCTATGCATTTAGATATAATAATTATTATCGTTGTCTTCATATACACCATATGGGGCGTATTATTTTTAAATTTTTATTAAAACAGACGTAACTTGGAATAATTAGGTGTGGAGTGCATTTAGTTCCAGCCAAACATAATGGGATGTCTGACCTAAATAATATCATCCGCAGATGGAACCGCGTATGTGTATATATATTTACGTGTTTAACACAGTCGGTTAATGAAGAAACCGCGCGTGGAGACCAGAAGACGAATATCATCGACCAGTTCACCACGTGTATGATATACATTATACATTTACATGGTGATTCTTTTTTAAACGATATTTCTGAGAATATAATAACAGACACGCCGAAGATTTTAAAAATTATATACTATACTCTGGCAGACTAAAACGATATCGTATAGATATAAGAGAAAACATAGAAAACAATTAAATGCTGCAAAACATGACGTAACATAATATAATAATCACCTGACTTAATACAAGATCATCAGAAAAAAATACTTAAACCCACATAACAATAGCAGAAAAAATCCAAAAAATATCCTTAACAAATCTCCATATAGGTGTATACTTATTTGTATCTATACTTATCGTTCTATATATAATATATAAGTACTTTTATTTATAAGTTCGAAAACGTTTTTAACTATCTGATGTACGATTAATATTATATAATTTTATAGTCATAATTATCAATTAAAATATTGAAAAAATATTATGTGTTAATTTGATTTTTGTAATTAATACAAATTAAATTTTTTTAAATTAAATGTAAAGGGCATTATTATAAATCTATAAAGAATTTGAGCCTTATTGGCTATTTATTGATAGTGTCAAAAATAATGTATCTATATACAATAATATATAATAATATATAATATATATATATATATATATATATATATATATATATATATATATATAATAAAGATATTTTATGGATTATTAGTATATATTAAATAATCACTTTGTATGTACAGTTGTAATATAAAAAATATACATTTACTGTTTGACTGTCGGAACGAATTGTTTTTTAAGGGTATGAAATATATGTGCGCAACACCTGTCCGGACACGATCTCCGCCCGTTTCTTATACTATGAAGGTATATATTCCATTCACTGTGGAACATAAGGTGCATATGGACGTGTGGATGTACACATCGCCATACCGACTATAATAATATTTAATGATAATTTAATAATTTGTGATTCGGTAATAATAATATTACGAGTATTATAATTTATATTATTCGATCAATATAATATAATACGCGTATATATAGTTGGTAACCATATTGGATGTGTTATTATTGAAGGTAAGGGTGCAAAGAGCGTACAAAAAGAACACGCTGTAATACTATATTGATATATAGAAATGATATAATAAAATATAACAATATAATATATTATGATATATTTATACTGTTTCTTTTCATATCCATCGCGCGCGCGTTCGCGGACGGTTAGGTTATAAGTATATAAAGATAGTTAAAGAAACCGTACCGACCATACGCCGTTTTCTCAAATAATAATAATGATGATGATAATAATCATATATTGAAAACGACTTCTGCGGCGCGAGAACCCTTCGCACGACCATTGTTCCTATTGTAAAACGATCAATATATGGCGACGTCGATGATCAAATGCTCGGATAGATCTGACATGTTGTTTTCACTGAGTTTGCATGGTATGTGTATTATTATTTTGTATTTTTAAAGACGACTATACGTAAGTCTGCGTGCTTCTATCGATAATTATATACTGTCAGCTTCGAACAAAAAAACTACTACCTATAGAAATTGTTGAGAAAATGTACTATATACTATATCTGCGGAATATATTTATATTAAATTTATTAATTAATATAATTAGTTTTAAATCAACAAAATTTTGACACATAAACTAAGAACGCTAGTATATCAAATCATTTAGAAAAATACAGGACTTAAAACCTGAATTTTCTAATAAATTGGAAAATTCGTAGGAAATGTTTGTAATTAGTTTTATTATATTTATTGCATTTAAATAGTATAGGTATAATATGGCTAATAACCACAGTCGATGAATCAAAATTCATTAATACGTCAAATAAAACAAAAATTTGTTTTTGTCTTTATTATAGTATCTAATAAAAATTGGTTAATTCTGAACCTTAATTTTTTACAGTAAGTACAAAAATAATACCCGGGAGTGGCTGTTTTGAAGATACTCATTATAGTACCTACCTAGTACGATAAATGATGTGTGTTTAATGAATATTTAACGGGATAAATAAAAAAATATATTATATTCATGTATTGCACAAACAATTCGTTAATTTATTTTTTATTCTATATAAACGTTTTACAGTGTTTTTACAGGTGGGGCGATATATCAAAACATTATATTAACACTCTTTTATGTTATAAATAGTAAAAGAGATTCAATTAAAAAAAAAAACTGGTCGTTTGTTAACTGAATGCCATATAAAATACGTCTAATTGTCAGATATGCGATTGATTAAAAAATATAAAACACTATGCAAATTATTTTATGCCGCAATCGGTCATTCTTGTATTGCAAACAAGCGATTACAAGAAAATATATATATATTTAAAATGATAAAAAGTATAGTTGGACATAATTATATATTTGTAAGAACAGAGAGATATGTTCGTATATTAATGATATATAATGCATATAGACACTTTAAACGATTTAGAGGAAATAAAAATATATGTATATTGTATTCGTCCAAACGAGTTTTAAATTTTTTTTTTACTTTTTACGAGGCCGTTGACGTATAAACTGTTATTATTCGCTCATAAAATACGATAGTAATTAACAAAAGTACGTAAAAGTTCCCATAAGTTGTCCTCGCGGATGAGCGTAATACAAACGAATTTGCAACCATAACTACCACGCGCGTATGTACGAGTGATCGCAAGAGGGTGGTGGTGTTGTGAGAATTGTTACTCGGACCGTGTCCAAGAAGTATGTTTTTGTTTTTCATGGGGTTCCGGTCTGTCAGAAACCCTTTTTTTGTTTGTCGGAGGGAAGTAGAAGAATAAGATAATAAGAACGCGATTGTTACGACCCGTCGCCGCCCCGGCTAAGACATAAATATATATACACAAGGGAACGCCATATGGTTTTTTTTTTTTGTGAAATAGGAAATTGCTCTTCAAACGCCCAGCGCGCATATATATATAGGAGTGCACACGATACACAGTCATTTCCTTAAAAAAATAACACGCACGTGATGTAATTGCTTTTTTTCTCTGGTATTGTTGCGCGACAGTTGGCCGACAAAAAAAAAAAAAAAAAAGAAATAATAAAATAATAATAATAAAGAAATAATAACACGAACTTACAACAATATCGCTCCGAGGTGCACCTGACAAAAATATATATGCGTGTCAGGTATAGGTTGAAACGTCTTACAAGAATACGTCGGTTAAAATTGTTCAATTCCGGATAAACCACTCTTAGAGCCGGCAAAAAGGATAATACGCATATAATATAATGACCGAATTTTATTGCCACGGGTTAGAATATAATATTTATAATAATATATATAAAAGCGGCCGTAAAAGTCGAATTTGGCAAAAGTGATTATTTTGACGGTTTCAAATGGTCCTAAAAGCAAACTGCCCTACATTATAATAATAATAATAATCGCTATATAATTAAATTTTTTATTTTAGCAAAAAAACGAAAATTGCTCACAGATGATTTTTTTTTTTACATTTTCGATCACTCTTTTATAGTATGTATAATACGCGGTCATACATTACAATCGGTAACAGCATGCGTTCGCGTTTCGATAGTTTTGAAATTTCGCCATTCGGTCGGCGAACAAAAAAACAATTTATTATAATATACATAATAATAATATGTGGAAATATTCTGTAAACGCTTTAACCTTCGTATTGTTCCCGGTGTGTACAACATTGCGATCAACATTTTATGTTATTGCAATTTACTCATTCTCATATGGAAAAATTATCTAACACAATAATTTATGTATGAGATATTGAGATATCTAAGGTTTCGGCATTTTAAGCGCATTTTTAGATAGGTATACGCGGTTTTGAACATTTGAAAATCAATAACGAGTAGGATGTTCCCACGATTGTAGGTATCCGCGGACTGATACTACAATATTATGAAGTCAATATGTAATAACTTAAAAATAAAAAACGAAAAAATTATACCAAATTTCTTGTAACTGCATTAATGTGAATTTGATAAATTATAATATAGAATGTATATTATAATAATTATACGAATAAGTAGATTGAAAAATAGCTCGTAGCATATTTTATGAATATTGAATATTATACTCTCGTTATGACTTTATATAAAGAACGTTTTGCCGGCCGGAAACGTTTTGTTGAAATATATTGTGTATTATGTATATACGCATACGATTCGGCTGCAGCAGCCGATTGTTGGAATATAATAATAATAATAATAATAATAGTCGTTTAATTCAATCGCTTTCGCGTCTGTCAAGTCCGCTCGCGCGTTTAAGTGGCACGCGCTCCTCTTGTCGTCGCCGCCGTCAAATTACGATTATTTCGTCCGAACCACAAGCCGGTCATTAACGCGTCTTTTTATACTTTATATTTTTATTCTCATAATAATGGACCCGGTGGCCGCCGTACGTCACTCGATCGACGATGATGATTTTGCAACTTTTCATTTCTTAATCTTTCTCTCTTTCTCTCTCTCTCTCTCTCTCTCTCTCTCTCTCTCTCTCTCTGGTTCAAAAAACGCCTCTTTGTGGTATCCTTTTATCGTACATCCATCTGCCCTGTCTTTGGGATTAATATATTGTACACGACTTTCTTGCACACAACAAGTATAACTACGATCGTATAACGTAGAAGAGACTACCGTGCGCGCGTTAGAAGTCATATGGTCCTGTTTTCGTTTCCTGCTCGTCTCTTTCTTTTACAATAATAATGTTTAATATATTTGGTTCGTTGGTTTTTCGACAACGACCTACTCGAACAGAACGAACCGCGCTGGAGTACACTATGGGTGAAACCGATGATGACTGGCGCGCGTGTCATTGTCATGTTATTTAGTTATTATTTTATTATTATTATTATTATATTATAGTATCTGTCGTCGTTATCGTTTTTATTATTTCCATTTGACGACGTAGATCATTTTACCCGTGTGCGGAATGTCGACGCGTTCTCAAGGACCCTTCGACTGTCACGGACATCGACTTCGGAATCCCCAACGCCGAATCGTAACATAATATCGTATTTTTCATTCTTAACCCACGCATGTTATCAGCACCAGTCAAACGTATCGTGAACATTTACACGCGTATCCATATTTTATAGTTTTCGAAAAATAAATTGATTATCTCCGAACAAATTATTCACTCATATGGTTCTTTTAGATATATAAAAATTCAACTAAAAGTTCACAATATTTTACTTAAACATTATATTTTTAAATGTCAAATCTTCGTAATACACATTTTATTATTTACCTATATAGGTATTGTTACGTTTATATAATTATAATTAAGACTAATAAGATATAGGTAGGGTTTTCGTATTATTTCTATATTATATTATATTGTTTTAAAATGTGTCTATTAATTTATTGTTTCCCTTTTTATTTGTTATCTCTATCGATGAAATCATTATATAATATAATGTACTGATTAAAGTAAAAAAAACATATTTTTAAAAAAGTGGCAAGGTCGATTTTAAACGTTTCTCCTTCATCCGTAATTAACGGTCCTCGGTGAAATTAGTGGTTTATTATACTTAAGATTTGAATACAGAAGATTTGAATATTGCATTAGAAAATACGATTCTGAGTGGCACTCAATATATTATAATATAATACTGTACTGATAATCCATTCTAAAATTTTACCATGTGTAAATTACCAATGTAAATATTTAAAATAAATTTCAAGTCCCTACGATCAAAATTTAAGGAGTTATAAAATAATTCTCATATGATAAGATAAATAAATTCAAAATAGCATTAGTTATCATGAAAATCTAAAATCAAAATATAGAAAACAATTTTTCCCGATTTTCAGCCATTCTTTGGTAGTTTTCTTCTCCTAAAAAAAAACTTTTGAGAAATTTGAAAAATGAGCTAAATAAAGTACCACCTAGATGTAATTTGATACCGAATTCTTACCCTATTCAAGATTGGTAATCCAACTATTATTTATACACGGAAAAATATTTTTATAAATAAAAAAATAAAAATATATACATCTTTGTAAAACACTAAAACCAATACATTTCTCGTTTCACTCAGAATATAAAATAAAACATCCATCAATTAATGATGACTAACATTGTATAGTATTAGAATTATCGAAGAAAAATAATAAACAATTTCAGAAAACATTTTTATGATTTTTTTTTAAACACGTTTATTTTAAATGCTACAAAGAAATACAAAGTTACTTAACTTTATTCCCTCAACTTACTCATTGTGTGTACTGGATAACTAATAACATACGATTCAACTCGAACCCGTTATTCGAATTGTACGAGGGTATTAATTTTTATCATGAAAACATTAAATATTTAAATGCATTGATGAAAAATATAATAAAACATAAATTTTATCATATTTTACAAAAGAAAATATTAGCGATCTCGTGATTAACGTTACGGTTATAAATAGGTGTAATCGTATAGGTACTACAAAACGTTTCAAAATAATATTATATAACTTCGATACGATGGCTCACGATCACGGTAGAACAATCTTGTTTTATCTAACTCGTTTTATACAATATTACTATATTATTATAATTCACGATAATATTGTACGCTCGCCTACGCTTCCATAACGCACACCTTCTGCCAGTTCCACGCCGATCGTATTACCCCGAGGTATTATCTCTTCTCTTCGGCTCTTCGACGCGCCACACTAGGTTCAATCTTTTACACGACTGTCTTCGCATTTGCTTATCCCGCGTATCGGATTAATATGCTATATATGCACGCGCAAGTCTATAAATATCGTACAATATATTTTACGTCGCACGGATATATAATATAATAATAGGCGGTATTGTTGGCGGCTGCAAAACACGAAGAACGAACAGCATAAATCGTTGAAAAAAAAATAATAATAATAATGAAACAGTCGTGTGCCGGTCAGCTGCCCATCGCCCGCGATGTAGCCGCCACAAGCGAAATACCGTTCGCGTTTGCACCCGAATATAATAAACGACAAGACATACTCGACCGAGATACGTGTCGGCGATAAGACATACGATACGGTCCGGATAACATAATATACCTTATATTATAAGCAGTTCCCACGAAGAATATCACTGGTTTATAAATATATATTTTATGTTTAATACCTTTAGCTTGCTACTATAGTATGGTTAGCGTTATAAAGGCCATAAGTTGTACGGCAATGGTGTAGCTAGAACTTAACTTCGATGGTAGTTTTTGATATCAAGACGGCAAACAGGACTTACTAAGATTTTACGTATGTTACAAATTTTACATACCTATGCATTTTTGTCACAATTCTATTGCAGAGACATTCAAGTGTCTCAATATATTACTAACCAATGCTCTTGATACAATGATAACCTTGAACAGAGTAGTTTTATCAAAAACAGTTGCCTACCTTTATTTTGAACCAAAGCGGTCAGAGCAATAACTCGCCGATCCTGCTTACATGATTAATAAATAATGTAATAGAAATATAAAAAAAACAATTAATAAATAAAAGAAAATAAGAAAGAATGACAATAAATGAATAAACTCAATTATCTATTTGTTTTAGTAAAGAATTTTAGTTTAACATTACTAATTTGATACATATTATAATTAACGTGGTAATAAGATAAGTAATAGACAGATTATTACAGGTTTGTATAAAATTAGACTGCAATCATATGCGTGACACTATTTATAATAATATTATCATTGATTACGCGAACGGTATCTTGATGTGTCGTATGTTGTGAGTGTTCTAATTTTTGTTCTTAAAGTTTTTCTTATATACTATATATTTTATGTTATATTTTTATTCGTTGCCTATCTGCATCAGAAAATTTAGTAAGAAATATTTTATGAAATAATAACCAAAATTAATTAAATTAAATTGTATAATTAGTAAAAAAGATATCTTATTTACAAAAAAATACATTATTATGGTATTTAGTTATATTTTGCTACCTCACGATTATTAAATCGTAATAGGTATTCGTACGATTTTTACGAATTTGGTCGTCATTAAAAAGAAACTTAAAAATATATAATATTATTATAACGCACGACGGGTGCTGCAGACGTCTGTAGATAAGTTGTGTGGCAGTTTGTCATCGACGCCTGTACGGGACAAGTTAGTATATTATCTTGCCGCCGCGGTAGGGTGCCGTCCGGACGACATATCATTATAGTCGTGGTTATATTCTCCGTCGATTAAAAATATGAAAATCTTAACGTATTAAAAATACGTGACATCGTCGTACTACCGGGCACTGATATTCCTCCCCCTCCCCACTATGACAAATTTTTTAGCAGCTGATATATATATATACATCACGCAAATCGATATAGGTACGTATGCACGCAGTTGTGTTTTTTGTATTTAGAAAAAATACAATTTTTTACCGATCGTTATAATATATTTATCGTTATTATTGACACGCGGAGTCGTGTGGCGGCGGCAACGGATGTGGCGTGCCACCAATAATATTCGCACGTTGCGTGTCCGTCTCCAGTTTTATATAAATAATAAGATCATATGTATTAATAATAATATACATTACATGACGTCTCCGGCTGTTGAACATCTGCTGCAGCTCGAGCATATTATGTGTTTGTGCGCATAATAATCATTATAATAGTTTAGCGAAAATCCATTTTGTCATTTTCGCCCGATCATACGATAAGAACGATGAGTAATAGTTTCGTTGGGCCATATTATATTTTGTCCGATGAACATATGCGGTAATACCGTTTGGAATTGTCTCCCAAAAGTAGGTATTACCTATATAATAATTATTATAATAAGAGCCCTAAGGATTTTTGCAGAAATCACATAAAAAAATTTAATGAGAGCGTAAATAAGTATGGGGAATATCGTTAAAAAATAAATCCCAGACATTATAGTTTCTGTTAAACTCACTAGGAGACAGTGAAATCCTATTTGCTTAATAATTGAAATAAAAGAAATGTCCTGATATAGATACGCTGTTGTGCAAGTTTTAGTCCTTTGTATGTTTTAAAACTTTTAACAGTAAAAATATTGTCAAAACTTCTTTGAAGTTAATCGAGCATAATTTTAAGATATCTTCAAGATAGTTTTCAATTACAATAACAATTTACCGGCATGTTCAAGGGTAAATCTTACTTACATAGTACAAACATGATCTACGGTTTCTAAATTTGATGAGGAAATAGCACCTAAATCTTTGACAGAAATTTAAGGTAACAACGGTAAACTATTGATTTGGTATAAGTGTGTTGTGTTACGTGAGCGATTGAAAACGATAA
Organism: Eriosoma lanigerum; assembly: GCA_013282895.1. Taxonomy (NCBI): domain Eukaryota; kingdom Metazoa; phylum Arthropoda; class Insecta; order Hemiptera; family Aphididae; genus Eriosoma; species Eriosoma lanigerum. Next base: position 51,503,537 of record CM023359.1, read on the forward strand.
AAGAGCATATTTTATCATAATTTAAAGTTAGATCATTTACGTGACACCACGACACGAAGAGATTTAAATCAGATTGTAATTTATGGCAGTTAGTCCGCAGTAAAGGTTATAAGAAGGGATATTTTTAGATCAACCGATACTGTATCAGTTGCATTGATATAGAAAAATTCAAAATTAGTTGCAAAGCTTATCAGCTAATCATCAGATCGAGTCAAAAACTGGTAGTACAGTTGCGATTCGCGCGATTGACAGTGATGAATTCCTCCGAGTATTTTTAATGTTTTGGCGTATAAATGATGTTTTATTCGTAATTAATATTCATTTGATTGATTGATTTCGATATAGATTATACGCTATCAATTCATTACCACCGAAGGTCCGCAGCGTATCAAATTAAATAATTCAGGCGTGCATTTCGTGCGTGCATCGAACTGCATTTGCGTGCATATAAGATGCAGGTCAGCCGCCTGTAATAATTATATTGCGTTTAGTCGCTGATTGCATACGATAAAAATAATAATCGTCTATTGATGGATATTATATATTATAACTACGACGAATGTACGGAAAAAATTTAAAAAAATTATTATAAACAGCCGTCGGACTGTAAATACGGGAGAAAATATAATTTCAGACGAAATAGATATACGAGTACGTATAATTACCGATATTACTCGCGTATGAATTTCAGAAAACTAATCACACATATTATTAGAGCATCTCGGTTATGTTAAATACGCCTATATATGTACCTGTACGTAAGGAGAATCGCAAACGATCCCGCGTAAGAGTATATACCTATAATAATATCAACGCCAACCGGTTAAACAAGATGGATTTTGGTTACAAATTTAAACCATACATATAATATAATATAACAAAATGTATAATATAATATAAAGGTTCAGGTCACGTCTGAAACCACTTTTTCCTTCGTGTTTACGACAAAATTGATCGAAATATTAAATACTATATTTTAGTTTGTTATTAATTTATACTTTTTTTTAACATTAAATTGCGAGCACATAATAATAATCGTTAAAAAAAAATAAATATAAAACACGAAATTAAACCACTGATATCCGGACACCATCTCCGCGCTCGCCGAACCAGCCACAAGTAAGTAGCTCGGTGTTACGTGTTGCACACGATTTTAATTTTAATTCCATGTATAATTTGGGTAAAAAAAAACTATACTATAACCAATCCGCTGTGTGCGCGGAGATAATAATAATCTGTTTGCCTCACAGACTGGTTCAGAGGTATTATTAAAGACCCATAATCTTGCGTGTGTCTTGGAATATTAAAAAAATCAAATAAAAAAATACACCGGTGTGTGGATGCTGTCTTCAGCAGCCATCTCCCCATATTACAGTCACGACGGTTCAGTTGTTAACCGACCGACCGACAGTTTATGGGTATGTTAAATATATACGATTATTATTATTATAATGGATAAGAGACTCTTAAAACCATACTAGTGTAACTTGATTCTACCGTGGGCAATTCAAATGATTGATTATTGATTTTTTTTTTTTTTTATTAATTTTTACTCCTATATTATGATATAATGTATATATACATAATATAAACCTTACAATATTATAATAGGTATATTGATTGGCTCGATATTTTGTTTATTCGGGAGCATAAAATTATTATATAATCAATTTTTTATGTATAGTCGATGATACTATAAATAGGTGGATATAAACGATATGCATAATTATTTATTTAGACATTTGTTAGATTTATCGGGATTATAACTATATCTACGTATATACGTTTAAAAGTGTAAAATATTGAATTTACGCGTAAATGTTAAACGGTGATTTTCATTAATCATGATTTTAAATATTAATCACGTAGTACAAATCGAGAAAAAAAGTCGAATTAATTAAAGTCAAAAGCCGTATTTTTATAAAATTGTAGAATTATATTTGGGGTAAAAATATGTCACTAAAAATTGCGTGATATTATGTGTTGGATCGTGATAAAACGCGGCATTGAGAGGTCAATGGTCTGGTTTTATTGGCCTTCCATAGTGGCTGAACTGGGTAATTTATTTATATGTTCTAATGTGGAATATATTCGTTTAACGACTGTCAGATGCTGAGTGGTAGAAGAAATTCTATGTCTAAAGACAAATTTATTATAATTTCAGTTATACTCGTATGTATATATATATATATATGTATAAGTAGATATACGTAATAATATAAACGATTATGTTGAATGGTTTTTTAAATGAATATTTTCTAATATTTTCTATTTTATTTGGATTTAATTTGCATAGCTCTTACCTTGATGTGAGTCATTCTGTGGTAGTAAAGATTAGAACTGGCTGTAAACCGTTTTCCGCACACGCCGCACTGATGTGGTTTTTCACCGCTGTGAATTCGTCGATGAGTGTTCAACGAGCTCGACGTCGAGAAGCCTTTATTGCATACAGCACAAACGTGAGGTTTTTCTCCTAAATGACAAAAAAAAAATATATATATATAAAATAATTAAGTACGTACGAACTGCAGTCGTATCTTGTTCTTATCGCAGTATACATGCGGATGGTGGTCAACTGTAGAGATTTTAATCTGTTGTCGTGGGAATCGAATACAAGTTCAAGAGGAATAAAATAATAATAATTTAAAAAAAATACATTTTCATCGGGTCTTCGAAAAAATTAACTTTACATAATCTATTTATGGACGGATTCTTTCGAAATTTTATTTTTAAGCTATAGAAATGATTATTATCACAAAATATTTGATTTTTCTTACAATCGCAAATAGAGTTAAGCTTAAGCATACAGGATTTTTGAAAACATACCGAAAATAAAATATAATTTATGTTACTTAAGTTATTATATTTTAAAGTTTCGTACCGAGTGTCTTTTTGAGAAATTTTAAAAACTGATACTATTGTTAACTAACAATTTAAGTTATTTTAACTTACCGGTGTGGGTCCGCATGTGTCGTTTGAGCAAAGACGGTCGATCGAAAGCTTTGCGACACACCTCGCACGGCAACAGGGTACGCTCTCCGCGGAACGGTCGCGGTTTTACCGGAGTCGTGTTGCACACGATCAAGTTGACGTTGTGGTCCAAAGAAGCTGTGTCTCCAGACAGCGAGTTCGCAGACGATGATTCGTCTGACAACGACTTACGTTCGTCCGTGTCCAGTCCACTGGGCGGTGATGATGCTGACGAGGCGGATGATGTACCGAACGCTCTGGACAATAACGACATGGATAAGTCCAACGGTGAATCTGCAAAATATTGACAAAAACGTAAAATTTATCAGATAAATAATAATTATGACAACGTCCAATTAAACAACGAACATAATATTATTTAATGGCGGTTTAATTGATGATAATAATATTTTCTTTGGGAGATTTCGACATGTATAATAATATATAATATTATACTATTATTATCATTAATGTGTTAATGTGAGTAAATTGTATTATTTAATTATATCGCGGTCGATTATTATATAATATGAATTAAGTATTATAATGTAGTGCAGGGATCCGAGCGAAAGCCGGTGTGGTCATCTTCGATTAAAATGGTTATTTCGCCAAGTCTGAAGTCAGTTCAATGCGAAAGTTAATATTTATGTACGTCTTTGGATGTTTCAACATAGCAATAAGTAAATGTATACACGCGTCGTTATCGTACAGTAATAATTATACAGAATGAAATTCAATAAAAGTAAATAGGTTGATAAGAATACCAGCGTTATCATTGTAATGCTCGCACGGTAATACATTCAATACAACCTGGTGGTTAAACAGAACAGATTCGTCAATAACTTCATTCGTTTCATACATTCTATATAGGGTAAGCTAAACTAAACGTCATAAAAATAATATGAATTGTCTGATCTTCGATCATAAACATGAAATCTTGTGGGTCACTCTGTGGTTCGTATAATAAACCTATTATACTGCAGACAAAGGCGTATTTTTTTTTTTAGTATCTGTATCACTAGTATCAGATAAGAATAGATAATGATGGAAGGTTATTGATTAATTATTGTCGATTAGTGCCGACGAGTGAAAATATGTTTAATTTTAGATATCTAACTACTTTATTATGTTTTATACTCGTAAAATAAGTTATGTTTAAAAAACACATAAATATTAAATTTTCTTGAAATTTCTGGAGAAAGATCTGGAGAAGCGTCTTCAGACTCTCTATAAATACGCTCCTGACTGCAGCATATAATATTTAATATTATTATTACCGCGCATCAATCATATTTATGTCCGAAAACCGTTGGAAACTCCGCGTAAACGTCGGTAATACGTGTACAAAAAAATAGAAAAAATAAAATAATCTATATATAATAGATATACGAGTGTATACAGTTGTTTGTTACGTTGGAATTATGTTGCGACGACGTTTCTAGTCTATTTCTCACGGATTGAAAATGTATACACTCGGCAGCCGACAAACGATATAATATAATATCTGCTGGAGTGCGCACGAGACGCGAACAATGCGATAACAATATGCCTACTATATAGATAATATTTCGATATCTTATTATTTCTCGTAAAACGTTTACGCGCGTCTACGTGACGCGTATACCTATGCGTATATGACGTGTTCATCGCGAGAAATGTACAATTTTTTTTTGTTTCGCAAAAAAAAAAAAAAATTGTTTTTGTACTATATATTATTACATATTTTTATCGAATCCGAGACGAACGAGCCAAACACTAAATGGTCTGCAATGGCAGCATATACATCGCTCACGCTTATTATAATATTATTGGTGAAAAAATATAATAATAATAATAAATAATACGTTTTTATATAACATCTCCGATGAGGTATACGCATACGATATATTATATATGCGTGTATCCTATACATATTATTATTATTATTATTATATTTCTTGATACGTCCCTCGGAAACGTTGCCTTCTCGTTGTCCGACAGACAGACGCAAATCAAGTCTGTGACACCAACCTGTAGTAAGGTATACTCGCCGTCGCCAGTCTTGGAGGAAACGCGAGTACAGTTGAGGACAATACCCGACGAGGGTTGTCGGCGGCGGCGGCGGCGGGCCAACAAACAATAGAAGGACGTGCCGCTACCGTTTGGAAGTGAATATTATTTATACATATAATGTATACCGCAGTTACCGCAGTTACTGCGTGTATATAGGTGTATATATATTGTCCCCGACGTCGCACAATCACCAATAGCCACCGGTCAGAACAATGGACAAACCGTACGCATTATTATACGCAACTGACTGTATGATATTGGTCTTTTATAGATTCGTTTTCCGTCTCTGTTTTTTTACTCTTTATAATAAAATACATATTATATACGTACGTATATATAGTATATGTGGTATACAGTGTCGTTTATTTTCTTATATTATTTTTTTTTCCCTCGTATATTTAAAAGGTTTTTTTTTTTTTACTCCACCGCCGCACCGTCACCAAAAGGAAACGGGTGCGCGCGCGTCGAGTCATTAAAGTGGCTTCGGACAGACACTGACGGCCGCCGTCGGTCTGGATTCGAAATTCGATACCGCGCATTACCATATTATTACCATGCGGTATAAACCGCCCGATGCATTGTGCATTCTGCGTCGGCTTCATACTATACGCGCTGCAATCCGCGGTATAATGCACACAACACCGCGTAATATAGGTACCTAATATACGAGCGTACGTAACGACAACAATAATATCGTATTATAAGTGTTGCCTTTATTTTATTTACATTTTCTATTTTTTTGTTCGCACGCGGAACGACGCAACGCCATTTTATATTCCGCGTATTATATACATTGAGAGAAACGGAATAAAATCCAAGTGGCCCCGCGAGCATTATAATAATATTAATAATATTATACCACGTATATGGTAAGGGACGAGGTCGATTGCTGATCCACGCATTTACCCGCGGCAAGCGTATGGTAACAGTCCGGACTGATTTCTGGGCCCACGCTACCGCGGCGATTCGTTAAATTTATAGTCGACATTGCGTGTACGGAGTGAATTCTAATCTATAAATATAACTTGTTGCGTAATTATTATAATAATTCCAAATTTCCAAAATGTTTTTGTGTATATTTTAAAAGAAATAATATATCCGATATTACATTATTATCTAACCATAATACTTTAAGCTAATTACGTATACAAGAGATGTATAGAGTGAACATTTGTTTGGAAGAAATAATTTTCTTGAAAAATAAAAAAATTGTAAACTTTATAGCAAAATATTACTATAATAGTAGGTATTGTAGTAATTTATCAATTATATTATTATTATTTTAAATTTAATTCTTATAAATATTTTTTTTATAGATTTTTTTTCCAAGTCTTCATCGACTTTTTTCGTATATTTTTTTCAGATTTTCGGTAATTTTTAATTATGCATTATAATGGTACAATAGACTAAATAACAAATTTTAAAGTAACCACCTATGTAGGTATCTACTATTTAAATAGTAGAAACTTTTTCTTCGTAAAAATGTTTATATATATATATATATATATATATATATATATATATAACATAATATTATATTGAATTAATTTATTAAAGTACTTGAATAAATAGCCTGTTACTAAACTAAAATAGAAAAAAGTTGCGTATGACAGGAAATACAAGCCGTTACAAATTTTTAGTTTGATAATAATAATATGCATTTTTACTATAATTAATAGGATTCAGATTAATTATACGGATAACAATCGAGTTTTAATGTATTTGATGATATAAATAGGAAAAAAGAAAGTATATTATTGGGTTAATAGAGTTAATTTTATATAAGAACATGGTAGAAATAAAATGTAAATGATAAATAAAATAGCATTAAAGTAATTAAAGTCCGAAAAATACGATAAAAAATGTTGTGTGGATAAAAATAAAATCGATAAAGAAGAAAGTTTATGACAATAACTAAATAACATAATATTATCATTGGGCATGTAGGTACAACAGGTACCTTTACGGTTTTTATTTGGTTATAAAATCGTTTAATCGTCAACAAAGAAACTATCGGAGAGTAAAAATACATCTGTAGGACGTAGATTAGCCTATTTTAAATTATATCCCGGTTTAATAAACTGCAGCATATAACCGCTAATGGAATTTACGTTGATAATTTATATAATTATATTGAAATCCTAAATAATTTATTACTATTATATATTATTATCATGAGTAGTAAACTACTAGTAAGTATAAAACCATATATTGTGACGAGTCATCAAGGGTGCGATTTTCCTGTTTCATTAAATAAAAAAAAAAGAACAATGCAATAGATGGTTTTAGAATATGGAAATTTTGAAACAAGGACACTACCTCTACAAAAACTAAGACTGCCGAGTACTTTTTTCTTAGTTTTGCCAACAATCCGTCCGAAGTTGTAAAAACGTTATCGAAATCGTTTATTAAATAGCTATATATCTATATAATACCTCATGCGCCTAAAGCGTGACGCGTAACTTCGAGCGTTAAACTATTGTATATTTATTTTATTATTATAATCTGTCCATCATTTTTCCAGTCCGGTCGGGTCCGGTGGTTGTGATCCGTCGACGAATGGTAATCATTCAGTGGAAAGGGGAGATTGGAGAGCAAAAAAAAAAAAAAAATCATAATGCATTGTAGCCACGGACGTGGCTCGTGCGTGCCTAATGTACGCTTGTTAGTTACATTATTACAATTCTTCAGTTATCTGTGAGAATAGAAAAAGAGAACGAGCAAGAGAAAAAAAGTAGGTGCACGCGTATTTAATATTATTATATTATTATTATTATAACGTACCGCGCGTGTTTGCAACGGTTACAGCGTGTTGTCGCGTACCCAATAAGGTTAGGTTGGGTAACTTGCGTTAAAAGTTAGTGTACATCCTAATGTGAAAAAAATTGTTTTGAAAATTATGTATATTTTCATGACGAGCACTTTTAATCAGCGGACGTAAACTCTAACATTGATAAAAGATTAGAAAACACTTCTATGCAGCGATTTCATAACGTATAATATAATGATAATAAATGTATGGAAGTTAAAGAGATTCTTTAACCTGAAGTCTTTTAATTAGGTTATGTCTAATATTGTTTTTTTTAAATTAAATACTTAATTACTGTAGTCTGTAGTTTAGTTGTAATAGGTATAATATTTTAACAGTGAATGAAAATAATTAGCGAAAAATGTTTAAAAATTATCGCATGTAGCTATGGAAAGTAATATTTCTCGGAGAAGAGAGTATATCAACCATGATTCAATGGATATTTTACAAGAGACTATGTGCAATAAAAATAATGATCATGTGATTAACATTAAATTATCGATGTCCTCGTTCTGTCTATTCCTTCTGTTATTTATAATATGTATATAGGTAATATAACATAATATTATATATGGTTTCGAGCGATAATTATTATATTTTAGGTAGAATCTAATATTATAAGTCACCAGACCGACGAACGATCTGTGTCGGATTTTGCGTCTAGATGATTATATTTTTAAAGATCGAAGAAACGAGGTGTTTTTATTTTGGTACAGACAATAGCCGCAGTCGAAGTGTGTCCCTCTGACTACCGTAACGCACGCGCTCTCGTTTGTGGGTCATTATTGCAGACGTCACGTTTTGAAATTGAAAAGAGCTCAGACTTTTTATTATTTTTGAGTCCGCCGTTCTTCTTTTGTCCTACGAGTCAAACCTGATTCTTTTCAACCGCCACGAATGTGTCCGTATAGATCTCTGAAATGCGTGAGTTTCGGTTTCTCTTACCATCTTGTATCTAGCCTCGGCTCACCCTCTCTCGTCTACAAATTATATTATTATAATATTATGTTTCACGAAAACTTATGTGTAGAATGAGAACTTTCTCCCTGTGTACGTAAGTATATCATGATGTCTTCAAAATAAATAATAGTAAAATTATTTTAGCATTTTTAGCAATATTTTACAGTATAAAATACAAATTTAATTGGTTCAAAGACACTGTAAAAATAATAAAATAATGATGAAACAAAAATGACTAAGAACGACTTAAAGTGATAACAATAATGTGACATAAATACGATATCACAATACCTCCGTACATCTTCCACCTATAAATTCCGCTTGGACACCTCCCTCGTGGGTTATATGTTAGATTAGGTTAGAAATTTATTCATTAAATGTATATATTATATAGGTATTAACCGCATTCACTGTAACCGAATATTACGCATATTATTTTCAAATTTACAATTTCATAGTTTTTATATTCTTTTTAACCATTTGGTAATTTTATTCCGTCGTGCCCATTGCAGAAATATGTCAGTACACCTATTGACTATTATACTGCACATAAATCGATCAAGTTTCACTGAAATTCATCTATATTATATTAATATTTGTATACGGATGAACAACTGCGGTATTCAATAAGTAATTATTGCTAGTCGGCAAATATCTTGTACGTTATATTATGGTATATCGCAATCAGGAAATACTGGTATACACGAAGTGAAACGTTTCCAATTACTCATGTACGGTGGACGAAAAGAAAGAAAAAATATAATATATACCTATAGGTACCTAGTTATGAAGAACTGTCATTTGTTCGACGTACGCCTATTTTAATTGCGTACCGACACTTGTTGCAACTAGAATACGCGAACACACGACTTTCTACCGCGACTCGTCGCGTGTGTTAATTATAATAGGTATACTATACGAATTACCATTATATTATATAGGGTAAATCGGGCGCGCGCGGGACATCGAAATATCGAATCATCTACCGCGGTATCTGTATACGATATTATTATATACCGCGGAATATCGCGCAGTACGATATCGACTATTTGCATAATATGTGCACGTTATTATAACAGCTGTGGCGCGGCAAAGGAGACGACCGTATAACATTGAATGGGAAACAATAAACGCCGAGTTCGGAATATTAAATCGTCTCCCGCGCCGTCGCGTAACACGGTTAGTGCGTCGGCCCGGCCACATAATAATATTATGTATACCTCACCGTATACAACACCGGCGCATTTATAATATTATCGTATATTATGTAATAATATATCGATAAATCACGCGATCGATAGATCGTCCGGCGGCCTATGATAATAATGATAATAATAATAATAATAATACGTGAACGACCGGACGGCGGCGACGCGGACGAGACCATTGTGGACGAGAGTATAACATTGTTAACAATTGCGTTTAAAACGAATAAAATGCAAAAATGCAGCACTCTGCAGCGGTCTCCGTATCAATGCGGACGCGCTGTTGCGAACGCGCCGAGCGGAGTCGTGTCACGGCGGCACGGGGAATGCACCGAATTGTCGGGCCGTCGCCGTCGCCGTCGTCGCCGCGTCACCTTGGCGATATACGCGTTTTATGCGGCCGTTAAAGATAATATATAAATATGGCATTCCGGGTGCTCCATCGGGGTCTCAAAGGCGCCGACGATCCCATTGTTTTCCGCCGCCGGTTTGTGTAATCGCATACGCGCGCGCACGCGCAGCGAGGTATACTCAGACTTGTACGAAACGCGCATATAATACGCGTCTACGATCGCGCGCGCGCGCGCACTCTCAAACTCTACCGTGTAATTATTGTCATCGTATAGTTTTTTTTTTTTTTTTTATTGTTTTTTTACGTAAATTATCCGCCGCAGCTACTGTTTGTCCGCGCGCAAAACTTTTTATATAATATATACGTGTGTGCACGTAAAACCTCGGTTCAATTAGTCGCCCATTTGCATAATATACGTGGACTCGCGCAATTATCGGGCCACCGCGACTCGCTCGGACGCGACTATTATAATAATATATTATTGTAGCATATACAGCAACAGGTAACCGACGACGGCGTTTTTAATATTTTATCTAGATCGGTCTGACGCCAGCCCGATCGTATTATTATAATATTATATATATATATATATATATATATAGATACTATAGTAAGTTATTGTACGGTGCACAGTTTAGTATAATATGTCGAAAACGTCAAATCTGAAAATTAAAAATTACCGTAACGAGTAGATCGTATCTATCTATATGATGTTCACGATTGTCGGTATATATATATATATTATATAGGTACATACCGTTGTTATTTTTATATAATATGTATTATTATTATAATAATCTTCTACCGACAATTATTATTATTACTATAATATCGATGTCGGCGAACTAGCTGAGATTTTATTGCATTCGATTACAAAATTCCGACCCAACCATATAATACGTGTTTGATATAAACTCTATAATCCCTCGCTTTAAGGTAATTTAAAATATATATATAACCCTTATGATTATTTATGGTCGACCCGACCGATAATCGTTGTATGTTTAAACATTTTCTGCGTATATAGGTGAAAAAACAACTTTTTTTTTACGATTGTGGTGGTGGTTATCAATAAAAATGATAAAAAGCTCGGGGAAATACCATCGCATCCAATCACATAATACCATCTACAATAATAATAATAATAATAATAATGCTATCTGCAATGGGTCGATATCGGAGGGAATTCGTTGCGCGAAAGGTAAAAACCGAGAAATTTACACGGATTTTAGAATGTGTTTTAGCATCGTGGCGTGTGAAACACGTGTCCTGGTACGCGCATTATCGTCTCCAATCGGCATGTGTCCTACGACTCCTGAGACACAGCGCAATGTTAACACTGTCCGGGATGAGAAAATAATCGATAAGAACAATATCATTCTCGGCGGAATTCACTGTAATCATTTCCGATAGCACAATATGCATTTGTATACGTAAATGCATTGATATTAAGTCTCAGATTGAAATGGTAAATGTAAAACTTTGTTATTAAGCAAATAATTATTTTGCATTTTTAAAATTTTGAAGGCATTTTACGTTGGTATTTTATAAGAATAGATAATGCAAGATAAATAAATTAGCTTAAACTATCCCCCCAAAGAAAAGAAAATTAAATTAATATATTTTATTGAAATGTACATATTATAACGATATATTACTACAGAGACTTCACTGTGATGTATAATGTGTGTTTAGGATAAAAAAAAAATCGACTTAATTTTTAAACAATTTTAGGCGATTAAATTGTACTTTTTTAGGGGGCACTAATTATTGTTACATAAATATTATTAAACACTGGCACTCACCTTCCAGAATCGTGTCCATCGTGCGTCTGTATAGCGTGTTTCTCAAGTAGTGGACGGCTGGCATGAAAAATATCTCTTCCGGTCGCTCCGGCAGGTAGTGCACGATCAGCTCCGTGTTGGCAGGTATGTTTTTGATCACTTCGTACATGGGTTCGCCTGTAGTTAAAAAAAAAAAATAATAATAATAATAATAAATAAATACAAACGTAATGAAACGTGTATCTGTATACGGTTTTGGTCTCTGTTCTCACACAAACGCGCGCGCCCGGGATCCGTCCATAAATCCACAAACGGTGTTAAATCCCGAACAGGTTCGGCAAGATACCCGAATAATCGCGTAATCGTCATGAATAAAAATAAATAATAATAAAAACGTATTTCGGTGAAATAAAAATACACGTATACATACATATTATTATATTGAACCGGTTGTTTATATTATATACCTTTTATTTTGGTTCCCAATACGTTGACATGTTGTTCGGAATGGTGCTGCGTGATTTTCAAAAACCGGACCCAATTACAATAACGCACTCTGAGTCTGTTCACCTCGGTCACCTGGTCGTAGCAACCGAATCTGTGCCTTATCTGAAACAATCGAAACACACGCATCGGTATAATAATAGTAATAATAATAATAATAATAATAATAATAATATACGGTTGGTCCGTGTACGAAGGCGATCCGTCCGAATTTATTCGCTATACTTAATATAATCGTTCGACGAGACGTTTCTCTGCGGCCAATACGATAGGTATAATAAAATCGTATATATTATTATACGGTGGCGTTGTCAGTTACGTAGACAATAAAAACCTTTTAAACGATTCATTATTTACGAGAATAAAACGTATTAGCAAAACGAAATAATGTATACAATAATATAATTATTATTATAATTTACATATTATTGTTACTATACAGTGGCAATAAAAACAAATATTCTAATTGCCGTCTGTAATGCGGTAATAAGTAAGTCTAAAATGCATTTTCATCGGCGACGATGACCTTATCGAAAACGTCGTTGGTCGTTGTTAAAAAAATTAATTTTGCATTCCTATATAATTATTTTTTAACAATAAATCTCTCGCCGTACGCTGCTCTGTTCTCCGTTATGATAACGATTAATAATCAATAATATATGTATATATACTTTTTTAATTTAAAAAATAAATTTAATGAGTTCTTGTAACGAAGACGATGACAACGACGACGACGGTTTTAACTTTTAATTGACTAACTAATAATTTACAGCGACTACTCGATGAAACGATATAATATTATGTTTTCTAACCATGTCCACCCTGTGTGTGTGTGTGTGTGTGTGTGTGTGTGTGTGTGCAATTATAACGGACTAGCGACAAATATGCGGTATAGTGATATAGACAAACGACGGGGTGTTGTATACACGTATATATTTATAAAAAAAAAATAATCTTGAATACATTTTTCTCGTTTAATTTATTTTTTTTTAGTTTTCAACAACATCTAAAGTAATTACATAACGATTTTAAACTCGCGTTGAGTTCGATTCAAATACAAATAGTGTGCATGGTAACAAATAGCCAATTAATTAACACACGCACGCACGCGCGCATTGCGGTCCTCGCGATTATTATCAGTACCTATAATAATAAAGTGACATTTTATACTGTATATAGGTAAGAAATAACCCTGAATAAAATACTAGATAAACCAGATATTGCTTCTCCGAGAGATAAGCACCCATAATAACATATTTATAGACGCATAGACGATATCGAATTAAAAATCTGTGTACAGCCTCTGAGAGTAACCACTAACCGCCGTATTTATCACCATATCGAAATCGTATATAATAAGTATACATAAACACACGAAGAAACTATAAAAATGTAACGCGCAGTTAAATCCTAATATAAATATACGTATACGAGTGTATGTATGGTAAACCACAGGATAACGAATCACGAGCATAAAAAACGTACTCACGGGACTAGTTTAAACATAATTATCGTTTATCTTTAATTCACTGGTTCCCAAACTTAATTTCCATCGATAAATATTGTCTAAATAATTGTAAACAATATATAATTATTACATAAAATAGTTCCATTTTTTTGCGACACAATCTTGGAAACTGTGATCTCTAGTCTCAAGTAGCATCAATGTTCTTATATCATTACGCAACACTCGCACTTGCTGCCTTCGTCTATTCAACAGATGACGGAACGAATTTAGTGCTACGAAGAGTTTAAATCGAGCGTGTTATCAAATTTGACGAGATCGATATTTCGGAAGACGTCTCCTTTGTAGGAGTTTATGTAGACTCTTATTATGTATAAACACTGTATAATCTATATTTTAATTTTGCTATGGCCGCGTAAAATTGCGACGATTCTATAATATTATTAATTTACGGCATTCCATAAACCTCGATAAACGATAACAATTATATATAAATATTGTATTTGCTCGACGATTTTCGATTACATATGATGTAGTATGATGCGAGCGCACGCATTCGTGAGGGTAGTCGACCCCGATCGATGACGTCCGCGGGAATGTCAGAAGGATGGGAGGTGACAGTGGATAAAAAAAAAAAACGTATCGAAACACGTGTTGGAAAATACTTGGTGACTTTGCGCGTGCACAACGCGTCTCTGCTTATTCTGTGGTAAGTATATAATATAATATAATATTATTTTGTTTGACGGGTCAATAGAGATATAAATATTCACGAACCGGCTCCGAGCGGTTATTATTGATGTTTGATCACCTCATGACCTATCCGTCGGCTGTCCTCGGCTCGTTTCGCCGTTATTACTTTATACGTGCGATTATATAAAATATTATAAAATAATACTCTATAGATACAATACTATACGGTCAGCAGGATTATGTTTTATGGCGCATGGGAAACGTGACCGTTTTAAACGCACGCTTTTCCGTTTCGATTGTCGCACGGCCGGTCATCGCGATGATGGAGTCGTCCGAGCGAACGCGACGAGATTGTCAAATTTGAAAACTTCTCGTCGAAATGTCAATATCGCCGACCGACGGCGGGATAGAAGCACCAGCGAAAATCGTAACATATACGTCTCCGGCAAGGATTTTATTTAGCGGTGGAGTGTCCGCATAAAATAATGTTTTCTCTACTTTTTTTGATTTAATAAATAAATAAAGGTACAACCGTACATGGTGTCTCAGATCTATTTGCTAATCACAATATTTCCGAGAAAAATTTTAATTATTATTGAATCTGGGTTTTCAAAGTTATTATTTATATAGGCAATGACGAGCTTCTATTATTTTTTAAGTTATGTGAAATTTTTGAGATAACTAGTTAGAGTACCTAGATTAAATTTTATGAAAATATTGATGTGTCGACATTCGATCTCCTAATTTAATTTGTCCATTTTTTTCATGTACTGGAAGTCATAGTTCTGACGCCATTTCTTATATTTATTTAATCTATTTATACCTTGGAATGTAAAATTCATATTATGATGATACTAATGTTATGATAAGTTAATGATCTTGCTTATATACCAGTTGTTGTAGCTACATTATCAATTATAATTTCTGGAGATAACTGATAATAACATTCAAAGATTTTAATTTTTCGCAGAGATATTGCAAGTAGTAAATCGATTTGAGATACTATATTATATATATACAAATTATATTAATAAGTATTTAGACAATTTTGTGCTCTGTATACATAAATACCAGGAAGAGGTACCGGGTCTTTGGTAACGTAGGTATATAATTAAATATAATACACATATACGTGTAAATTGATATTCGAAAAAACAAGACAAAAACTTATCAAACTTATAATATATACAGATTAACTGATGACTGGTGATCACTTATTAAACCGTTGTCGTGTTATCGAATTCGTTTGTTTCGCGTTAATTTAGCCAGAACTATCAATATTATAAAAACCACTTATTGAAATTTTTCAACATTAATAATGTGCCTATTAACTTACTCACCCACTTGATACGATACGAATACGAAACGATAATAGTGATAGTGATTCTTAAGTTGAGGATCACCAAATATTTATTTGGGTTCACCAGTACATAAATTTTGGCTATTATACCTATATGCATGATACAGTTAATATTTTAAAGTAGTGAAGAAAATATTGTAACAATTTTTAGGGGTTGTCGCGTGGTTGATTAATTTTGTGGTTTAGGTTAGAGCAAAATATATTGCGATTATCTAAATTTTATCCATTCGCATGAACAACACGACTGTACGCAGAAATTATAATACATTTTTAAAATTTGCTCACTGATACACTTGTGTAATTAGTAATTATATTATATATATAATAAATTTAATCAAACTTTATATAAATATCATTCGAGTATTATTAATACTATTTGATTACGTTTTGCAAATATCTTCAATGAGTATTTTCGTGTGAATTAAATATACGTATATGTTATATTTATCGATAATATATTATAGGTAAATTATACGTTTTTTGATCGAACGATGAAAATTCATTATTTTGCTTTTGCATAATAACAAAAAAAAAAAAAAAAAACTATAATAACAGCGTGTACGGAGACGATGTCCCAATTATTGGAGAACAATGCAACGACAAAAGAGAAATAAGTAAGGAAAAACATATAATATGCACACGCTCGCAACAATAACATTAATCGTCGTGAGAAATCCACATTGTTCCAAACTTCGGAGTCGATGCTGTAATGTCGTTATAATTTGTAAGTACCTACTGCAACAGTTTGCTTGTTAAAAATGTCTATTATTATTATTATTGTTGTTATTCTATCAGCATTAACTACCAGTTTCGGATATATACATTTATTATACAGCGGGGTGAACAAAATTTTGTGTTACAAAAAATGATAGGAATTACATCTTGTAAGTCATATGTGTAAGTTTTCAATGTTATGTCCATTATTTTTATAACAGTAAATTTTGATCACACAGAAAACATGATTATCCATTTGCACCGACCAAAAAAACGATTTAAGTTTATTGTATGTTTTTGCTACTATATAAAACAGTATTTTTATAGTTGTAAGTATAAATTAAATTTAATATCTCAATTAATTTTCCCAATTATTGTGCTTAGAAAATTATCAAATAAATGATTAGATATATACAATAATTGTAGCAACACCTATACCTCATATAGATCTTATAATGTTTTATAAATCAGTATAATATCTCAATTTATGAATATCTGTTACAAAGATATTAGAGCATTTGAAATATTATAAAAATATGGTTTTTTTATTTGATAATTTCCAAATATAAAACTGCGAGAGATAAAAATAATTATTTACTTTTAATATACTTGTAATTAATAATATTAATAATATTAGTACAGACAATATGTACCTATATAGATTATAATAAATTAATACAAAATTTAATTATTAATATAATAAATGTATACCTATACGAGTACGTACATACTTTATATGATAAATATCTAATAATTAATACTATTGAAATTAATAAGAATTCGGTATAATTTGCACTATTACTATCAACGGCATGATGTTATAAAAATAAAAATAGTATAACGTTAGGTTGATATAAATTGAAATATCGGGTTGTTTGTTTTCTTCTGTAATTTAAAGGAAAATAAATCAAGCTTAATATAAGACTTTACCATGAAAATAATATTATAATAATATTGTTTAGAACCGTTTAAATGTTTACGTCCATTTTGAAAAAGGGCGAAATCGATCATGGCGGAACCTTCGCACGCGGTTCTGGTTGTTAAAGTCTCTGGGATTTGTAATTATTATAATGTAATACCGCGGCACAACCCACATAATTTAATCATTATTTAAATATAATATAGAACTAATGCGAGCATAAAATTTGTTTTTTTTTGGAGATTTTAATTTTTTTTTAGTGATTTCACGCACGTATCACTGCAATATTTACCTTAATGGTTTAACGCTCTCTACAGGTAATGATGTGCATCCCGCAATTTACGATTTTTCCGCAGATGTTTTTTATTTGTTTCGTCTATATTTATTTAACCCTTTTTTTTTTCACTGTACGTTTGACGTGTAAATTCGCTAGGTATATAGACGATGTATTCTCCACGTCCTCTTAATAAAAATACATTAAAAATAGTTTTATTATTATTTAGTTTATATTATAAATGGTAAAAACGTTTATTTTTTCAAGCAGTTTTTTCAATTAATTTTGTTGGGTTTGTCTTGTTATGTTTATAATGACGTAAAATTTGCATATTGATTTTTTTTAACGTGCATCGCTGACCGTTTGTTCGCAGACGGTCCACGATGATTCTCGTTAAAAACCGTGCGCGGCATGGTTACGCGCTATTTGACAGACGCGCGTGACCTACCGGATGACTGGGTAACAAAACGATCTCTGATCGCGATCGCCTTAAAAAATACCCCGCGCTCGCCTGGGACGGTGGCCGTAACTTTATTACAACAACAACAGCGGTATAAGAGTAATCATAATACAGGTATATATCATGAGGTATATACCATCTCCAGTTATCAGTTTTAATAATTTTTGTACCGTGAAAATTAAATGAAATAACATCACGCCTACATAAAGTATATTAAAATAACTGTGTACCTATAATACAAGCACACCGGAGTCCAATTCAAACGATATAATAATTTATGATTATTTACATTAAACTTACCGGCATTTACCGTAAACACACTTAACATAATAAGTTAAAATATTACTATTATAAAAAATATAAGGTGATAAAATATTAATAATGAGTAGTATTATATCAATCACGCTATTTATTCATTTTTTTTTATTATCTTAAAAACTGTACCTATACGCTATTGTATTTTACCATGTAG
This sequence comes from Eriosoma lanigerum, assembly GCA_013282895.1. Lineage (NCBI taxonomy): Eukaryota > Metazoa > Arthropoda > Insecta > Hemiptera > Aphididae > Eriosoma > Eriosoma lanigerum. The sequence goes on from CM023359.1 coordinate 51,522,530, forward strand.
GGTTAGGGTATACATTTTTATAATTAATTGGATAAATATTTAAATTTATACCAAAATATTTATCACCTACTATCATACTGAAGCTAATTATTAAATTATTATTCTCGTCGCATAATATTTTGTCAGCTATTAAATAGATTTTTACTAAATTTATATGTAATGATGTGACACGTTCATTGACTATTTTCAGTCCTAAATTATTTTGTAAAGTATATATATATATATATATACTGTTAATAGTACAAAAATTTTTAAATTATTCCAAATTAATTATAGTTCCATATATAAATCTAAAATTTCAATTATAAAAATTATACGGAAATAACATTTTAGTTATCTGCTTAACTAAATCTACATTTTAAAAAATATTTAAACACAAAATACAGTTTAATTTTTATATATTTATTTTTTTTACTGATTTTGTAAATACATATTTTAAATAAAAAATTATAATAAGGTTTAATAGATATAATTAAAAAAGCTTCAGATAAAATTCCTACATTTATTTTTATATATTAAAAAAATAGTAACTTAAATTTTACCATTATATGTACATATTCTGGCTATTAATACCTAGTAGTCATTATACATAAATAACATTGTTTTGGTACTTATTAATATAAGGAATTGATTCAATAAATAAAACTATACACAATTTATTAATACTGCATATTTTATTATATCCGTTGTACTCCTAGGTATGTACGATATGTTATTGGAATATATTTATATTTATTATAAGATATATTCTTAATATCTAACTTCCCACTACTTAATATAAGATTTATAAGTTTACTAAATTGTTTTAATGCCCACAGCTCAAAATAAATATAAAATTTTGTATGGCTCATAGGAACCTATATATTTTATAATATTCAGATAACACGCTCTTTCTAAAAAAAAAAATGTTCAAAATTTCACTTCTACTGCAATGTTTTACGCCACAGCTACAGGCGCATATTACAATATAATATATGGTTTACGGAGAGAGTTTATTATTTCAATTTATCGATAATAAGCTATCGTCTGTGTTTGACGATATAATTAGTCAATAAGTGTCTTCTAGTATTATTGAGTTGAAATCTTAATTATTGACTGTTTAAATAAGTACTCATTTTTATATTAAATATACTTTTAACTAGTGTATCATAAGTTATTATCATTTAAAACGTCCCTGGGCTATAATACGAGTTCATATCGTAAATATGTTTTTCAATACATTAAATTATTTTTTCCTCGTTAATAATATTGTATTGTAGATAATTAATTCAATACACTATGCATACACAAATTCGCACAGTAATATAATTGATTAGCATATTTTCTTAACAAAATAGGTAGTATGTAGGTACAATAATTTATTTATGATTTAAAGTGTTTAAATAAGATTACTGGAGTTTGAACTCACAAAATCCTAACTTCATCCTCGCTATATATTTATGACAGTAATAGTGATGTTTTATATTTGAGATTTTAAAATTATATTAAATTAAAATTATTTATTTTAGTGACATCATATTATCTAGACGTAAAATCTTTAAATATGATTTGGTCAATAATAAAGATTTCAGAATCCTGTAGAGGTGACTTACGACAGTGTTCTGTCTTCTGTGTAAGTCTCTGAGAGGGATACGGTTAAAAATTTAAATAAGTAATTAATATAAACACATTATAACAATCAACATTGTTATGTTTTAAATTCAAAGAATTTCGTAATTCGACATAAACATGATATATTTCATAAATTATTATATAATCTCACGTTAAAGATGTGTTTCGTACGTGACGCTTGTTCCTCAACTCTTTGCAGTGGTTAACACAACGGGTTAGGCATAACACGTTATAATATTATGAACACGTTCTACACAAAAATAAGCGTGTTTTATTTCTTTTTACCATTCAGGTTCAGGATTTTTCTGATGACGATTAAAATGGATATATTAAATAAAATGGGAAAAAATTTTAATTAGATGAAAATTGAATTTTTCGAAAGTATAATACCATATAGCATCATTGGGAAATCAAAAATCATATTACAACGTATGTAGGTATAATGATAATTATTGCAGGAATATAATTAGTTGATAAAATTATAATTATATCTGTTTGATATTATAATTACTTATAATTACTTATACCTATATAACAATCATGAAAATTAACATAAATTCTATAAAATGTAATTATAGCAATTAAAATATATTTGATTATAATAATAAAATATTTATATAGTGTTTAGTCGAAAATGATGGTTTACTTAGATATTATTTTGTTAAAATATACATATATATATATATTTACAAATTTAAATTAAACTTTATAAACTCGAACAAGAATTATCAATACTGCATTATATTATATTGGTTTAAGAATAAGTTAAACCTTAAAATTTACCCGGGTCTTGACGTACTCATTATGAGCTATTAAAACATAAAATAATATTATAAAATAAGAAGAATAAATATATTATGCGTTGTTAAAGAATAAACTAATTTACGCGGCTCGAAATCGCGCGTAGCTCTCTGATGCAGCTTGGATGATTCCTGAAGGCAATTCGTAAGCAATTTAAATGGGTTCAGCGGATGAACAGCTCTCTCAGAATATTATGTTTATGCATATTATGATATGCATATTATTATAATTCATGTTCTTAATGCATAAAATACAGAGTAGCAAGTAACTATTGATGAGTATTATACTGTTAATAATATCGGTGGCGGCGACTGGACGGTAGAGGCCGATTTCAATCAGAAGTGATAGAAAATAATATTAACAGATGACGACATCGCGGTTTTTTGTTGATCATCTCGACCGATCGATCGATTTACCGATAGACCGACCGTGGCAAACATATAATCATAATAGATATAACACGTTATGATTATACATATTTTATAAACCTCAGACGATTATAATAATATTATTATTACAAGTATAACCATCGACTGATTTATATATTATAATATATACCCTATATATGATAATCTAGTGGCGAGCAAATTTTTATATAAACAACGAAACCTAACCTAAAAAAATATAACGCAATAATTATGTAATATTAGGTATCATTAATTGGTGTATTAAATCTTTCATGTTTTTGTATTCTTCTCATCAATCGACGATAATTGTTATGTTTAAGATAAAACAATATTACCAGCGATGACCAGTTATTATATTAATTGTGCTCGGCAATTAATATCGATAATATATTATTTTTCTGAAGATCACGCCGGTCGCCGTCACAGTCGAGGATCGATCAATCCGACATTCCAACACAACCGCTGGCGGTAACATTACACCGTGATTGATGTACCGTGGTAATGTAATACGCGCGCGCCAATGTAGATACTATATACGCACGAGGACGTCATAACGGCCGAAAGCTGTTTGAGCATCAGTATACATATAGGTAGCAAATCAGTCTATACAGTTTTCGTGTCGCAATCGTCCGCACAGTTCTAACCCGGCTTGCCCCGAGAAACGAAATTAAAATCATAACGCGAGTAAAATTGTTTTTGTCTACGTTTATTATTAACCGCTCGCGATTATTCGTATTATGACCATGTATAATGTCTACCCACCCCGAAAAACACAAAGATACGAATATACGAAAATCGCAAAACCACCGTCGTCGGACGGATCGCGGTATAATATGACGTCTGCGGATTGCGTTTTGCGGAAATCGCGATCGGATTACCGCGCGCGTATCAATTTATATATATATAATAAGGTATATACAAACATCGTGCTGCGCGGTATAACCTTATACCGTGGTTATATATAATATATATTTTTTAATAACTCGTATATGGTAGTCGCGTACGGATTACATGCAATAGTAATTTATATAGTTAAGGTCACGCCCAATGATCTCACGGGCTATTTAATTAAGCGCGTCGTGTGCATAGGCCACGCAATGGAATTTTAACTGGCAGTTAAAAAAAAAAAACTGTTCGGCTCGCGAGCGTGTGTGTGTGTGTGTACGTATGTTATTTTCGTTCATATTTATTATTATTATTATTTTCCACATTCAATTTATCATAATGTACTCGCGGTCATGTATAATGTGCATTATAATAATATATTCGGATCGGATCGGATCGGTGGCGGCGTCCGGCGTGGGTTTGAAAATGTAACCCGGGAGCGATACGTCCGTGCAGGCTTTCGGACGAGTTCTCTCCGCGTATTTTATTATATATTAATATATAATATTGTAACCGCTGCCGATGCTCATTCGACAAACACGTTTATCGGTGAGACTTATCAGAGTATGATATTGTAAGCGAGGCATTAAAAATAATAATAATAATATACATTTTTATATGAATACGATTTATATTTTTTATTTTATTTTTTTATGCCGCCGGCGGCGTGCGTATAATCGGCACCTGAGTACCTGACAACAAAGCTTAAGAACCAGATAATAATAATAATATATAAACATGAGCACAAACCGTTCGAGCTTAAGTTCGAAACGCCAATATTACGCATAAAACACGTTCTGTCTGTTCGTGCTATTGTATTATTATTATTATTAGGGGAAAACGAAACGTTATTATAATAGAAAATTGTAATTTATTCTATTGTAGAAAAACAACATAATTACGTATGTGTTTGTTTGTTTGTTTGTTTTTTTTTAATACGTTATTTCATATAATCACAATAATCATATAAACCGCGAGATATACATTTTAATATTTAATCCCTATTTTAAATACACCGCGGAATTTGTATAATTAAACTTTTTACTAAGCACTTGGATTTAATTACACGAAAAAAATCATTAACTACAACATAACCGGTTTGTAAAAAATTTAAACACAAATAATGTTCCAATATGATAGATTAGAAATGATAACAATTAATTTCCTACGCATAATATTACATTTAATATAGAATAATGTTAATGTTTTATTATGTAAATTAATTTCAAGGTCAGATGTGTATACCATTGTATAGCTACTACGAGCATAAGCGATTTGTTTTACTGTTGTAGTATGCAAACGAATCAAATTTATAATAGGCTAATAATTATACACTATTATAATTTATGTTTAAAATATTTATCCAATTATCACGGTTAGTAATTCAAATAAATCTAAGATATATTTTTTTTGAGTCTAAATACGTTAAGTAATTAATCGTAAACAATATGTTATTGCGAGTAAAAAAAAGTGATAAAAAAAGGTTATTATCAAAAAAAAAAATGTCTCCGGCGATAAATAGCATACAGCTAGTCTGTGACGACAATATAATACTATGATCGGTGAGGGTCGTCGGCCATTTCCTAAGATAGTATTATTTTTTAGTTATCATTTCTGTATTATTATTGCATAAAAACATCCTAAATATCAAAAATTCACATTTTTTAAATAAATGTACAGAAAGAAAATAACAGTAAACTCCCTTGACCGTGGTTATGGGATTTTATAATATATTACATAAAACCTATAATAATATATAATATGCAACACGGTCTATATGGTCATTATTTGTTAGTCGACGACCGGCCGGCCGATCGTAAGTATAAAAAGTAAACATTATCTGCGGTAGCCAATCGGTATTTTATTAAAACAATTTATAAATGCAATAAAACAATATTTACACGTTTTATTTGTGCGCCCTGTAGCTGCAATATGTACCGGTCGCCGCCGACTCCCACGGCGGCGGCGGTTACCAGTTACCACGATCGGTGTTTATTACACACACATATACACGAACTATATATTATATGTACAGGGTCTTCTACGAATAATCTGTCGACCGGTGCAATAACTTTGGCCGTGTCTTGTAAACGGTCGGATAACGCATCTCGACGATGTGCGCAGATGGACCCGGTAGATAATATATATTATTTTATATAAATTATTATATTCGCGTATACATTATATATATATATATATATATATGTACACGCGGTGTTTGACGATCGTGGTGATTAAATAACGCGTAAAAGATAAAAGGTGAAATATAGGTATATTATATAGGTATTATTATTTGCATTTGCATTTGCAGATTTTTCATTTCGTCGATTTTTATCTCGCCGATAATAATGTATAGAAGAAGAAAAGGTGGACAAAAATTATCAGCTGCCGTTGCAGCAGAAAACGCGTTAAATACTGCAACGTTTTATCACGATAATATTACCACAGGTAATATGTATAGAGCGTATAATGATATTATTCCATTGCATAACACGCGTTAGAAAAAAAAACGTCTCGATTATATAGTAATAAATTGAAACTTTAATAGTTTTGTTTTGTTTTAAAAAATACACCACTTGTAAAATCATTTTGTTGGGTTAGGCGTATATGTATAGGCATTTAAGATTTATGTGGGTTTCGTGTCTTTAATACAAAATATCATGAAAATTTTTCCCTAAGTTAATCCACCGGCACGAAATCTTATTGAATATTACTATTTTTATTTTATATCCCCCACTAATTAGTTGTAGGACGCACTCACAATCGAATACATGCGTTTAATTATTAGAAAAAAAGATAAAGACAACACTGCAACGAGGCTACGTTTTGATTTATGTTTATTAGAATATTTCGGTGCGGTGCGGTTTAAACTACTTTCCGGCGCGGATGCCGGACGGTAGGTAAGTGGAAAATAATAGCTGGAAGTCATCGTGATGGATAATAATAATATAATATCGGGCTACTATATAAAAACCGATCGCATATATCTATAACACAACAATATTATTAATGAACAAGTGAAACGTGTTTTACGAACTACACACGTTTCTTTGCCATAATAATAATAAAGTCTGTGGACACATTGGATTTCAAACACATGAACACTGTAATATATATTTATTAATGACAATGCCGGGGCTACCATACCATCAACGATATTCGTTTATATGAAACTCGGCGTTACGTATAGACCGATGGCAATCCGTATCCGACAAATTATCGAGAGTAATATTATAATTTTATCTTCATGATTATAGGTTACAGGGAAATGCATAATAATATAATAATATTGTTATAATCGAAATAATCACAAAAACGTCAATGGACTACGGCTGACGTTGAATGGAATAATAATAACGAAATAATAATATAAAATCCTAGTCGATATTAAAAGTTCACACACACACACACACACACGCACAGAAGCCGTCGAAAATTTGTATATCGAACCAGATAAAAAAAAAATAAAAAATAAAAAAAAAATAATAATAAAAAGATAAAAGAAATGAATATAAAATTAACGGAATATTTTTACTCGGACGGGCGCGTCTGTCGTGCTATTAAAAGTAACAGCCTCCGGGCGAAACGTTAATACAAGCCCGAGAGTGTACTACCGGTTTGAGACGTGTACAAATCCTGATGTTTTTTTTTTCTCTATATACATATTATTCCTCATCCAACCCGATAATTAGTAGACCGCTTTCCAGATTTCGTCTTCTCGACTTGTACTTTATAATATATATATATATTAATATATGTATTGCTACTATTCTCTGACCGCGAGACAACACAGAGGTCGGATACCGATGTTGCCAGAGCAGTAGTAATAATTACGATTATTACCAGAAGCGGCGGACGTCTGCCGCAGATAAGTTTCGCTACCGATTCACCACGGGTGTCTTATCAGATATACATATATATATATATATACGTATATTATAATATGACGTTATCCACGTCATGTTCGATTTTATAATGTATGACGAGGAGACTGTACCTGTAATATATTATAATACACCGGGGTGTACCATTTTTATGTTACCAAAATACTCATGTATACCGTATTTTGAATAAACAAAAACAAACAAAACAATTTCCTCTGCGACAGGTGAATGGCGCAGATGCGTATTTAATAATTATAATATGGCAACTTCGAGTAGTATAATATTATTATCATACTATTATCACACGACTTGGGGTAATCTTGTGTTTTATTATTATTATTTCTTTCCATAACGTTCGGTGGCCACGCAGTTCCCCGCCCGAGGGGTCTTCGAGAATATAATAATAATAATAATAACACTTAATAACAGAACGGGGCCCGGTGGTGGTTGACTTATATGAACGATAGAAATAGGAGTGCGCTGTTGAGACGCGACGCCTGGGGCGTGTTATAGGTATATACACGTACCTCTAAATATATATACCACCGACGGACCTATCTTCATGTCATGAATGACCTGACCGAACCACTTTACTCGAATAATAATAATAATGTGCAGGTACCTTTATTTTATATCTTCCTCTCTCTCTCTCTTTGTCTAACTTCTGCATCTTCTTCCTACATATGCGCGAGTTCTATTACAATTTTAATGTATTCCTGATGTGCATAAGGCACCTGGCAGCAAAGTGGATTAAATATTACATATAGGTATATAAATATACACACGACAGCGGCAGCCCGCAGGAGCAGTGTATAATTTCGCTTTTCCACATTTTTTCTTTTCTTTCACCCCCCTCCCCTCCCCACTTCTTTGCCAACAACTATCTATCACTGTGGCGACGGCGGCGGTGTGTAATTACCAGGTAAGCGGTTGAAACCTATTCCCCATTAGGTACACGTAATTAGTCGTACGTCTTGGGGGTCATTTTTCACGTGACCAACTATATAATACATATTTATACCCACCGGTCGTAATATTACGTGGGGCTCAATGGCCGGACACGCTTTCTAGTGGCCAAAAGCTGCTTGTTTCATTATGCAATATTAGCCAACTTCAACTGAAGATGTGGGAATTTTTCAATATGCTCAATTTTTGACATGTAAAAAATTAAAATTTATACGTATATTTATAAATAAATAAAATAAAATAAATGTAATTATTTATAATCAATGTTATTGCTGTATATCATCATATCGTTATTTACAAAACAAGTTGTTCAATTTACCTGTCTTTCTTAAGTTTAACCAATTAAGTCGTAAATCAATAAACCAGGTAATATATATAATACGAATTACCTCATTCTCGACGACCTTTCTTCAAACAGAACAATGGAAGTGACTAGAAATTTACATATTCCCCACATATATATATTTTTTATTTTTATTTTTTATAAAAATTGCGTAGTGAATGTTCACTTTACAATGCTGAATGGACTTTAAAAATAATAATAGTGGTTACAATAATATTACATAAAAAAAAGAAATATTATAACATGGTAAATATTAAAATTCAATAAAATTCAAAAAAATAAAATAAATAAAATAAAATTCATTGTTGTGCGTATATGAAATTAATAATGTAAATATTTATAAATATAACATCTAAAATATATTGTGTTAATGCAGAGTATTTATATATCATTTTATATCAAATATACTTTCAAAGTAAGTATATAATAAATAATAGTCATTATCTTGATAAGACGTATTAAACAGGTAAATGATTTTTGAACTATTTGAAAATTAATGTGGATTTAGTTTCTTTTTAAAGAGATCTAGGTTATAAAACCGATGGTTCTCGACATTTTTTTACATATAAAACGTAGAACAATTTAGTTTAAAAAGTCTTGTTGTTTAATATGCGAAAGAGAGAAAACTACCGATCATAATTTAACAATCTAAAACTTTTTTCATATTTAATTCATGTTTTTGATTCATTAAAATATGTAAATTGATCGCTAAATTCAAATCATCTCTACTTTTTTCTGTCTATCTTTTTTTGCAAAACTTAAAATTCTGATCAACCGGTATTATACACACGCATCCTTTTGTACTGTACTGTTTGTAAAATATGTTTGTATATAAACTTCTTCCGGTATCACATACTCATCTCGTTCGTCTCCGATCATGGACAATAATCGTTCGGTCCAGTTTCCTTATAAACGTTCTAATCATCTTTTGCTCGTAAGGTACACGCGCGGTGACTGTAGTGAACAAGAGAAAGCCGCCGCACCGACGACGACGATAATATTATTCTTCATTCATATATATATATATATATATTTATATATAATATAATATTGTATTATATACTTCTCTTAGAACACAGTGTTTTACCGCCCCACTAACACAACATAATAAGATACAGTCTGATCACGTCGCTTAAAAAATACATATTATATTATTAACACTCACTTTATTATAATATATACTCTTGTTTTTTATACAATCATTTCTGTCTCTCTCTTTTTCACTCTTTCTCTCCATACGCATCTTCCGTGCGACGTGTCGTTATAGGTCATCGAGACAACGTAGTGCCATACTCCAGTTTATCAACTATAACATAGTAACATATTACAAACACGCAGTCATCTTAGCGATTTCTACTGTAGATTTTACTTTTCCTTTTTTTCCAGCTGCTATCCATCGTCATAGTTAAATGTCACAAATAATATTTTTATGTGTGATTTTTGGTAAAAGACGGAATACTATATACCAGTAACACGTTTAAGTTTGTTTGTGTTTGGATTAGGTTAGATAACAAGACATTATAATATACTTTTTTTTTAGGTCCAATGAAGGCAGTTTAAACCCCCAGGAGGCCAGGTATTTCCCCTAAAACTTTATTGTATTTTACAGAAATTAGTAAAGTCACACTCAAAACAACTAATCCATGTCCTAAGATGAAATATACTAAGATAAAAATTACTATCAATCACTCAACATCTAGCATATAGAAATATAATCATGGTATAGAAATAAACGTTGAAAATGTCCTTCAAGAAATTATGTACGCAACAAAACTCAAATTTATTCTTTTGTTATATTTGCGAAATATAATACAAAAACTTATATCTATTGTGTACAACTGGCAAACGATTATAATTATTAACATAGTATAAATGTATGTCGTTAAAAAATAATATAGACAACTAACGTCGATATTAATTACAGATTTACAAGATTATACGGGTTTACTACTATACGAGTTTCTGAGGGTATCTCTCTTTTTCTCTCTATCTGTAGTATATATTATATATTATTGCATATGAATAAGAAGTACCAATGCGTCTATTTACCCACCACCCGGTATAGGTAAACCGGATACGAATTAGACTATTATAACGATTGGATGTATTGCAATCGGCGGCGCGGCGTCGGTAATTGATGAGGTTAGGAAAAGAAAATCGACCGCCGCCGTTTTCATTATTATAAATACGCGTAGACCGCTACAACAAACATCGCCGTCCGCGGTTACAACCGTATACCGCATAAACGGAACACAGTGAATAATAATAATAATAATAATAATATTAATAATATGTATACGCGTGTATGTATAAAAAGTTTAGCATATTGTATATATATTATACATGTTACTAATGGAGTCTGGAGTTAAATAATTAAGAACGCAATCGCCACTGTCGTATTATTTTCTATACCCGGGTATACAGCCTGGTATATACCATTATACCTGTATTATATGAGCCGCGATGTATATATAACATACACCAATTAACGTGGTCGTTACCCGATCGCGTTTTATATATTTGCATATTATACGACCACAGTCCACGACGAGGAGAACCAAACGATGATCGATGATCGCGACCGACCAGGCGGCATCGGCATTGGCGCGGCGATCGCCGGTGAGCTCCTTTGACAAGACGCGCGCGGGCTCGTTGTTCTGGTTCTCCGACGACGACGACGGGGCCGCGCATCCGTGACGTGGCGTTGATCGATCCCGATAATGAGTGAATCGGCTAAACTTGTTGTGTACTCGAATGCATACTTTAAGATCAAGGTCCAAGACACGTGGTTAAGAGCGGTAACGTACGGAAATATTTTTTAAATAGGTTCTCATATAACGTTACCCGTTACCGATTATATACCGATTATATTAATATTGCTATGGTTAGGTTACATTTGTAGTCGTAGTGGGCTGTTTTTTTTCCTTATAGAGTTTCTTACGTTCAATATATTCGATTATTTCGACATCATTTTTATCCAGTAACTATAGGTATTTATACTTTTAAATTTCGGTGGTGTAACTTATATAACGTTACGATTGCGCAACAAATAACAATATTTAGTTGGTCGTGTAAAAGATCATCAATACATCTTAGAAATAAACATGTTTTGTAACCTCGAAGAGATCTATTATAAATTAAATGATATGTTTAAAAAATGAAAATAATATATTTCAACTCAATCTACTTTACTTTAGACATATAACTATATTTAGCTATTAATAATTTATTTGTTATAAAATAAATTTTAGTGAGACATCTGTTAGTAAAAGGAGTATGTAAAGGTATTTGAATAGTTTTTCCTTCAACAGAAAAAATTGCAGAGTAGGACAAAAATTTAATTTATGGCATATATAATACAAATATAAAAAAGTGGGCAGATCGATTTTGGATGTTAAAATTAATAAAAAAAGTTTAAATAACGAAATCGTTATTTTGCCGATTTTCGTGAATTTTAACTTTAAAAGCTTATAAAAAAAATTGTCAGTCACGATTTTCAAAATATTTTGTAAAAACATTAAAAAGTATAGGATTAGACTTCGACAATATTTCCAAACCAATAAACCGAAAATTGCAAGAAATATTCAACATTTTTGGAAAAAAGTTCAAAACTCTATACTTGACCAAAAAATTAACCAATCGATTCCAAATTTTTTTCTAATATAGAACACCTATGTTGATACTTAAAACATTTTTAAATCCCTTTAATTAAAACTCAATTAGTTATCAACTAATAAACCGTAATTTTGTCGATTTTCCGTCATTTTTTGGTAGTTTTTATTCTTCCAAGGAAAAACTTTTGAGAAATTCGAAAAATGAGCTAAATATTACATTAATTACTTGTTTTAATATTTTTATTTTATTTGATATTATAATGCATATATTTTATTGGCATATATTGATATTTTATAGTTTATATTTTAACATTTTATGGAGGATATTTTAATATATTTTAGTACATTAATGTCCGTCCTTTATTTATGAGCAAATATGTATGTAATATTATATTGTAAAAATATTTTTTGGAGTTATAAATTGTAATATTTGTGTTGGGTAAATGTAATAAATCTTTGTTATGTGATTATGTTAAAAATTTTAATCAAAGAGATACAAGGTAATAAAAGTAATTATGTGAGTCTGTGCTTAAACATCACATAAACTTGGACATCTTTTTATCATACCATCCATGACTATAATATTAAGAGGATGCCACGTCCGATGAGATACATTTATAGTAAAACTTGTTTTTCACGGAACAACTTTACTCGATAATTTTTAGTAGAATCACCAAATTTTTACAATATTAATAGAGAAGAACTTTATTTGGGTAATAAAACTTTTTTTTTTTTATAAAATTATAACATAAACGCAAATGAAATTATTTTTATTAAAATACTTGTTTCAATTTAAAATTTATTTACATTAACTAAATGAATAGTAAAAACTAGCAAAACATTATAATATGTTTATCGTCTGATAGAATATTTGAAGATGATAAAGATGGTGTGGCGTCTTCTTTATAAGCTAATTTAAATACTAGTAATTAAATTTAAATGTTTTGAAATAGAAGTCAGTTGTTCCCTGATCTGCTTCGCCAATGTACAAAGTTAGACTGATGAATAATAATTACGACTTGTAAGATTGTTTACGAACCAATGGTTGTCTGTTATCGATCTGAGAATTTTTCTATGGTTAGTTTCTATTTAATTTGTATTTGAATTATTAAAAAAATATAAAAATATATAAACTCCCGTGTAAATTATACGCGTGTACTCGTTTAAAGCTTTTAATCATAATAATTATTCTCACCAAAATGAAAAAAAAAAATTATTAGTCATAATTTTTTTAGTTTTAATATTACAATTTAATAATATATGTAGCATTGCGGAAAAATAAAATTAGATTTAGGATGTGAATCGATTATAGTGTAGGGAGTTACGTATATATTATATATTTATCATTAATAATAATTTTATGCTCTGTACAATGTTGACGGTGTGGTGCAGCGGTTTTCCATTATTATTATTTTGTTCTACTGTATGGTAAACCGTAAACGGTATATTCATTTATCATATAATATAAATACGTTTTTTATTTATTTATTTATACGCATATTGTATAGTAAGTACACTACGC